>OX411306.1:147940022-148205557 GCA_948150685.1 Rhaphigaster nebulosa | reverse complement strand
CTCTTTTTTTACAATTAAATGTTGTCTAAAATCTCCTCATGTTCTTTTCAACAACCTGTTTGAATCTGTCCTGATCTTCACACATTCCAATACTATAGTCTCAGATCATTTAAGACTAGCATACTTTTTAGATCCTAGAATCAATCCCTTCTCAACGATGATGTTTCAATTGCTTACATTATTTTAAAAATAAAACCTAAAACACAGTTTGAGGTTTGAAATCATAAAATATCCATTAGAACCTCCCCACAGGAAACCAAAATAGAATAATTATTGGAAATTTATTTCTTCCAGAATCCTAATAACCTCTCATTAGGTTATAATATCAATTTTATATCCTCTGCCTATAATGTTTTGCCTGTTGCTAATAATTAGCATTCCAGTTTAACTCTGAAAACCTCCCTTTTTTCTACTTGATATAAAATGATTTGCTCACTACCATGCTAAAATTCCAAACTAATGATTAAGGGTACATTGATATCTTATCCTATTGGTTACCAATCTAACCTAGCAAGATTAAGAATATCGAGATTTATTCCATTAGTCTGACATGAAATAAAAGTCAACCCTCCCAGACAAGATTCAATCTGCCACTGCTTCCGACCCTAGAGAGCCGAAGTGCTGCCACCATGCATTCAGCCATCAAAATTTCTTTATCACTTTTAAATTTTACGTTTTTGATCATGATCTGCCCAGTTCTCCAAGAATTATAAATACAATTTTCCCATCTTGATGTCATAATTTGTAAACATTTAGGCTTATTTATAGTGATTATTTTTTTTTTTACTTTTAAGGATCTGAAACCCCCATGTTGTGGATTATATGTGGTATTATTATTGTTACAGGACGTTTTTCAGCTTTTAAGCCCAAACCTGATGTTCCAAACAATTTTATTGAACTGCATTCCTCTATAAAGAAAATTAATCTATTGAGGGATTATGTACGTACACTAAGAACATACATCAGAAAATACATGTTTGTATTGATAGTTTCTTATTATGCTAATGGATATACTGAAGCAAATAAAAGAGCTATGATGTGAGGAAACAAAAAGCAAAAGTTTCACAATAAACAATAAGCACACTGACTTCAAACATTACAACTCTCTCTCTCTCTTTTTTATTTCCTTTTTTTTTTAATCAATATGTACGACCGATTTGAATAAATATGGAGCATTACAAAATACTTACCAAACAAATCCATAAAACTACATATTCCCGTATAAAAAAATTAAATATTGATTTAAAAACAGCATGGTAGGGCCGAACAGTGAAGTGTCAAGATAATCCATTTCATTTCTCGTCATATGTGCTACCTGAAATAAATACATATTTTTTAAATCAAGGAAATATTTAGACATCAATATCATTCATAAAACATTAATGCAGAACTAAAACACAAATGATGTTTAATTGCTACCACAATATAGTAAAAGAGTTAATCTTTATCAAAACAGCCAACATTTATTTATTTTTTAACCTGAGTTTTTACTATATTCAGAGAGTTTAAAACAGATATTCATAATTTCTTAGATGCCCAATTTTGTTAAATGCCAATTTTGTATTGGTATGCCAGCCTATTTCGTGTTTTACAGACATTTGCATTAAACTCTGTATCTCCTTCATTATTAAAGATATGAGGAGCTTACTATCAAAAGTGGACCTCTCCATTTCCACTGTTGTTTGCAAAGTTACAGTAAAAACTATTTTTTCCACAATTCTGAGCTTCATTTAAGCTTGGAAAAACGAACTTTCCACTTACTTATCTACAGGGAAAAACATGCTATAGAACTGGAACTAGCATTAAGTACTGCTTTGGAATACCTATCAGAACTCATTGAAATTTGTTGTGGTTGGAAGTGGAGATGTCCAATTTTGATGGAAAGCTTTCCATATTTGGTTGAAACAAATACAATGTTAAAATGCACAACATTTTCTGTTAAGTCCTCAGGCTTCTACTTGATTGTAAATAAACAAAAAAAATACGTAAATGTAAATGTTTTCAAAATAAAAATATTCTCTTTAAAAATTTGAATATTTTTTTTGAAAATTGAAAATTTTCAAGATAAAACTAAGACTCACCTTAAATTTTTTTCTGATACTACTGATTAAAAAAAAACTAGTTTTAGAAAAATATTTGAAAACTCATAAAAAACAAAGGATATAACTCTCAGGATATAAACACTATATCCAAAAGAAAAAAAAATAATGAAGGTGAGCCTAAGCTTTATGTTTAAAATTTTCAATTTTTAAAAGATTTATATTTCTAAAATGTTAACATTTATCTATTTTTTTTTTTTATTTTATTTACATTAAGTAAAGGATTGAATGCTGAACAGAAATGTTTTTGGATTTCAACCTCTTGAACATGGTTTTGGTTTCAACCAAATATCATTAAAATGAAGGAACTACAGACTATAATGCAAACCTCTGTAAAATGAAAAATAGGCTGACGACTCACCAATACAAAATGGACGCTAATAAAAAAAAATTAATGAATATCTGTTTTCAACTTTCTGAATATGATACAAACATAAGTAAAAAATAAATAAATCTTGGCAGCTACCATTTAAAATTAAATTGGTTGATTTGAAATTGATTGACCCAAAACCTTGATTGACCAGCATTTGTTTAACTATTTCTTCAATTAACCAAACTGGTCAAAAGGAGGGAAAACAAAAACAATAGTTTATAATAATCGAATATTTTTATCATCTAATATCATCTTTACTACTGTAATTTTCTTCAACATAATGAAGATTATGAAGAATAGAAGATACAGGAAGGATTTGAACAAAGAAGACATTCGACCAAGTATTTCAAAAACTTGTTCATCTTCAATTTTTGTAAATTGATAATATTTTATTTTCATATGTATTAGATACAAGGTTTATGGGTTCGGACATTTCATAAACATTGATCAATCCAGTTTTTATTCTTTTATGCATGAAAAAATATTTATCTTTTAAATTTTCAGTGTATATAATTTAGTAACTTGTATTCAACATTTTTGTAATAAATTGGATTTCGAACCTGGAAGTTTTTATTTTCACTCATAATATCTAGTTAATAATACTAATTCATTTTTTAAACTAAAAAAAAAACTAAGAGATAGGGTAGGTGTGGGTAAAGACTATCAAAAACTAATATGGCATTTCCTTTGAAACAGTCATTTTTGTGATTCCCCAAGGTTCCAAGTTTCAGGCCTGTTGTATCCAGTGGTATGGTGAATAATCATGAAGGTGATTGCTACATGAACGAAAAGAATGAGAAAAGCTTGTTTTTGGCTACTCAAATGAAATTTTTATCATCGCTGAGATAGTTATTGTGATCTAATAACTTAGAATATAGAATATCCATAAGATCATGATTGTGACCATCGACATATTAATTAGGCTTCTTTATCTGGTACCATCATTTTTTCTAAGTATGCTCTTGAAATAGAGAAACTTTTTTCTTATTTGACCATCTGTGGGGATGAAAGCTACCTCCCATTATGGGGTAAAAACTACCATTTCATCAAATTGGTAGTTTTTGCCCCTTTTCGACGTCATCTCTAGAAATGAATAATATTTTTACTCCATGAATCATTAAGGGTACAACCCTGAAAAAAAATATAAATTCAAGTTCAACATGGCTGAGGAGAGAAACAGTCTGATGGAAATGCTCCAACTGAAAACAGTGGACTCCCTGTCGATAAAAGTGTGTGGGAAGGGAATGAGTCTGCATTCACAGCTCCTGCTCTACAAACTTTTCTTTTGTTTACTTCTGTCCTACGACATTGATAAAATTTTAGTTTATCTTACTTTTTTCAAAGAATACTCTAGTTTTATTTCTTGAAATACAGTGCACTTTTTTTTATTATTATTTTTTTTTTTTAATTTGAGACAGTTACTTTGCAAATATATTTAGTCTTGGTAATTATATTTACTTGTAGAATATTTTCAAACGAAAAAAAAAATCTTTTTGCAGACTGAGTTAGTACCTTCGCCCATTATGTAATTATGAAAGCTTTCAAACTAAGAAGAAGCAATTTATTTTTATTTGTACTTTTTGAGTAGAAATAAATAATAATTTACGACTATCTTTGCTCAAATTTAGATCTAAGACGAACCTTTTGAGATGTAAGATAAAAACTAATACAGAAATAGCACGGTAGTTTTTCCCCTTGGCATTGGGTAAAAACTACCATTTTTAAGAATTAAAAAAAAAATAAAAATTTCCAAGAACAGAACAACCCTATCCATTCTTATATCACATGTTATCAGGATCCAATAATACCCTTTAAAACCTTTGCCCAAAAAATAGCAATCCACTGATACATGATTCCTGAAAAACCGGAAACTGGCAGTCTTTACTCCCACCTACCGAATATTCTACAGCACAAGCACGTACACACCCACACATACAGTAGAGATATTAATTACATTCAAAACTTAATAGTATTGAAACATTACTTACGACAAGACGGTTGGTAACTTTTGCAGCAACTAGCCCAAAAGCCGCTATATAAAGGACGGGATGATTTTCGTAAACATGTTCTGTACTTTTATGACATATTATAAAAGCTGGCACAACGACCAAACTTAGTGGTATGATGGGTGACAGTACACTAGTTCCCTACACCAAAATGTGTATATGTATTATACTTAATATTTCAAAAAATAAATAATTAATAACATTACTTGATTTAATATTAACTACAAGTACTTCAGGATTTAATTTAGTAAAACATATAAATCAAAAAGATAATTTAAAAACATACATTGTTTAAAGTATGGTTAACAAAACAACAATCTAAAAAGCCATTAAGTTAATATACTTTTGTTAGTTATGAGAGAATATTTATTGAAAATTTAATTTAGTGCAAATGCCTTTTTTAATAATATCATGCAAAATTAAGAAAGAAATGCACATGCAATTTTTTTAACAGTAAATAAGTACTTAAAATCAGGATAAGGTACAAAAACAAGCGAAAACTAAAAAAAAAAATGAAAAGTTGTAAGAAATACATTAATACCAAAAATATGACACCACACTACTTCACAGATTTAAAAGAACTGGTAAATTTAATATTCAATAAGGATTTATGAAACCTTCAGATCAATACAAGTGGAAACCAAAGGATTTTTCAGCCATTTATCAGATTTACATTAAGATTTTATAAAATAAAACAAATTGTGATAGTTCTGGCAACACAGTACTGATGGAAAATTTTTCAAAAGAACCTCTTTCTAGCTACAATTCATTACCATCTCTAGTAGTCACGTTAAAAAATATGAATGGTACATTATCACAATTGAAAAAAAAATTCCTCACCTTAACTAGGAAATTCCTAAGCTTTAATAAACCATTAATAAATAAAATAAGAACAGTTTTCAGATATTTTTGGAACAGAGATTCTGTAAATTTGAGACATAAAGTGACTTCTGGTGGATAAGCCTATATTTATTAGTGACTTAGGCAATCATGATTAGCTGTGTGTTAACTTACTTTTTTCTCATAATTTATGGGACAAACTAGAAACGATTGAAGCAAAATTCTTAGTGAATAAAGATCTCCATTTAACATATTTTTAGTGATTGGCCAATTATTGACTTAAATAATTGAAAAGGTAAATTTGTTTTATTTAGAAATTATTAATTACTAACAATTATTTTTTATATTTACTAAAAAAATGTTAAATATATTTTATTTTAAATTTTTGGAAAACACTAAAATATTAAAATGAAGGAAAAATAACCTGGTCTGCCAAAATTAAACAGTTAGGGCAACAGGGTAACAAAAAAAAAAAAAAAAAAAAAAGTATGCTAAGCCATTAATGTTAATTAAGAAGAAACAGTTTTACTGCCATTTCTAAATTACGAAGAAGCTAAAGCACTGAAAAGTTAAATATACAAAAGCTTCACTACTTGTTCATGTTTACAATACAAAATACAAGTATTTTCAATATAATCCATGCAAAAATGACACTGAAACACTGATTCACTTAAAAACACATAAATGAATAAATATTTATTTGAAATATTATTTTAACTGAAAGAAAAACAAAAAACTGTTGGGCACCGATGTACAAACTCCCTCAACGACATGTTAACTATAATGATCATTGATTACAATTTCTTTTTAAATATATTATATTTATAACCAATGTATTTAAGGCACGCAGGCACGCTTAGTCTAACTCTTGGCAATCATTTGCCAATCCAAGAACATATACACCATTCGACATAAATTACAGGAAGCCATCAAGACAATTAATAACTGATTAGGGATTGATAAATTAGATTGATCCTTGTATACCATCATGCGGATGTCAACTACTAACTGATTCATTCTATACATGGAGAATTCACCTACAATTCTCTACAGATAAAACTAAATTCCCATAATAAAGTGGTAAGAGAAATTCTATCAATAATTAAATTTAGGAAAATTTCATGATCACCTGGACAAATTATTAAAGATTTTCAGACTAGATATTTGATTGAAAAGAGACTAGGGAACCGTATATTTCATCATCACGAACTACTGCTACCATTAAAAATAAACATACTGAGCTATTATACTGAGCTCGGGATTAAAATCGATACACCATACTAAAACTATAATGGGCTCTGTTTCCTCTGAACTTGATTATACCTTGTTTATTTATGGATCTGCGTTATACAGAGTTCTTATTAAGGTTGATGCTATTTATCAAAAATATTTAAACTGAAAGAATTTTATTACAATAATGTCATGATGGTGGTAGCTGTTTTGTAATAAGGTAAAAAAAATGTGGCCAGTCCCATCCCTAATCGGTCTCATTCTCAGTATATGCTGGGAAGAAGTTATACTTCCCCTTTTCTTTAGAAGACAAAAACTTGCAGTGTACTACATGTTATTAGAACATTCCATGCACAAATAAATCTACTAACTAACCAAAGTTTTCAAGTGCTTTTTGATAAAACCCCAATTCAACCCTTTCTATAGTAGAATCACTTTAAATATATCATTTCTGAAAACAATAATACAGTAAAAACTCAGAACCTGCCTTGGACCCACCAACCACCTAAAAAAAAATTTCAAAAAGTAAGGCACTACTGCCTAAATTCAAAACACAGTTCTCTCATCTCCTCCAAATAGCCCAGTATGTGGGTAACCTGAGAGGGGTCGAGCGTGCAGTAATAGATGGTAAAAGATTTTGTTTTTTTTAGGATTGTTAGGTATGGTAAGGGGAGACAAACTAAATTTTCAACCTCGAAAGCTCCTGCAACAATTTTTGGTAGGTAAAAACGTCAAAATTTTGGCACTTATGTCAGTTGTTTGCTTATAACCACAGCCCGGATTTTTATGCAGACTACGCCATAAAAATCCGTAAAATATGCAGCAAAAAATCTCCTATAATCTAAAAATATTCCGACAGCTAAAATATTCCGATATAGGTAATAATTTACCCTCAAAAAGTTCCGAATTACGAAAGAAATTGAAGAAGGGATTAAAAATTAAACAAAAATAATTTATAATTTTGTTCTATTTTTTTCATAAACCAACATATGAAAATAATTGAAAAATAAGATAACAAACAAGAAATGAGAAATGAACTTGTAAAATATATATTAATGGTTAAAAACATAATAAGAAACACTTCTTAAAACTAAAATATAAAAATAATACAAACTAGCAATTAGTAAAAAAAGAAAAACAGCAATAATTGTATTAAAAAAAAGGAACTAATTGACAATATAATAATAAAAAAATAAATAAATAAAATGGGAATATTTCAAACACATAAAAATGAATAAGAAACAGTAATTACAGAGTTGTAATTATTTGTTATATTTGTTTTTATATGAATGTGCTAAAATAACTAAAATATGAAAATAATAGAAATTTATAATTAGTAATAAAAAAAATAGCAATGATTGCATTTAAAAACTAATTGACATCATGAACAAACTAAATAAAATGCCAATGGTTTATAATGACATGACATGTATGACATGTTCGCCGTTAAAATTACTTACCAGATGCATTTATAAATTTGCTTCTATTAAAACTAGTAGATCCTAATACATCAATGTAATGTCCTGCAAACACTAAACATATTCAATGATTTATTTATTACATAATTTAATCTGGTATTTTAGATCTAAATATAAAAAGAATAAGTTCTTGATTTTGAAAAGTTGACATTTAATTGTGTTCAGTTTACAAAGGGACACACTTCTGATGAACCAATTTAGTTTAAGAACTCCATTCAAAGCATACTTTTAATTCAATATGTATTCATTCAGTTATTTTGTTCCTCCGGGTAAGAAAATTGAAATTGTATTGCATTTCAATTTTGGAGGGATTGCGCCATTGATCAGGCAATTTGTGATAATATCTAAAAACAATCCTAATAAAATATATTAAAACAATGTAAATGTTTTGGTATCAGGGCATATATAATTTAATTAGTAAAATTAAAATTGGGCATTTTTCAGTGATAAACTCCTTTTGCACAGATGTATTTCCTCTTTTTAAAAAGGATATAAAGTATTAGATGATTGACTGAACATTCGAAGCGGAGATAGAATGCCGGGAAATGAAAAAAAATCCATATTCTAAAAAGTTGATTATTGAGGGTATCGTGGTCTTTGTATTATAGTTTTTTCATTGAAAATGAATCTGCGCTTGTAATATGGAAGGAATTTCATCTTCTGTATCGCATTTTAATGTTTTCATTGACATCCGCATAATGGTATAGAAGGATCAATCTAATTAGGGATTGATAAATTATTTGCCACTTCTATAATTTTGTTGTTATTGAAAAATAGTTTCAAATGTTATACATTCATCTTCAGTTCAAGATTTAAGTAGATTATATCAAAATGTTTGATATAATCTACTTAAATCTTGAACTGAAGATGAATCATTTGAAACAAGTTTTCAATAAAAACAAAATTATAGAAGTGGCAAATAATTAATCAATCCTTAGTTTTAATGTTTTATTTCTAGTTTTTTTTACTTAATTGAAATTATCAAAATATGCAATTCATACATTTTTCATCAAATATGCAAAATAAAACTTGACTAATTGCCTTTAAGTACACAGAATGGTAAAGATATTTGATTGACAATTTAAAAAACACATGCAAACAAAATATGCAACTGCATAAAAATCTGGGCTCTGCTTATAACTCAAAAACTACATGTCCTACATAAAATTTTATAAGACAGTAGACAAAATTTATTACGAAATGCACTGGTCAAACTTAATTCTATATCATCTTAATCCTAACCTGCAGGTCTTTGAAGTTTCATGAAATTTTCCAAAAAATCTTAAAATGCAGGATTTTGCTCATTTTGATCAATATATGATCGTTTAATTGTGTAGAAGTATTAATAGAATGTATATGCAGGAATTTATATGTATTGACATAAACACACACATATATGCAGTACATAGAGCAATATAAATTATAACATTCATGTGCCCATTTGTCATATAACAGAAGAAAATGAGAGAGAGAAGGAGATATCAGATTGAGAGAATTGGAATTGAATAGAAGGGTGCTGTACAACAGAGTCAATTAATTGAGATACTACTTAAATGCGCTAAATTAACTGTAAACGCATTAGAACAGTAGGTTAATATATTACTTAGTTGAGTCAATTAAGAGCCCGATGAAGATCTAAAGCACTATTTAACCTATGAACTGACACCATATCCCTTATCTTTGTTCAGTGAAGAGGGATTACGAAAGGAAACCAAATCATTACTGTAAAAAGTTTTCAAACCAGCAGATATCCAGATGTCATTGTTGAATAATAAGATGGTTGTGGTAGATGAAAATGTACTCCTTCACAAAGTTGTGTGGGATAGGACTGAATCTTTTGGTTCTATCTGCATGAAGTACTTCTCCTCAAGAGGCAATATGGATCACAAGTAATAGTCCTGTTTGATGGCTACCCAAGTGATCCGAAACAGCGAAGTACTAAAAGCTCAGAATGGGATTGTCGTTCCAAAATAAATACGTCAGCCGATATCATGTTTGATGAGAGAGCACGCCCTGCTGTTTCCCAAGAGAAGTTCTTCTAACAAGAGCCATCTAATCTAAATGTTAAAAACATATTTTGAAAAAGGCTTAATGAACGGCAGCAGAGGACGCCGATGCACTCATTGTTAACACAGCTCTTTCACAGTCGAACAGTTTTGATATTGTTGTTATCTTAAGTGAGGATGTTGATGTGCTCATTGTGCTGTCAGGACTTCCTAATTCCAACAAAAATAATGTATATCTTCTCAAACCAGGAAGGAATGGCAAAGATGATCCATATTTCTCAGCCTTGTATCAGTATGATCCTAAATACCTTATTTTTGAGCATGCATTCTCATTTGATATTGTTGTTATCTTAAGTGAGGATGTTGATGTGCTCATTGTGCTGTCAGGACTTCCTAATTCCAACAAAAATAATGTATATCTTCTCAAACCAGGAAGGAATGGCAAAGATGATCCATATTTCTCAGCCTTGTATCAGTATGATCCTAAATACCTTATTTTTGAGCATGCATTCTCTGGTTGTGTCACAACGTCATCTCCGTTTGGCATGGGAAAACAAAACTACGTGCCATTATTGAAAAAACCCAGCCTGAAAGAAGCAGCTTTACAGCCCAAATCAGTAGAGCAGGGGAGAAAATTCTGATGGCCCTGTATGGTGGTGAAGCGACCAAAGTTGTGCAAGGAATTGACAACTTAAGATATTACCTCTTCGTCAAAATGTCTATAAAGGCCAAGTTCAACTTGCCCAGACTATCTCCAGCACTAGATGCAGCTGACCAATACAGTTTTAGTAAATTTTTTCAAGTTCAGTGATTGCTGGGCAACAACTTAGATCCGTTAAAATGGGAGTGGAAATGGGGACAGCCTCGGTCTCATCCCCATCCAAATGAAGAAAGGACCTGCACCCCAGCCATTGCTGCAACTAGTGTTTTTCAGCTACAAAAAAGGTTGCAACAGTGCGTGCACGAGCCGAAAATCTGGTCTTATGTGCACCACAATATGCAAGAATTGTTCGGACACATCTTACTCCAAGGTTTCACAGAGTTCATGAAAATATTGTAAACAAAAAGAATTAAAATCAATAATATATACTTCCGGATTTTTACGAAAAAGTTGCTGTAACATCACATGCATGTGCCTTTCTTAAATACGTTATTTCAGTATCGTACAATTTTTCGTTTTTGAGCTAGACAGTACTTTTTTTTTTTAAAAATATTTTCATAAACGGCTCTAACGATTTTGATGAAACTTGCCTAATGTCTTCTCCTTAAGATTCTCTAACTTTTCATGCATGCAATATATCAGCGAGGAAATACAGGGGAAAAAAGTTATAGCGAAAATAATATTATATTTGTGCATAACTCAAAAAGTAAGCATTTTATGGTAAATTATGTATGAAATCATAGGAGAGGTAATTAAATTCAATAAAAAATAAAATAAATTGGACTAGTAATGGATGGAAAGCTGAGTGCGTCCAGAAGGAGACGGATGTGACGAAACCTCCTCCCACTAAGCCGCCAACCTGTTGTCGACAATATGCTCTCTGATAATATAAACATAGAAATTAACTTAATAATTTTTACTTTTCTATCACTTAATGGAAATAAAATGTTTCCGTAGAAACCAAATGGAATTTCCATGGAAACTAACCGAAACTTTTAAAATATATTTTCAGCTTGGTAAACCATAAATAAATCATGTACGGAATTGTCGTACTAAAACTGTTTAAAGAAACTAATTTATTTTATTTTTGCAAGAGAAGACTTGAAGAAGAGCATTCTGCTGAGTTTATTTTAAGTAGTATTTAGGTGAACTCTTTAAAATTATGCTAAAAAGTTTATTAATATAGGGTGGTAAGGGAAAGTTGTGTGATGTGTGCACCACACCAGATTTTTGAAAATATGGCATAAAACCATATTTGAGTGTTCCATTCATTAGGAATAGTTACCTGCACCCAGATCAGATATATGAGGTCATAGAGCTGTTTTATTAGTTCTTCTCCATTCTTTAGTAGTTCAGGTGGTATTTCCTCTTCCTCACATATCTCTCCTTCACCTCATTGTACTTCCTCATTACTCTGTTCTGTAACTTCTGAGTTTAACACTTTAGAAAAATATCCAATCTATCATTTTATATCTTTTTTTGATTCCAATAAGTTATCCTGTAGACAGTCCCAATCCAATCGTTTCCCTGTTTTCCGAAATATTAAGCCCAGAAGGTACAGAACAGAATAATGAAGAAGTACAAAGATACGAAGGAGAGATATGTGAGGAAGAGGATATATTGCCGAAAAAGGAAAAAGTATAAGAAATAATAATGGCTTTAAAGAATAATAAATCTACGGAAATGGAGGAAATACCAGCTGAGCAACTAAAGAATAGAGAAGAATTAATAAAACAGCTAAATGACCTCATATATCTGCTCCGGGTGCAGGAAACTATACCTGAAGAACAGAATACGGCAGTTGTATGCCCTATTTTTAAAAAGAGGGGCAAGTTGAACCGCGCTAACTATAGATGAATAGTGCTGTTGCCAATGGTCTATAAAGTTCTCTCAATTGCTACAAGAGGCTAGCACCATGTGGAGAAAGAATTTGTGGACTACCAATGTGGCTTCAGAAAAATAGATCATCATATCTTTTCTGTCAGACAAATCTTGGAAAAAACATATGAACATAGTATGGATATGCACTATGACTTTATATATTTTAAGCAGGCGTATGATTCTGCAGACAGAAAGGAATTAAGGAAAACTATGAGAACACTAGGAATTCCAGAAAAGTTGATTGTCTTGACTTGCACCATCTCTGTCAAGACAATCAACTTTTCTCTGCAGAGTTAGAAGGTAACCCCTCAAATAGCTAAGATAGTAGAGAGGATGTATAATAGTAAATAGCAAATAGTAATGTAGAGAGGATGGAGGAAGAGAGGTTGTCAAAAAGATTTCTATATATTCGCCCTGAAGGGGCACGCCTTAGAGGAAGACCCCGGCTGCGGTAGATTGATGATAGCCACATGGGTATAAGAAAATAGAGAAGAATGGTCGATAGAGAAGCCTGGCGGAAGCTTTTTTCTGAGACCCAGGTCCGTTAAGGACTGTTAAGCCAAATAATGAATTCATATCTTATTTGCAACTTTAAAGAGAATCTACAAAGTGGGCCAAAACATCATTATACATAAAATATTTCTTTACTACTCTTTCATATTGACAGCATCTTGGATTATGATCACCTGTATTATACAATGGTCAAATAGTAAAATTTAAAAATTGTAAATTATTAACAAGTCATAACCAGAGATTAGTGATCCACTCATGGACTAATTTAGCATTAAGTTCAATTCTAACTCTCTCTATGACTCAATGATAGGTAATGCCACTTTGATCCAATTAGAACTCATCCTAAATGATTAAGTGTTTACAAACAATTATAAGACAAATTATTTTTTTTTTTAAATAATAATCGTAATGAGTTTTTTTTTTAAACTTTCACAGTGAACTTTGCTTTACTAATTGTTAGGCTGAGATACTGAATATAAAAAATTAAATAAATGACAACCTCCTATGAAGCTACTCTGTATGGACAGAAACAACCATCAATAAAATTAAAAAAGTATTATTTACAAATCATTTTTACTGTTTTTTATCAGATAACAGCACCTGTTGATTTACAAAACTATGTTAGATTTAATTTAAGAATTCACCATGAAGAGATAACCAACATATTAAGACAGAAAAAAAAGAGTTCTTCATAAAAAAAAACAAGGTTAATAATCAAGCACTACAAAGCAAAATGTATTAATAAAGCATTTAAAGAAAATTTGTTTCAAAGCAAAAAAAAAGTGATGATACAGGAAGAACAAATGCATGCAAACTCACGGCAATGGATGATCCATTTTTTCCAATTCCTCCTTTGAGAATAGTCGAAATAGTTCGATGGAAAAGATAAACAGCAACTGCACTGCCAACTATCACTTCACACTGTTTTAGTTCAGCTTCTAGCCAGGGCAACTGTACTCCAAACACATAACACAATGATCCAAAACAAATTAACACTACAAACACTAAACCGGCAGGATGATTTACAAAAAGACATTTTTGGCAGCTTATTTTGTTTATTAGTTTTAAGATAATGAAACAAAGAAAAATGTTGCATTCAGCTAGTTTATACAATATTCCTATTTTTTTTTTTTTAATTATTTTTCTAGCAAAATAAGTGATGGCAAATGACATCACCAAGGGGTTTTTCTTAAGGACTTTATAATAATAAAAGAAGCACATAGAAGGAAATAATGAACTGAATTATAAAACCAGCAATAGGATTAAAAAGATAAGTGTTAAACAACTTAAAGGCACTGTGGCTCCTATCTCCTGGACCCAGGTTCAAGTCCGGCTATGGTAGATAATTAATCTGTGTGGATCGACTGGGGTCAGGGACTTCCCCTGGGACACACCAAACCTCTATAAAGTGAGTACTCAAAATTAGGGGAAAACCCAGTTGAGCATAATACTGGTCTAATAAATCACCTCGTTGTACCACGTACATAACCAAGTTTTGAACCCAAGTTTTTTTTATTTTTTTTTGTTTAAAATACTACACAGACCATTTTTTTTTTTTACAATACAACACAGAACATTTTTTTTTTTTTTACAATACTGCACAATTTTTTGATAACGTTATAGACGAAAATATTAACAATAAAACCACTTGGGTTAATCCAATTATATAAGCATGCTAAACACATAAGTATAATATGCATACTTAACATTTCTTATGAAACTGTTTACATCTAGTAGGTCCGAAACATATGACAAAGATTATTATTTTGTATCATTTTTAATCATTACCACACATATTATTTCTAATATATTTTTTTTTTCATTTTTGATGGATAAAAAAAAGCAGGCATCTTATGACTCATAACTATTGCATTAAATTCAGGAATAACTGTACAAGATAAGCAGAAACACAAGGGAGGACTATTCCAGAAGTCTTATTCCATTCTCTTTAACAATATAGTATGTATAATCTTTTTCATTAATTATAGTTATTATAAAGGAAGAGAACATTACTTTTAAAGCCCTAGTTATTCTTCACAATCAGAACTGTTCACTAATTCAAGGTGGGTCACAGATTCCTAATAATCTGATGTGATATCATTCAATAAGGCACTGCAACAAGAATCATACCACAATACAAATATTTAATAATTATAATTATTTAAAATCTAAATTCAAATTAAATTTGTTTCAATAATAGAACCAGTTAGCATTAATCAGCTGCCCCAATAAGTTATCATGTTTAATAGACTTCATAGCAATCAGTAGCATCTAATCTAAGTTTAATATGTTGAGTTTGAAATCCTCTGTAAGTATACAATCTTGATTCCATACCAATCCACAAAATAATTTTATAATTTTGGTGTTTTGCATAGGTACGATAACACTGAGAATGATTCTGAATGTTACCCGAGAAACACCAGGAGGGTTTTTATCTTTTATATGACCGTTCTTCCCCGTTAAGAATTTTTAATTTAGAAGAATGATTTTTTTTGTAAGTACTAATAAACAATGTATTAATTACAGCATAATTATCTTAAGCTCAGGATGCCTAGCAAAACCATTTGATGAAATACCTACTTTTTCAGATCATTTTTGAGGAAATTTCAGGCCATCAGAATAGTTATGAAATGACACACACACAAACAATTTAATTAATCTTCCTACTTATAAAAATATTGAGACAATAAATAAGAAAGAAGATTCTTTTATAGGTTAGTTTGCAATTGACTGTCAACGGATACAATTCTTGGGGATATATACAAATCGATGGGCATATTGATCTGATTTTTTAATAAGTAAAATAAAATAAAATTTTATATGTCCGCCATTTTGTCTCAAGATAAGGGATGACAGTTTAATGCAGCTAAAAACCTATTTACAGCTCTAAATAACAACAATAAGCAATTTGGCCTAAATTGGTTTGGACTTTTTTTCTATGAAAAGCGGACACAATCTCTCGATTTTTTATCAGCTACCAATTTGTTTTAAGATGACAGGTGGCACGGCAGATTGATACTGCCTAAAAAAAAAGTTTTGTCCAAATCAAATCAGCTGTTTGTTTTTTTTTCAGTCAAAAAAACATCCAACAAACAGACTAGGATTTAGAATTCGTATAACAGGCACAAAATTCAGTTATTTTCACACAACAATCAAAAGAACATTTTAAAATATAACTAGGTGCTAAACAGTATTTATCTCCAGTAAATTGACAAACAGTGCCAAACAGTATCTAAGTAAACTAAAATCAAAAAATTTACACAAGTATCAAACTAGATTATGACATTAGTTCAAGGAGTGTGGATCATATGGGAAAGAAGGTCCAACTTCCAGGCCAGGTTAAAGCAAAGCTATGGAATAAAATCTTAATTATACTGGAGCCATGGATTGACTCTGAGGTGGGTAGACCCTATGAGATAACTGCTTCTTTCAAGACAATCAAAAGTTAAAAATTTAATCTCTTTTGAATTCAAATCATAACTTGTACTATAGTACTAACTTAAAGTGTACATTACTTAGAAAATATTATTATTAACCCATTCCATACTGAGAGCGTAGGCACCTTTGCACTCTCCTTACTCCTTCTCAATGACTGAGAGCACGTCAGTGCGCTTATTCCCTTCAGTGTTTATACTGTATTTGTGCTTTCCAGTCATTCAGAGAAGCCTTCCTCACCAATTCAGTAAATCAGAAAGGATTTGAAAACCAAAAGCAGGTGATCATTTTGAAATACGTTTCACAGTTGAGAAGTTAAAATTTATTTAGTAAAATAACTAATAAATTTAATTTTGGTGAAAAAACAATTAAGGATGTTTTGTAATATTTTTAAATTATGTTTATAAAAAAGGAAAGTAGTTTATGTTAAAAGGCAGTAAGAGTGACAGCCGAGGTTTTTCCTTTATTGTGCAGTATGCTCGGTAAATTCAGAAATATGGCTGCCAAATGGGTTAACAAACTTGTGAATAATGAGTATGCAAGGCTAATTTCACCCTAAATCAAGGAAGATAGAGAAACTTGGAGTAAAATCGAGATTTCAACTCGTCACTTCATATTTAAGAGCTTTGATTAAAAAATTTCTAATAAAATAAACTGCCATTTAAATGTGTAATAAACTTAATAATAGGGCAATAACATGCTATGCTGTGTCTATATTACAATAACAAATTAGACAAGTGAGGGGAAAATAAAACAAAGCTACTAACGAAGCAAGCAAAACATCCCCCTTCCTTCAAAATGTATCATCTGAGGAATTCCATGCTGACAAAGTGGTAATAAAAATAAAATAAAATCAACGAAAGTAATCATCGGCTAACAATTTTAAAAATTCAATACGAAGACAGTGCGACTCATGCGACATTTAGCTAACAAAATGTTAAATGGCTTGAGAAAGTTGCCTTGTTTATTGTTGTTTGGTTTGTGACTATAAACTTACTGCAACTGTTGAACCATTCTTTCCAATTCCACCTGTCCAAAAAATGTGACAGAATTCGAGGAAGATTTGAAAGAAAGCTATCAAAAAAATGGTCGCCACTCCCTGACTCCATGGAACTCCAATATAAGGTATCTAGACAGTTGGAAATTCTTCAATTATTTCTTAAATGATTAGATTAATCTAATGAAGCAGAATGCCAATTATCCTGACTCACCTTACACGGCTTCATCTGGATAACCAAATATGGGGTAATATATTTAATAATAAAAAATAAGAAATTTTGTAATAAATAGCAAGAGCGGATTTAAATAATAAGTACTAAACAATTAAAAAATGGAAAGGTTAATAAAAATTACTGACTTAAAAGTCTACTAAATATACTGGAAGTTTGAAAATTGGGTATCTCTGCCAGTGCCTAACCAAGTGGTCCTTCACAGGTTGTTGTGGGACTGATTTATTTTTTATAGTGTGTTACAAAAAAGAAAAAAAAGAAATGGAAAGGTTAATGAAAATTAATCAATAATATTTACTAATATAGAATGATGAAAATAAAATATTTTTTCTACAGTCAAACATCAAATTATTAATTCTATTAGTATTTATAAACTGTTATTGAGACATATACTGGCAAAATTGATACATATTCAGTGGAACCTCGCTCAACAAGTATCTCTCATAACGAGTATTTTGCAGAACAAGCAAAATAATTCATAAAAAAATTGTTCCCTTATCAAGCGACATTGTGTGTAAGAGTAAAACATAAAGGAGGTGTCCCCTCTTCATGCCACTCACTTGTGAGCTTGCGCTGGAACTTTCCTTACCAATGCTATATCCATCTGTGTTTAGCACTCCTTATGCTAGTATTTTAGTGCCATTTGTGATTATATCATATTTTACATTGATTTATGTATAAGCAACTGTAAGATTCAAGGCACTTTTCATCAATATATTGGATTAAATTTTAAACAAAATTCAACCATAAAATGGTCAGATTATGATAAAATGTACTAATTGGACTTAAGGATGAATTTGAAAAATTATAAAGGTTGTATTGTAGATTGATAATGAAAATTGTTACTTAACTTCTGACACTAAAGGTTCATTGTGCATGGCCAAAAATAAAAACAACTAGAAAATACAGTACAAAAACAGTTTCAAGTGCAAATAAATAAAATTCATGTATCTGAATACATTTCACCACAATTTTATTCATAAACTTATTTTTTATAGGTAGCAAAACAAAATAATCATAATTATAGGAATAAAATAATTCCTGGTAACCCTAGAACTTATTATTAGAAGAAGAGTATAAATTGGTAGAAATTGAAACTCGGAGCAGTTTGGGACTCGGTCATTATTTTACCATTCCATAACCTCCCTAGTTCAAGTAGCGGCAGGTAGAGCTGAGACAGGACACAGAATGAGTTATGTACATCAAACTTCTTATCAATAATTTGTTCACCAGTTACTTAGTAGTGATGTAAACATAAAATTATTAGAATAAAAATTTAAAATTCTCGGTCTTCAAGGAACTCAAGGCTGCTGGACACCCTGATATAGGATAAATTGATTCACTTAACGCTCGTTTTGCATTACAAGTAAGATTTTGAAACAAATTATGCTCGTTATGTTAGATTTACATTCCACTATATTACTGGGTATAATAATATTTTTTCAATTTTCTATGGTAATAACTGCAGAGATTGCAATTAATATTCAACTAAAATCATAGCAAAAGCTCACAACAGTGGCATAAATAAATTTTTAGGGAAATCAGCATAAATGTTTTATTTTCAAAATAGAAATTGTTAAATCCACTAAGGAAATATTTTAACAATATATAAAGTGTGGCTGTTTCTAATCCAGGCATTGCTGGGACCAACAAGACACAGGACAATTTAAATAAATGAGAATCAATCTAATATCTAATAAAATCGAAAGAATAAGAATCTTCATTAATTTTTTTAAAAATTGTTTTACATTTATCCAAATATAAATAAAACAATAATGAATTAACCCTTAAAAAAACTGATAAAATGTCGTCACTTATTAAAAAATTAATAAGTTTATTTTACCAAAACAACACATCACTAATGTGTATACTAAAAATACATGAAATGAATATAATGCTTGTAATATGTTTTCTCCCTTTCAAAAAAGAGATGTACATTTAACTGTATTTATTTTTAAGAATTAAGACTAGAAAAACATAAATAAAAGCTCATAATATTTCACTTAAATGGTTCATTATCATTTAATGCATCAATTTGCTGTACACAGACTATAAACCCATATTGACAGGCCAAATATACTAATATTGGAAATATTAGGCAAGCTATGTGTTATTTGTTCGAATCTAAATAAATTACATCATTAAAAATTACAGCCTTCAGTAGTAAACTATTTTAAATAAATTTAAGTACTTGAAGTTTTGTCTGTTCCGTTACGGTAAGCTCGCACCATACCCGTGTCTCAGTCTAGACGCTTGTTGATGCAACCAGGCCAGTCATGTCAAACCAGCCCCATCAAACAATATACTATATAAAAGAGTTCTGAGTAAAACAATTCAGATTTAATAGAAATAAAACAACCAAACATTAGATATCCAAAAATGAATAAATTAATAATCCCTAAAACAATTAGAAACCACACTAATGATAATTTACTTCTCATCTTGATACGTCTAGATCCATCAAAGCCAGTCGTGTCAAATCCTACGATGCTTATGAGAAGGTGTCTAGTATACAGAATGGAATTTGTTAATTGATAGCCAATCCTTCCCTCCCCATTTCTACAATATATAGATACACTTACGAAATATAATACCTTACAAAAATTAAAAAATTGGATTGAAAACAAAGCTAATTTAATAATACCAGTTAATATTCTTAACTTGTTATCATTAGGAAAGAATTTCAGCTTTGAAAACAAAGATAGAGAAATAATAAATTTAATAATAATTATCGAATTAATTATTTCCCTGTCTTTATTGATTTGGAAAATATATTTGATAATATACATTCAAGAGAAAACCATATTAATTCAAAAAGAAATAAAATCTGTTCCCTAGTAAATAAATGTATTTCATGTAAGAAAAAAATAAATTCCCCTTTAAACATACTAATAAATAAACATATTGTACATTTTAAACAATTTTTAAAGTTAAATAAAGAAATAATTGCAATAAAATTTGATAGAACTAAGAAACTTGTAATTCTGTATTAAAAAAAATTATCATAATAAAATCGAAATTATTAGAAACAATTCCTTATGTGAAATAATAGAAATAATAAAAAATTGTTTTAGCATCAGATTCCACACCATCAAGATTACATGGTCTTATTAAATTGCAAAAAAAATAGTAATTATTTAAACCATATTATAAACAATGTAAATGAACCTAGTGAGGCATTATCCAAATTTTTAAATCCCTCGTTTAATCAATTAAATGATAACCATAATTCTGGAAAAAAAATGCTTTTGAAATGAAAGAAATTATTATTATTATATGAAAAATATTGTTAGTTTATCTATATTGTCTTCTAATTGTGATGAAATAATAGTTAAACTATATGGATCAATAAGTTCGTTTGGTTTTTGAAGGGTGAAAAGAACAAGTTTTTTTTCATACGAAGAATAAATTTTATTCAATAATTTATTCACCAATTTTATTAAAGACCTCTTGCCTTCTTTCTAACAATTTCATTATTCTGCTCGTGTAAAACATCTGAGACTTAGAAGCGAAAAACTGATCGAGATACGTTTTCACATATCTCTCATCAGCGAACGATTTCCCGTGGAGAGAGTTTTGGAGGGCCCGGAATAAGTGGTAATTGGATGGTGCAAGGTCTGGAGAATACGGTGGGTGTGGAATAACATCCCAGTTTTGCTGTGTGATTATTGCAGAGTGTGGTCTGGCATTGTCATGGTGGAATACAACACCTTTGCAATTGACTAGTTCTGGGCGTCTCTGTCGCATTGCTTGGTCCAATTTCGTTAGATGTGTGCAATAGATCTTCGAATCAATCTTTTTTCCTTGTGGAAGTAATTTGTAAAACAGCACGCAGCGATAATCCCACCATACGGAGAGCAAAATCTTTTTTGGATGTAGGCCAGTCTTCAGGGTGACATTAGAGCCAGCAGATGTCCACGATCTCCTGCACACTACATTGTCATAGCAGATCCACTTTTTGTCATCCATCACTATTCATTTGAGAAATGTGTCTCCCCCTTTTATGCCTGTTCAGAAGAGAGTTGCAGATTGATATTCGGTTGGCCAGGTTTGCCTCAGTCAGTTTGTGTGACACCAAAATATCGAGGCGGGACACACAGCCAACCTGGGTTCCAAAACCTATTTCCAATGTTTCCGCAATTTCTTATACCTGTAGCGACAGGTCTTGCTCAATTAGAGCCTTGATATCACTCAAATCAACATTGGTGGGCCGATCGCTGCGGGGTACATCTTCGAGACTCCTATCTCCGGAGCGAAACTTGACAAACCATTTTTGAGCATTACTGTAGGCATCGTCCTTGTAGACCTTACACATCTTTCGGTGGGCATCCGAAGCTTGCTTGCCTTTTTTGAAATAAAATAGCAAAATATGCCGAAAATGCACTTTATCATCTGATATATTCACTATGCTGTAACACAAACAAAACTAATACCAATGAAACCAAAAACAACAGTTTCAAAGAGTGGACTTTGACCTTTCCGATCAGTATCATTATTGCCAGATAAGGCAAAGAGAACTGGAGATATTTTAAAATAATTCGCACTAACAAAACCCGAACGAACTTATGGATCCAACCTATACTATTATTAATGAATTTTTGTAATATTATAGATTATTCATCGATCTGATGGAATGAATAAGAAGCCAAAAACTTAATGTATACTTGCAAGTGATTTAAAAAAAAATTAAATCATTATAAGGAAGTTGAGTTCAATACTACTTATTAATATGTTCCAGAAAAATTACAACAAAATTATATAATTTAAAAAAATAAAATTGGAAAATGAGACAAAAATAATTTTTAGGACATAAATGGAAAAATCCAAAAAAGAAGCCAAGTCTCAAAAATAACAGAAACAAATAAAAAAAATCATCTGTTGATATTTCGCCAATTCAGACATCATCAGGATAGTAGAGAAATAAATAAAATATAAAGAAAAAAAAAACCTAATAAAAAACAAAATGCAGCACACATGCCATGCCCAGAGTCAAAAAAGTCACAAACCAGAGACAGCATCACACACACCTAGACACTCAGGCACATACTGAGGGAAAAGGGAGGTTACATTTATTTCTTTATTAATTCATTTATTTTTATGATATTTTATACATTTTTGAGTTTTTAGAGTATTTCCTTTTTTTTTTATGATCAGTTGCTTGTAATTTAACTTTTCACAGCTGTTGTCATGTAACCTCTCTTTTCCTTTAATATGTGCCTGGGTGTCTTTGAGCTGTCTCTGGTTAGTGACTTTTTTGACTCGGGGTGTGAGATATGCTGTATTTTGTTCTTTGTTAGTTTTTTTTTCTTTATATTTTATTTCTTTCTCTCCTGCTGTCCTGATTATGCCTGAATTGGCGAAATATCGACAGATTATTTTTTTATTTATTTCTGTTATTTTAGAGACTCTTGGTTTCTTTTTTTGGATTTTTCAATTTATGCCCTAAAAAGTATAAAAAAAAAAAAAAAAAAAAAGAATTAACAGAAGTTTCCAATTAAATAAGAAAAAACCCCTGTACCACAACAATCCATGAAGGGTCTTGGGTTCAGTACCGGTAAGGACCGTACTATTTCTAAGCCAACAGTTGTGCAAGGAGGTGATTTGGCCGAGATCAAGCTCACCTGCCAGGCTTTTCCCCCAATTAATGGTACCCACTTTATAGAGGCTGGGTGAGCCCCAGAAGGGTCTATCAATCCCACAGGTTTGATCCATGGCTGATTACAGAATAAATAATTATCTGCCACAGCCAGTCTCAAACCCGGAACCAGGAGCATGCTAACACAGTGCCTTATCACTGAGCTACTCCGCTCCAATTAAATAAATTGGAAAATTTTTTTTAAAAGTTTAAAAATAATTAGATTCCATTTGATCAAGAGGTGTCTCAACAATCACATTAGATGTGACTAAAACTCAGCAAAATCAAGACTGGTTTACTTTTTCTTCCTCTTGACGGGATTTATTTATACCAACAAAATATTTAATGTTCTGTTCAATATTTTCTATTTATACCAGACTTGACTGTGACGTAACCTATATGAATACATTATACCAATCTCGCGTGTTGGATTATTTTATTTACTCCGCTAGACGGATTAGACGTATGGCCTCGACATTCTTGGTGCGAGTGAAGTCAGTCAAACTGGAGGGATTAGAAGTGACTTGACTGGCTGATGGCTTTGGTGTGAGCGTACCCTTAATGTCACATCGCACTTTCCAGATTTCAAAACACTTTTTTTTTTCAAATAAGATGCATATTTTTTAAACTGCAATCGGGTTATATCATAAATAAACTATTCTAATTTTGAATTTTTGTATGTTCAATTTAATCATAACTTAAAATCTAAAGATATAATTCAAAGCATAACTATCCTAGAGATTTGTTCATTCCGTTACGGTGCATGAACTAGATGGAGAAAGTTAGAGACGGCGAAAATTATAAAAAAAATTTAACTGTCAAGATCTGCAAATCCCAAAGATCTAATCTAAATGATAACGATCCAAATATTTATTGAACATTTCTGCTAAATCATCATTCAGTTCCACGATAAAATAACTTAACTAACTGGAGTTTAGATAACAGGCATTCTGAATAAAAGGAGTTATTTTTATTCAAATAGAGAAATAGAACTAGAATAAACTAGATTCTAGTTTCTAGAAAAAAAAAAAAGAAAAAGAAAGTATATGGCATACAAAACTACCAAAAGGGACAGATATGATAATAGAACCCCAAAAAGTAGTTGGACCGAGGAAAAAGCTGTATAAGAATCCATGAAACAATAGCTCAAGAAGAGAAAGAAAATACAGTACACAAGAAAAACATAAATTATATAAATAACCATGAATGTGATCGGAAACTGAACGTAACACACCAGTATTCATTCCAGGTTAATTAATACCAAAGACAGTAATGTTAAATTAATTTTGCATTGCAAACCATTTCACAAATTATTTAGTAAGTAAAAGACATTTACACAAATTCAACCATTCCATTTTGTTCATATTTGTTCAGCAACTTACTGCGACTGTTGAACCATTTTTTCCAACTCCTCCATTACATATCACTATTAAAAGTCTGTAAACAGCAACAGAACCACAAACTAATGTCATTCCTGGAATCGCGTGATAAAGTTCAACTATACCACCTAAAAATGGTATCTGCAAAATAAATGAAAATCTGAAAAAAGAAAGAATCTAAACACTTAAAATGGTTTCTGCCTAACAAGGAATCCTGGAATAGAAATCAAATAAAATTCATTCAACTTTCCTTTTCTTTTTTTTTCTTTTTGTGTTAAACAATAAAAATTATCTTTATCAATAATTATATTAATTAAAAAAAAAAATACCTTACCTTCCATGACCATACTTCAGGGCCAAAGACAGCTGATATCAAATGTATAATAATAATAGTGATCTGAGCTTCAGTCACATCAACTCTACCAAACTTTACAGTGCCTGAAAAACATACTTTTTTTCAGTCCATGGTATAAAAACAAACCAATGAGATACTAAGGTGAGTAATTAATTATCCAGTAATTTGGTTAAAACTTTAAATACTTAAAAATTTTAAATTTTAATTTGGATCTTTTTTATATACATACATCATCTCTATTCATTTCTAGGCATATTAAAGTGGTAAATTTAACTTTTTGTATATTTTATTTAGAGGTAAATATATACTAATCCCTCCTCTCCCCCAGTTTTGACTTTGTAGTAATTAAACCTAGATATCCATGTCCCTCCATTCCTTATTTGGATGCCCATGTTTCTCCAGCATATGAGACCACTGGTCTTAAAGGATTTTGTATAGAGTAAACTTAGTACTACTGATGTACTGACTTATACGATCATAAGTATGATCTTAAATGTTTTGGAAATGGAGAAATAGGCTCTATTTCCTTACGATTTCTTCATCATCAAGATCCATGGATTATGGAAACAAGGTTATGACAAATTACAAACACTAACAAAACTGAAGTGGTTTAGCATCAGAACCGGCTGTTGTTTCCTTAACATCATAATCTTAATCTTGTTCTCTTGATGTACAGGCCCATTTTATTTGCTTCTACATCCAGCATTTCAGAGGCCATCTGTGGTGTTGAATCTTGAAGTGGACTGTATTTGGTTTTTGAAATAAAATGCACTCTTAAACACTGAATGTATACTGAATACAAAGGACAACTTGGCTCTTGTAACTGAACAAAAAATGGCGCTGCCTGGCAAACAATCATAAAGTGATATAAAAAATAGATACAATATATTGAAGTAGGCGATAATGGCAGAAAATACACTCAAATTTTAAATCACAAAAAAATTGAAGGAAAACTGTCCATCCATCCCGTCCACCTTGGAAGATACTTTCAAAGAGAGAAAATTAATTACAATATCAAAACATGTATATGAACACAAAATGAAAATAGATAATAATAATACTCAATAATGAGTCAATATACAAATAATGAAAACAAATAAAAGCTTTTTTAAGTAATCAACACTTATTCTTCTTAAGATGTGATGGGAAGGTCATCTTCTTGATCCATTGGCAGAGGACAGAGACGAACGATGGGTCTCTTCTGCAGACCAAGGGGACCATGTAGCAACTCTTAACGATTCCATCATGCCCAGGGTGAATCGTTGTTCGTAAGTTGTTCGACTCTTGCTAGCTTCCGATTTAATGTGCCGATTTGGATATTGCGCTGTCTTTGCTTCCACTTGTGGCGAGTTTGAAGTTCTTGGAGGTAGTCTCTTGACCAGGACCTCCAGATTGTTGTTGCATCTTCTGGATTTGCTACCAATGATCTAGACGGCCAAGCTTCAACTTGTCTAGGTTGGGTTCAGGTAAGCGCTTGAGAGCATTACCTATTAGGAAGTGGGAAGGAGTAAGGATAGAAAAATCAGAAGAATCTTGGGATAGAGGATACAAAGGTCTCGAATTCACACATGCCTCAATCTGACAAATTAAAATATTGAACTGCATTAAAGTTAAAGTGGTATTCTATTACACGTTTGATATGCGTTTTAACAAGTTTAACTGCCGATTCCCATGGTCCTCCAAAGTGAGGGGCTCGAGGTTTAAATTTCCACTGAATACCTTGGTAGATTAATTCATTTAAAATTGTATCAAATAAGACCTTCAACTCTTCTAATTCCTTGTTTGCCTTAAAAAAATTGGTTGCATTGTCAGAGTGAATTACCATAGGCTTGCCTCTGCGGCTAACCAACTAGCGAAGAACATCGATGAACGACTTGGTAGAAAGATCTAAAGCTATTTCGAGATGAATAGCCTTGGTACTAACACATAAAAATAAAGCCACATATGTTTTGACAAGCATACTGCCTTTATGGTGGGGTGGTTTGACATACATAGGCCCCAGATAATCAATTTCTGTACGATAGAAACCCCTTGTAACTTCTAGTCTGGATTTTGGTAGATCACCCATCAACTGATTTAAATTGCTTGGATTTGTTTTAAAACATGTTATTTATGAACTATCTTTCTTATTAAATTTCTAGCATTAAGTGGCCAATAACATAGACGAATTGATGCTAGTAATGATTGTTGACCTGCATGCAATAATCGGATGTGCTCGTTGGTAATCAACATTTGACTGAATTTGTATTTTGAACAAATTACTGTTGGATGTTTAGAATTAGTGAGTCTGCCGCCCACCCTGATGAGCCCAGCAGAATCAAGAAATGGGTTTATACCTAATAACTTGCTGTCTTTGGGCAGATCTCTACCTTGTTGAAGACATTCCCTCTCTCTTTGAAAGGATTGCTGCTAAGCCATTAACAATAATGTTTGCAATGAGTTATTTCATTCTGAAACGGAAAGAAGTCCCTTGTACAGATCTGAGTTAGAATGAACTCTACATTTGATGTTAATAAATCATTAGCAGTAAGCCATAACTCTAAGGAGTTTGTTTTACGAAGAAACTCTGGAAAAGTTGAATGCTGAGATTCCCGTGGTTATGAAAGCAAGAGAAGGTGTTTTGCTCTCAGGAAAGAGGTCCCTTATACAGATCTGAGTTAGAATAAACTCTACATTAGATGTTAGTAATAAATCGTTTGCAGTAAGCCATAACTCTAAGGAGTTTGTTTTACGAAGAAACTCTGGAAAAGTTGAATGCTGAAACTCCCGTAGTAATGAAAGCAAGAGAAGGTGTTTTGCTCTCAGGAATTTCTGATGACTTTTTCAAATCGGAAACATGGGTAACCAGATGTGATGAACCAATCCTTAGCCATTCAGGTCCAATCCACCATTCATGAAGATCTTGCAATTCATCAGGATATAGAACACGAAAGATTATGTCTGCTGGGTTATTTGCACTCCTTATATGTTTCCAGTCATTTATATCAGATGAAATTTGAATTCTGGCTACTCTATTAGAAACAAATGTGGTCCAGTGAGTTGAAGGTGCTGACAACCATGCCAAAACTGTTGCAGAATCCGTGTAGTAATAAAATTGATCAATAGAAATCTGAATGGATGATTTAATTTTGTCAATTAATTGGACTAATAGGAAAGCGCCACACAGTTCAAGAAGTGTCAGGCTAGCTGTTTTTATTACAGCGACTCTTGACTAGGCAGAAATTAATGAGACATGAATAGAACCATTAGAATAAATAGATTTTAAATATGCACAGACACCATATGGGCGCTCAGAAGCATCACAAAAGCGATGAATCTCCATATGGACAACTGCTGAAGATATAGAAAACATAAATCTAGAAACTATGAGATCGTTAAGCAAAATTAGAGAACTATAAAATCTGGTCCATAATTGAGGTAATCAGGAACTTCATCATTCCAGTCGACCTTCTCTTTCCACAGCTGTTGCATTATGAGGTTTGCTATAACTATAACTGGACCGATAAGTCCCAATGGGTCAAAAATTTGTGCTATAATTTCCATGATAGTTCTTTTGATTATTTTTCTATGAGCTAAGGGTTTCACATTGATTATGTACTGAAAGGTGTCCTTGTTAGGATCCCAAACGATGCCTAAAGCCTTAATTCTGGAATCCTTGCCCATGTAAAAATGCTCTTGAGCAATATCTTTCTTGGGCAAGTCATTTAACAATGCAGGATGATTCGAGCTCCACTTTCTGAGATGGAAGCCATCCTTATGTAGAAGTTGTCTGAGTTGGTCTCGAAGTATGATAGCATCTTCCAAAGTTTCTGCTCCTGACATGCCATCATCCATGAAGAAATCTCTAGTGATTATATCTGATGCAGGTGGAAAATCTTATTCATCTTTTGATAGCTTAATTAAACTCCTAGTTGCTAAATAAGCATCTGGTTTGGTACCATAAGTGATGGTGAGAAAGCGATAAACCTTAAGAGGATACTCTGGTCAATTACTCTCCCACCAAAATTTTAATTGAAAAACGAGTGCTCAGGTTTTATCCAAATCTGTCTATACATCTTCTCTATATCAGTTGAAAAACATAGCGATGTGTTCTGAATCACGATAACATATAAAAAAGGTCATTTTGAACAACTGGACTTGTCATAGTTATATCGTTTAGTGAAATGCCAGTGGCTGACTTGGCGGATGCATCAAACACTACCCATACCCTTGTTGTTGAGGACGAGGGTTTAATGACAGGATGATGAAGAAGGAAAATTTTGTGCTCAATATTCTGTAACTCATGAGCAGTTACATCTGTCATGTGTCCGAGTTTAATGTATTCATCCATGAATTTGATGTATTCCCTCTTTAAGTTTTCATCTCTTACAAGACGCTCCAAAATTGAAACCTCTTATGAGCCATATGCTCAGTGTCACCTAATATGGAAGGGTCCCTTTTAAACGGTGCTTCAACTGTATATTTTCTATCACTCATCCTGGTTGTGTTGAGTTGAAAATGCTCCACACTTTCAGCATCCTCTCCCGTGTGAAGTGTATCACTTATTTGTGCATTTGTGGTGGTTGAATGACATATTTGCGTTGAAACAGAATCAATCGGATGAGAATTGGAGTTAATTTGGCCCCCTAAAATCCAGCCTAATTTAATCTCGATCAAATGAACATTGTTGTGGAGCTAAATACGTCCAGTATCAAGGATTTCCCAAAACAATGATGCTCCTAATAGCATATCTACCTTATAAGGAACTTGAAATTCATGATCGGCCAAAAGAACTGATTTAAGAACTTGAAATGAAGACCTATCAATCGGAATGCATTCTTTAGGCAGATATTTTAGATACTTTAGGCAATATGAAAAGGTTAACTTCTGAAGAAAAATCAGAAAACTTTGATTTGATGACAGCCACAGAAGATAGAGATTTGTTCCTACACCTCCAATTCCTTTAATGGGCTGATTGATTTCGCAAGTTTTCAATCGTAACATCTTAGCTAGCCTTTCAAAGATGAAATCTGAATAAGATCCAATATCAAGGAGAGCACGGCAGGGAAACGGGTTTCCATCTCTGTCAAAAATGTAAACTATTGCCCGTGGATAAAAGAACTTGGTTAGTCTCAACAGCAAAAAAAATTTAAAGATACTGGTGGCTGACCTGAATGATTATTTGGCGTAGTGTATTCACATGATATATTGGATGTAGTAGCGATAACTGAAGTTGCAGGTTGCTGTAGCCTCTCTGTAAAATGTAGCAGAGAATTATGGTGCTTTTGACAAAACTTGTATGATTTTGATTTACATGTTGCTTTCAAACAATTAATGCATAAGTTTAAGGACTTAACCTTGTTGACCCTATCATTAATTGAAAGTTAAATAAAATTCTCGCCTGCAAATAAATAATGAGTGCCACTGCAAAGAGCACAACAAATGTTATTAGCATTACTTTTCGCTACAAAGCTACCAGGAAGCTGAGAATTCTTGAATGGCGGTCGTGAACCAGTTTTACTAAAGGAAGGATTTAATGATCTAGATGCAACTGATTCTAAGACCTGGCATCTGTGCTCTAAAAATTGCCTATGGTCTTGTAAAATAGGTATATTAGTAGTGGGGCATTCATTCTGCCATTGCTGAAATGCAGAAGTGTCTAATTTTGATGTTATCATATAAATAAGCAAGGTACCTCATTTATCTACTGGTTGTTTTAGTGCTTCGAGGGCCCTAATGTGCTTAAATGTCTCATCGAGAAGTCTACGCAATTCTTGTGATGACTCCCTTTCAATCTTATCTACTGAGAATAAAGATTTCACATGCTTTTGAATAATAAAGGACGTATTGTGATATCTGTCTGAGAGAAGTGTCCATACAACCGTGTAATTTTCATTCGTCAACTCCAAGGAATTCATAATATTGGCTGCTTCTAAATGCAAGAAAGATTATAAATAATAAAATAAAATTATAAAATAAATAATAAAATTGTAAAGGTGCAAATGAGTCATTTTCATGAATGAGAGTGGTGAAAAGATCACGAAATGGCGGCCATTCTTCATATTTACCACTAAATTTGGGGAGTTGCATCTGAGGTAAGCTAACTCCTAAGCTGGATGGTTCAATGACATTAGCATCTGAGTTCTCCATGGGATTCCCGGTTTTATCAAGTCGTTCGGATTAATATTCAATAGCCTTACAAAGTTTCTCGGCTATCTCTAAAGCAGAGAAATAGTTGGTTTCAAAGTTATTACGTTCCTCCTCTTAATGGGTTTCATCCACACCTGTGACTAACTCAATTTCAGACTGAATTTCATTAAATTCTTCGAAAATCGGCTCTAATTTCTTGATTCTCAATTTAATTTGTATTGAATCTTCGATATCAGCCCTTAAAGAATTAATGTAATTGTTGAATCTGGCAAGTCTGGCATTGATCTGACCCCTTTTTATCTTTAATTCCTTAATTTCAGCCATCACAGTTTGTAATAAAGGTTTTACGGAATGAAATCAATCTTATTTAGTAACTAATGCAAAAAAGAAACGAAGAAATAAGAAAATAAAAACAATGAGACACAAGATTAAGGTTAAAAGGTATGGAAAATTTAAAATGCTCACAAAAATCCTGCTGCTGATGATTATGCGGCCGGAAAATACCATTTAATGTGGAGTTGAATCTTGAAGTGGATTGTATTTGGTTTTGAAATAAAATGCATTCTTAAACACTGAATGTCTATTGAATACAAAGGACAACTTGGTTCTTGTAACTGAACAAAAAATGGCACTGCCTGGCAAACAATCATAAATCGATATAAAAAATAGATACATTATATTGAAGGCAGCGATAATCGCGGGAAATACGCTCAAATTTGAAATCACAAAAAAACAATGAAGGAAAACTGTCCATCCACCATCCTTATTCTCTGATGAGATCTCTCAATGATGACTACATTGCCTGATTAGACTAGGATCATTTTGAAAAAATCATTTTCCTTCCTAATTTAGTCTTGACAATTATTTGCGAAGCAAAGTTATATATGTGGGAAGAGTTACTGAGTCTCTATGTCTTGGACCAGTTCTCATTCGAACAGGTTCTGATACACCACTTCATTAGACTTGGCTGATGACGCACAACATTGTGCATTTTACTAATTGAGTTAGATTCCCTGTTCATGTATCATGTATGGCTGACAAGAGTGCATTCCTGAAGACTGTCATACATTGCTCTAAATCTATAAACAGCACCCATCAAGTCTGCTGATATTTCATCATATTTTCAGAGATCTGCCATTGGGTGAAGTTTTGTTGGATGAAGGCTTCATTGCTTCATACTTTTTCTAACTGCAAAGGCCTGGCCATTCACATGTCAGCTTCTGAAATACAATTACTAAATTCTGTTAATATTTTAAATTTACCTTGAATCATCAATACAAATCCATTAGCCTTGGTATAACGATTCCGAAACACTATATATTTTTTCTCTATTTTCATAAATGGCCAATATATGAGCATAGAAAAACTCTAAACTGCCGTCATTTAGAAACAAAATGGCGGATGGTAATGTCGAGCTAAGAAAATCAATCTGGGATGACTTGAGACTTTGGTGCCAAATCTAAAAAAAATCAGTCAACGGGAGAGCCGTGGATGGAGGACAAATGGATTTTTTTTAAATTTGATTTTCGGATACAAATTATCTAAAAACATGAAATCTCAAATTTTGAGTGTGAGGGGGTTAAAATTATTTTATTATTGATTGATTAGTTCATAATAAAAATAATACTACCATTTTATCAGTTTATCAAATTAAGAAAAATTAAAATTCATTTATTCAAACCATAAAAGAAGGGATCGACCAATAGGGTGAGAGTACTAAATGTGTCCAAACCTATCCAACGTTCATAATTGCACCACATGTTATTTCCTTTTACCAGTTCTTTCATTTTAATAAGTGTGTTAAATTAGTAGAGTAAAGTTCCCAATAAGCTGGGTTTTTTTTTTTAAAACCGAAAATTTTATGGGCTTGACGCTCTCCAGGTTTGTTATCTTAATTATAGCAGAAAATATAATGGGTCCTTTTTGTAGGTAATCTAAAGTTGAACAACATTTGGTTGAAACTTTCTTTGATAAAATGAATATTTCCTGAGAAGAAAAGCCAAAAAACCTCTTACAGCAACTTTTTTCTTGAAATACCAAAAATTTAACAGATCTGATGCTTTGTAAGGTGGTTATCATATGTTATAGTTTAAAATGTAATTGTATTTTTTTTTTTTTATAGGTAATCTAAGGTTGAACAATTTTATTTATAAACTTTTTTTGATAAAATGAATGTTTCCTAAAAAAAAAGAACACCCGGTTATAACAGGTTTTAACTTGAAATACAGAAACTACAGTTGAACTGGCAGGCTAGGATACGTGGGAATGGAGGGAAACAGGAGCTAGCTGATCAGCCGTCTAGTACCTAATAAATGAATAGTTATTATAGAAATTACCTGCTTTCTATTAATTTATTAATGAATCGGAAATACCAATAATTGATTTATAATAATTATTGATCCATTATTAGTAAATATCAAAGCTAATTATTAATGTTACAATTATAGGTGCAATATTTACTTATCCACCTGGACCGTTTTCCTGAAAATTTAGGAGACAGCAATGAGGAGCAAATGAAAGATTTCATCAAGATGTTAAAATAATGGACGACCGCTATCAAGGAAGATGGGATAAGCACACGATAGCAGATTATTACTGGAATTTAGAAAGGGACTGTTCCAAGATATATTCAAGAAGGTTACGAAAAAGAAGTTTCTGAAGTGTTGAGTGACTAGTTGGTTTCATTGATGACTTGGTACTATACTATCATTTTATATATAATAATATTTGTAAAAGATAATGATATTTGTATAATATAATAATATTTGTAATTTAATAATAAAAGTTTCATGTTTAATTTTTAGATTTGATTCATGGATTTAATCTAATATATCATAAAACGTACATTTCACTAAAACGTTATATCCTAGAAATTTGACCTCCTAGGCAAAAACTAATGCCATATTTGAATTCAGGGCACCAAATTCATATGAAATCAGCTCCAAATATCCCAGTACCAAAACTACAGTTGGCATGTGTTATTATTGGTATCTGATAAATTATAATAATCATTATTTACTTTGGAATTAATTATAATAATACCTAATAAATAAATAGTAACTAACCTTGCTGCTTTCTATAAATTTTAGGTGTTGAGTAAAGCTAGTAGACCATCGCTGGTTTTAGACCCCAAGTCTTGCCCACCACAACTTTACAGGCCCAGAGGCGCGTGTCAGCCTAGTCTGTGATTCAATGTAAGACCTAAGTGTTTTACCGTCTTATTCAGACCCAGCTGGGTGCCATCTATGGTTGGCATTCTTACAGCTCTTTTTCTTTGTAAATATGCAGACATTGGCCTAGTGTGGGTTGATGCTAAAACCATTTGTCATACACCACTTCACTAAGGTGTCTGTTACTGATTTAAGGATGTCAGAAAATACATTCTGATGTTTACCTCCAATCTGGATAGTGATATCATCCGCATATCCTTGTGCATAAAAGCCTGCTGTGATGATGGCTGTCAGAAGTGAGTCAGCCACCAATCACCACAGTAATAGGGATAGTATACCTCCCTGTGGATAGCCTCCTTTAGACCTAATTTACAGATCTGTATGTCCTAATTCTGATTTGAGGATCCTCTGCTCCAGCATGTTGTTAATCCAGCCAGAGATTAAAGGATCAATATTTCTGTATCTTAGAGTGTTAGCTAAAATATTATAAGGAGTTCTATCAAAGGCACCTTCTATGTCAACGAACATTGTTGGTTTACTGATTTCTCAATCCTCAAAACAAAGTGATGTAGAGCTATCTCACAGGCAAATTACTCAGTGAATGTTTTGATACATTGTGAGCTCAAAATACAAATACAATATTTCATTATATTTGAAGTATTTTCAGATTTTTGTTGATGTTTCTTATTATATCATTTGTAAGTTCATGATCAAATGTTAATAAATTATAATTAGCCAATACTTGAAAAACTAAAAATATTAAAATAAAATTTAATTTAATAAAAAATAAAAATCCCGACAATAGAAATAACTATTATGTCTTACAACACTACTCATCGTAAGAGACGGAATGTAATTGCATATCTACTTAAGCACATTGGTGGGTTGTTAGTGAAGCTGACACCCATGAATATTGAACCTTAGAGTAGTTGTGGGTGCTTTCCACTACATGTTACACTACATACAGAAAGCTCCCTGAATCTGTGGATGTAAACATACAGGAAGTAAAGAAATGTATTGGGTAAGGAAGAGTCTTCATTTTCATTTGGGTGTGGAAGGTACCAGACTAAACCATCAAGTTTCAATATTTATGGGCATCACCTTCACTAACAACCCACCAAAGCGCTTAACTAGATATGCAAGTACATTCCATCCCTTAGTACAAGTCGGGGTTGTAAGACATAAAAGTTATTTCAGTAGTCGGAGTTTATTATTTTATTAAATTAAATTTTTATCATAATGATCTGAGCCAAGCTAATGCAATGGAGGAGTCCCTATATACTCAGAAGAAGAGTTGATATACCCCTAAAATATTTTCAGTCAGACAAGGAGAGACATATATAACAAGTTTTGCCAATCTTAGCCAACTGCTAAGACTTTTACTTTTACAATGTGGTTAAACTGATTTTCCAAGAATTTCTTTTAATAATAGTGGTGAATAAAGGTTGAAAGATATGAAGATAGATAGAGGGCAAAAAATAATAAAAAATTAAAATAAAAAAATGGTAATGATAAAACAGATATGAATATTAAAGTATTATCATAGATAATCAACTAACCTGATACATAAGCTTGCCAGTGAGCACAATAAAACAATGTTAAAGCACAGAAACATTGAAAGAACATCCATGAAGGATAATCACCCAATTGAACAGAGATACATGCAGAAACAGCAACAAACACTGAAAACAGAAAATTTACAGTTAAAATAATTTAGTTTATTTATACACAGTAAAGTAAATTTACAAATGTGTGTGTATGTATATGTATATATGTATATGTATATGTATGGTGTATATATATATATATATATATATATATATATATATATATATATATATATATATATATATATATATATATATATATATATATAAAAAGTAATGTAAAATTGGTTAGGGTTATGAGTTGGGTAAAGTGTTATTAACTTACTGAGTTAAGTAAGTTGTAAGTTTTTATCAAATAAATAATTTAGCAACATTTTAAAAATTTATTTTATTTTAAAAATACAATTATTATTGATGCTAAAAGTGTTTAAAAAAAAAATCAAATAAGCTGTGGAACTAGTGCTTGCTAGAGAGATCAGCAGGTAGAATTTTCTTGCATATTAAAAATATGTTGTGGAATAAATTTGTTAACAAGTTTATATATTTAATTATAACTAGAAAATATATTTTGTTTAAATGAAAAAGTAAGAGAGGACATTCTAAAGAAATAGGGAAGAAATAAGGAAAAAAGAAAAATATCAACTCAAATATTTAATTATATCTCTTTGATTAAAAAAGAGATGCAGCACGCCAAAAGCAATTAGCATCTGTTGAGGGTAAGCCGCCTAGAGAAGATGTTCTTTCTAGTCCCATTTGAACATCGACTGCCTTAAAATCAGTACCTAACATAGATCGTCTATTGGAATATGTTTTAGATTCAACAATACACATAAAGTGATTGCATAAGTTTTAAAAGTAAAAGTAGCTTAAGGTCAGTGATTAAAGACTAATTTTTAAATAGTAATTGTCAAATTGTGAAACATCGATGTTGTGTTTGAGAAGAAAGATGATGGATTTAAATGGTATTTTTTTTTTTTCAGAATTAAGATATACATATGTATGTTTCATTTATTATTTCTTGGATATTCCGTATTATTAAATCAATCCACGATTTGTGTTTTTTAAAATTGTAAAAACTAGTTTTAATACTTTTATATATATTAATTTTTAAATTCTTTTGGTCATCACATTTTATTAAAATTTTAAATGAATAATTTTTTTTTACATTTCAATAAATCAAATTTTTCTAATTGTATTTTGTATTATTCAATTTCTAACCAACAACCAAACAATTGATTATAATTCAAGATTATCATTATTTCACTTAAAGTTATAATTAGCAAGAAAGCGAAATATTTTAACTATATATATATGCCTATTTGCCTATAAATCGGTGGCTCAAAAAGTGATCCTGAATTAGGTTACTAGTTTCCCAAGATAATAGTATCTCAGAAACGACATTCGGCGCGCGAAGTCCATCTACTGACACACAAGCTCTTGTTTCTAGAGGTGTCATTCCGTTATTATATGTTGTTTTCTTTCAGTAGGTAGGTAACTAGTTTCCAAGAGATTTCTTGGTGTTCCGTGACAACATCAATATCACTAGATAAAGTATTGGAAATATGGACAGTTTCGACATTTTAAGAGGAAGAAACCACTTAACTTATATCTTATTCTCCTGCTGCAGACTTGTACAACTCACAAATGGGGAGGAAAACCAGTATTTTACACTCAAATTTTAACACTTAAAACAAGTAATAAAAATGTTTAATTGGAGTGGAAACAAAATTGCATTTGTAATCTTTTATTACCAAACCATAAGATTTTTATATTTAATTTTAATATAAGTTTATTATGACCTTCAAGTAAAGTACCCTTTTCGGCTCACCAATTTTAACCAAAATCTAGTAGATACATTCATATTGATATAAAAGTCCTATTTACCAGATTTGAGATGTTTTACATTATATTTTAATATAATTTTTTATGAAAGTCTAATATGACCTACAAGCAAAGTACCACTTCCGGTATTCTCATGGTGACTAAAAAGGGAGGTTCGCAACTAGATTTTATAGCAATCCTAAATACAAAATTTTAACTTTATACGGCTAACCGTTTTTGAGTTATGCGAGATACGCACGTAAAGACATCACAACGAAACTAGTCAAAATGGATATTTCTGTTGAAATCTGAAAATCAAAAATTTTCTCGATTACAATACTTCCTTTACTTCGTACAAGGAAGTAAAAACGAAATATATATATATATATATATATATATATATATATATATATACTTATTGAAAATATTTTTACTTTTTATTTGGTTGAAATAAAAAATAAATTTGTTGATTGTTGTTATGAAATGAAAGAACAAAAATACAGTAGGACAAAAAGAAATTTATTAATAATAAAACAAAATTATACATTTAAAATATGAAAATTGAATGATCAGAAAATTCCAGAAACTTATACATAAAAAATAATTAAAATTGTACATTTTTGTAAAGAACAGTGGATCGGTTTAATAACGTGAAATATTCGAAAAATAATTTCAAACATATCTTCACTCTAAAAACAAATATTAAATTTAATATACAACATAAGAAATGTTATTATGATACTTCAATTGTAGTCTTCTTAATTCCTGTTTGGTGCTCTCCTTCTTGTTTTATATTTACTATTAAAAAATTTTCCTAGCTAGATGTTGCAATTTAATTAGGTCTTTACTCACTTACCTGTCTTTAAGTTTAAATTTTAAAATTCATACACTGACATAAAGAGATCTTTACTCCAGCCCAACTAACGAACAAAAGACTTTTGTTTCTTGTTGCCTCTTCATTACTCCACCAAACAATGACATGCTAATTAAGAAGGCAATATCAAATAGTGGATTGATATTTTTTTCTCATTTTTTCTTCATTTATTTTAAATGTCCATATTTATATTTTACATTTCAGTTTAAACTAAACATATTTTCATGTTTGTAGAATAAGTTTATTCTAAATTTATTTATTAATATATATAAAAATTATAATTTGTAATCACCCACCCTCCCTAGGTTTTTCTATTTTTTAAAATATTTGCGCACTTTAAAACACCTCCAAATTGAGTTAGGGAACTCAAAACCTGTTCTATTTGAAAGGAAATTAAATTACCTATAAAACAAAAGAAGTTTCATCGAAATCGGACCAGTATTACCAAAGATATGGCTATTTTAACAACAGCGGGCCACTGTTAATAAAGGGGCCCTGTTGGGTCATGAGCTGAAATTCGGTATGAAGGGTTTTCTGTATCGAAGGTCAGCGGAGAGGCAGGACAATATAATAAAAGTATGGGTAAATTTCGGTTTGTTAGGGAACTGTCTTTTGTGGGTCTTAACCTTTTTCTCACTCCCTCGTTTTTATAATATTTTTATTTGGATGGAAATGGGACTTTAGTGACGCAGTTCTGCTGCTCATGGATTTTTTCTTCTTATTTCTTCATTTCATTTAAATGTCCACATTTACATTTAACTATAGTTTAAACAAAACATATTTTCTTGTTTCTAGAATAAATTTATATTTTAATAAATGTAAAGTTTAATTCTTTATCACTTTAACAATAATAATTTTTGTTTTAATGAGTTTCCATAGATGCCTCAACAAATCATGATAGTAAGTATAAGTGCACATTCCCCCCTACTATCACGTTGCTAGTTCACTGAGAACAAGTGCTTAAAAAATAGAAAATTTTCAAGAATTGTAAATTACGAAGTATTTTGAAGAACAGCAAAAAAAAAAAAAAGCCTACTGGAATATAAACACCGATACAGCTGTACTGCAAAAGTTGAAAGGCAACTTTATCAACAGGTTGGAACCAAATCGTTATACTTCGCCTTAGCGAACTTTTGTGGCTGATTTCTGAAACATAAGTGTTTAAACTTCATGCTTTAAGGGTTGCTCTTACCAGCTGAGGATTTGGATTTAATGAGACACGTACGCAATTTCCCCACATCACTCAATATGTTTTAAGGTCTCCTGAGTCCAAATAACCAACTCTCGCAGAATGATCTGTGTGTGTGAACGTCGAGATCAAAAACGACAAGTTGTACGAAACTGAAATTACATCTTTCAGGTAGGTATAAGCCTGGGATGCAACTTCAACTTTTTCGCTTAAATTGACTTACCGGATGTGCCATTTTGTACATACATTTATACATTTTACACTTTTTTACAATTTCCTCAAAAACCGGCTCTAATGATTTTGATGAAACTTGTCCAAAGTCTTCTATTTATTTTATTTTTAATTATCGGCTTGACAAATGAATGAAGCTTCCCTAGGCCCTCTTAACTACCTTTTCCCAGTTATCCCGGTCCGGTTCAAGTCTGCATGATATTCCAGTCATCCTCAGGCCTTAAGCCATCAATTTTACAGTATTTTTTTTTACAATTTTCTCAAATGATTTTGATGAAAATTGCCTAAAGTCTTCTCCATAAGGCCCTTTAACTTTTCATATATACAAGACATTACCGAGAAAATTCAGAGGAAAAAATTATGACAAAAATAAAATTTTATTTGTGCATAAATCAAAAAGTATGAATAGTACTTATGTATAGGATCAAATTCTCTATAAAAAAAAGAGCAAAGATATAGCATATCTTTTAAGTTTATAAGAAACTAGATTAGACCACTAAACTAGATAGATGGAAAGCTGAATGTGTCCGAAAGCAGACAGATGTGACCTAACCTTCTTCCACCACATCCTCCCCATCCTACAGTCAACAATACTCTCAGTAATAATGTAATATAACAATATAAAATACATTTCAAGAATGTCAACTGTAATAGTAATTTGCAATGCGCATGCTCAATAAAAAATTTAATTAAAATAACGGAATCAGAATCTTTGAAAACCTTATGAACGATCCCTATATTATAGAAAACTCCAATAGTAACGGAAATGCAAAATGTGCATTCGTGATCAAAAATCAAATTAAAAATCTGGAATCAGAACCCTCGAAGATCTTATAAACGATACCTTTATAAAAAAAAACTCCAACAGTAACGGAAATGAAAAATGCGCATGCGCGATTAAAAATATGGAATCAGAATCCTCGAAAACCTTATAAATGATACCTTTATCATAAAAAACTCCGATAGCAAAGGAAAAGTGAAATGCACATGCGCGTTCCTGAATCCAATTCAAGAAATAGAATCAGAACCCTTGAAAACCTTATTAGCGAAAACTATATCATAGAAAATTCCAAAAGTAACGGAAATGCAAAACGCGCATGTGCGATTTAAAACCCACCTAAAAAAAATGGAATTAGAACCCTTGAAAACCTAATAAACGTTCTTTTCATCATAGAAATCTTCAATAGCAACGGAAAAACGAAATGCGCATGCACGATGGGAAATCCGATAGTGAATTCAGAAATAGCGCCCTTGAAAACCTAGTAAACGATACCTACACCGAAGAATTTTGAAAACTAATAATTAAGTAGAAATACTCGTGGCCGAATAAAATTTCGGTAGTAAATTTGACATAAACAACTTCGAAAACCTAATGAACAATCACCAAATCTATGAAATCCACCCTTCCCCCACTGAATAAATAAAAAATAAGTATTTAAAAATATATAAACAATTTTATTTCAAAAATTTAAACTACCTACTGGAAATTAGCACTTAATATCAATTATCTAATAAACAAAAAAAATGTCGAAAGAATATACCGAAATTAATTTCAAAAGTTATTAATGTAATTAAAATAATTATTTATCAAAAATAAAATGAATAATATTGAATTTATTCAAGTCCGATTGGGTTACAATGGAAATGGAAAAGGTTACATTTGAAATGGAAAAAGTTACAATTGAAATGGAAAAGGTGACAATTGATTTAGAAAAGGTTACAATTGACTTGGAAATGCTATAGTTTCACGTGCACATGGCATGAGATTTTTCATTTTTATTGAGTTTCTTCAATGAAAAAGTAAAAAGTTTACCCATTAAAAGTTTTTCTTTTACACGTTTAGAAAATAATTCAATTTTTATCCATACTACACTATTGGTATGGATATTAAATAATTTCAGGAGTATGCCACCTGAAGTTCATTTTATTCAAGAAAAAATCTAAAATTTTCACTTACTTCCTATTCAGTGCTTAACATCTTGAAAATTACTTCTCGCAGAAAAAACATTATGTATACCCTTTTCAAAGTCATGTAAATTTGCTAAAATTGAGCCCTGAAAGAGCTTTTAACGTTAAATAGCTCCTGAGAAAATTAATTTTTCTCCAAAAATGAGAAATCACCATTTTGTGAATTTATTTATAATTTATTTGAAATTGTTCTTCCTACATAGATAATCATTACAAACTACTTTATGGTGCATATAATTAGCTCCAATTTAAGTGGTAACAGACATCTGTAGGTCTAATAGTTCCTGAGATAAAATTTTTCATATTACATGTGATTTTGACATTATGGAACTGAGTCATATATTCAGAAAAGTTAGATATCTCAGGAAGTATTAGACGTAGATATCATATGAAGAAGAATTTTCATGATATTTTCCAAAATAAATTCACAAAATGGTGATTTCTCGTGGTTTTGAAAAACTTTATCTTGGAAACTAGATAAACCTAAAGAGCTCTAGAGCCCAAATTTTATCTATTTTAGTTTACTTTGAAAAAAAAATGCATAATTTTTTTGGTGTGGTCAGTAGTTTTCAAGACATTGAGCAATAAATAAAAAAAATTATGAATTTTTCTGAAGCGAAAATTTGTCTTGTATAAAAAGAAGTTCCAGTGGCGAGCTCCTAAAATACATCAAGTAATTTTTTTAAACAGTAATTAATGCACCTGTTGTACAGAATAGGTAAAAATTAAATTATTTTTATGTATACTAAAAAAAAAGAAAAGAAAATGGAATCTTTTAATGGGTAAACGTTTAACTTCTTGGTGTAAAAATTTAAAAAAAGAAGAAATAAAAAAAAAATTAAGAAATTCTATTATGAAGGATGTAATTCTCCGTTTTCAAAATTATATTCTTGATACTTTTATCTTAAAAATGTTCAAATGATTCATTTGAGAAAAATAAACAATAATTGTATACCTACTAGTCTCCAAGAATTAAAAAAATAAAAACTTACCAGTGGAAACTGAGTCACAACCATGGTCAAATAGTTCACCAAGTGGTGAAGAAGACCCTGTTCTCCGAGCTTGTTTTCCATCAATAGCATCGAGGCTCTGGTATGCAAATAGCCCGAGGGCGCATAATATATATGTCCATCTAGGAGCCTAACATAAAAAGTTATATGAAAAAGACTTATATGAATATTTGTATAAGACAGTAACAAATAATTTTCAAAACAAACCAGAATAATGGACTTCATTTAATTTAGATCTGTTTAAATTAGAAATAAGATCAATAACGAATTATTTTTTCGGATTTACAAAAATTAACGAATTGGGCACTCTCGCCCCAATGTGTCCAGCCATCACAGCCTCATCGCTGAAGTGTGACAAAAGACATTATACCTGGCAAAGGAGGAGCAAAATATCCGACAAGCCAGGAACCTACCTATAACTTGTGAAGAGAGACATTCCTCGCTAACAACTCCCCTATTCTGAAAGGCACTAAAAAGATGTTGCAAAAGAAGAAGTAATATACCAAATGCCGTCTCTGATTTATGTTGTTATAAGAGCAATCTTAGTTTTACTATCTGTCAGCTGTGGATCAATCCATTTCAAATTAACCAAACCATGTAACTTAACATTTTTGATTTTTATAAAAAAATTACCAGATATTCCCTATCATTTGGTGAGTGCAAAACTATGGTAAAACATGAATAAAACATTTATTAGGATAATTTTTTTTTTTTGTCAATTTTAAATTTCCTTTGCAGCTAACAAACAAGTTTCGGAAAAATGTCTTTTTAATAAAAATTAAAAAAAAATAAAATTATGATGTGCTCTGCATTTTTGTCCTCACAATACCATACATATTAAAGAAATTGGTTACAACCAATTCTTACTGGAGCCTTCCAGTTATGAAAAATGATATGGTGAGGTTCCAGTAAGAAAAGTTGTGAAGAAAATTATATCAATGGTATTGAGGTAAAATATTCTTAACTTCATAAAGATGCTTCTGAAATTCATATATAGTGCGTGTGCCAGGTATGAGTTGGTCACTTATCCAAATACTGGAGATCGGTTGCTACGAGTTCAAGCGGATGGATATGCTGAGACAAACTCTCTAAAGGTAGCAATATTTGACATAGTATAACTCTGGAAATAGTTGAGTTCTAGTCACCAAATTTGTACCATATTATCACATTGACATAGAAACAGTGGTGAAGTGGCTTTTATCAATTCTCCACAGTATTTGAAAAATCAAGGCTTTATTTATCTCTACACCTACATATCATGATGACATGACTCTTTTAATCATTACAAGGGAGAAAGGCAAATTCTTATAACACACTCAACGACACATCCTTGTGATTGATTCCTGAGGGAAAGAGAAGCATGCAATTTCTGAAATCTGTTATCAGAATCATTCATTCCTGAACATGATTAAGATAGTGCATTAGCAACTGCATTTTTATTAGCTGATCTATACACAATGTTGTAATGGAAGCACGATAGCTATAAGCACCAACTTAAAATATGTTAATTTTTTATTTTTCTATTGACCTCGGCAATGAACATAAAAGCCACCAAAACCATTGATCCGTAATGAGACAGAAATGTCTTCCTAGGAATTGCAATTGTCTTTGGAATTAGTGAATTGCTTCTACTACTGTATAGGCCTCCTTTTCTATTGATGAGAGCTTTTGTTCCAGGCCTGATAAAGCTCTAGGAAAGAATGCTACAGAACGAATGTTTTGAAGGAGTGTAAATAGACAATAGCATTTACCAAGGACTCTATACGAGGAAGTGGATATGTACCCAAGAGGGTATATAACGATTTATATTACGAGATTAATTGACCACCATGCATCTTGTATGATTATTACTTGATGTAACGAGTATTTGAGCTCTTCAAGGTGATATGCTTGGTCCAATCACCCATTCAGTTAGGAGGTGCTCAATCTCCGCTTCAATAAATTGAGAATTAGTTGTGGTTTCTTGGCATGACTTTATTGCAACAGGTTTACAATCTGGCGAAAGATACTCAAACTGTGATGTGGATGGAACGTTTGCTACAGCAAAATCACATACAGTGAGTGAAGAACTAAGCCACTCTCCCATGTTGCTTGAGTATATCATGACCAATGACCACATAAGTCAATAAGAATAGATAGTTGAACATATTTTTAATAATAACTTACCATACTAATGATAACTACACATTGGCCACAAGTTCTAGAACAAAGAGACGCAGAAGCCATTTAAATTTTCTCATGAAATGGTATAACCTTTAGATTAAGCAAGAAGGTAGGCTATTTGCTTATAAAACTGACATGGTTTCCTGTATTACTAAATACAAAAATTTCTGAACCGTTGACTATAGCTTTAACTGTAGCCTTTGTAAAACTGTGCGTGACTAGAACAGAAAGGTTGCTTGCAACAAAAGCAGTAGCAGTTCGTTTCTAAAGGAGAGAAGACCTTCAAACTTTAGAATCATGACCCATTTATGAATAAAGATTAAAGACATAATTAACAGAGCACTTGCTACTAGGGTGTTGATTAAAACCACTAAAATAACATCTGCTATAGATAACTGCTAAGGTTAAATTTTGTTCTTCCATATCACCACGAGCAGTCCGATTAGTCTCTCTCTTACCAGCAAATTTGGAATTGGGTATTGTATTAACGGAACCAAAAGAAATTTGATAAGAAGTCGCTTGTACTTGAGCTTGTTTGTGAGCTTTCTTTAATGCTAGTGTAGTATTTTCACTCGAAAGTACACCCTTAAATCCTTGATTAAGTCATTGTGATTGGTTTCAGCAATGATGATTTGCTTTATAATTACAGTCTATACCTATGAGAGCCTAAGGACCACTACATATTGATCTACAGTTTCATTTGGCTGCTGTGAGCAGGTGTTCAATTTATAGCTTGGTAATATTTCATTGATAGGTTTTAAATAGAGCCCCTTCAAAATTGCTATGGCACCATTATACGCATTTATATGAATTACGTGCTGGTAAATTTCGGCTGATATGTAATTGAATAAAAGCATCAACTTATCATCTTCTTCAGCTTTGGGGACAGCAATAGTTTTGAAAATTCTTAAACTAGTGTTTCCAATGTTCACCAGCAGAAATAGAACTGGGTTCCACATATTTTTGGCCTGAGTAGACGTTTCATAATGCTTGATGTTGAAATTGTACTGAATAAATAAAATGATTACCTATAGTATGAGACGAACTGTAAAGGACCATCTCATACCAATTGATAACTTTTATAATGAAAAAAAATGACTAACTCAACATTAACAGTTAGGGATAATTGAACAGTACAGACACTATTGAACACCACGAAAACAGCAACTTTCAATGTTCAATCACAATAACAATTTATATTACCATTATCATGCATTCTGAAGTAATGGCATGCAAAGTGAATTCAACTCATTTGGTAATCACCAGGAAATAATAGCAACTTTTCAATAGAACAGACTATTGTTTTCAGATATTTGATTGCAGTAGATAAAATGTAAACATGTAAAAACCGCATTACTGTTATTGCCAATCAACCAAGAATGAATGGTGTTGAAATGACTTATGCAAAGGCCTTCCATTCATTGAGTATAAACACAATTCTCTTATGATTTAATAAGATTTACTAATGAGTATATTGTTTCTTACCTCTGTTTTGGCATCTGGACTGTACCAGACTAGTACAAGTGTTGTGACGATATTTATAAAAAGTCCGACTATTGTTATCAAATTTGGTGCAACCCAAATCGGCACTTGTCCTACAAGCCAATTCCACCATGGTTGTAAAATACGATCCAAAATACTAAGACTCTCAGAACTATACTTGTGCTCTGCCAGTCGCTTTAATTGGCCTGGCGTAAGAATTTTATTTTTGAAGAACATAATATCCATATTAAATCGTCAATTACTGACGTCTAGAATAAAATACATTAAACTCATTCATACTAGATTTATAATGTGCAAGTGTTAAGAAACCATCAGCTCCATTAAAACGTTAAGATCAGAGATTAGTTACATTTGCAAGATCTATGTGACCTAACCTAACATCACACCATATCCAATGTTGCCATATGCTTATTTTCTGATAAAAATTGATTTTATATCAATTTATAAAGATATGAAGGATATCTATGAAAAAACTAACTTTATACTTATTGTTTTGAATAACTTAAATAACGACAGTTTATTTTATAATAATATAATGTATTTATTTGGGAGCTCAGATTCTGATTGAGAAAACTTTAATAATATTAATGATTATTATATGAGAAACAATTTTAATGAAACAAAAAGTTAATAAAAAAAAACTTAGGACTGTAAGAATAATGTTTATTTATAATAATCTTATAAATGTAACCTTGAACGAGAAATAACACTTTACCCTAGACTATCCAAGACATGTCAACATGTGTAGGTGATAATGCAAGATAGGATATGTCATTTTATCTAAGGTATTGTTCAAGGGACCATTGTAATTTTGTTGTATTAATTAATATTACCAAGAACAACAGCTTTCACGCCAAAATTATTTTTCTAAATATTTTAACATAGATATTACATAATTGATAACGACTGTTTGTAAATTGATAATAGTATCTATTAAATCTTAAAGACCAGTTGAACTGTGAATGTTTCAGGAAGCTGTTGAATTTAATTTGAATTCCAATCATTGTGCTATCGATTTTCTTATATGTTTAATTAGAAGAACTTAACTTAATTTTAGGTGTTCATCTTTTCTACTCTCCCTTTGTATTTTATTAAACATATAAGTAATGGTTTCACTTTTGACATGTCTGACAAGATTCCTAAAAATGACTACAATAGTAATGGTGAAAGGAGACCTACCCAAGTGAGTTTTTCCAGAAACAAAGATGAAATTAGCATACAAGATGATAGTGAGGATGAAATTACCTTGGCACCGTACATACAGACTTACCTTGCACATAATGGTAATCAATTTGGATGTTGTGGTTTTTGTTTTCCTGTGCCTTTCGAAAGAGCTTCAAATAAATCTTGGTGGGATCCAAAATTTGATTCTGAGATACTTGAAAAACAATACAGAAATAGTTCCTTTGCACAAATTAGACTGCGATTTAGGTAAGCTATTGAAGCATTATTTTAATTTTAATCATTACGATTTTTGTTTATTAATTATATCATTATTTTCTGATCTAGATACTCCTTGGTTTACATGCTAATTCTGTCAATTATATGGTGTCTTCAACTCATAACATTTGGAATACTTGATAAATCCCAAAAAGATGCCTCACCCCTTGGTGTTATATTTTTTTTGTTTGCCGTGTTTTGTATTATAGTTCTTATCATAACTCATTCATCACTTTATAGAAGATATATATTACCTGTTTCTTTTGTAGTATCATTAGTCATGTGTTTATTGTCTATTGCATCAGTTAGTCAATCACCGGTATTAAGTCCTGCAAGTGATTTTGCTATATGCATTGAAATAATAATGATCATTTATACTGTGATACCATTGCCTTTGTATTTTTGTGTCTTGATGGGTGGATTATATTCAGTGGTTTTTGAAATTCTGGGAACTGGTTATGCCTTACCTATTAGAATCGTTTCACATGTATGTGTCCACTTAATTGCACTTCATATATTGATCATGACAAATGTCCGTATGCGTGGCACTTTTATGAAAGTGGGGCAATCCCTATTAGTTCGCAGAGAATTAGAAATAGAAAAAGAACTGAAAGAGAAAATGATTCATTCAGTAAGTTACAAACAAATTATTTTCTTTTCTTTTATTAAATGAATATATTTATTGATCAGCGTTTTTAATTCTAGGTCATGCCCCCAAGTTATGCTAATTGGTTAAAAGAAAAAGAGAAAGAAGAAAGACATAAAAAGGTAAAAGAAGAAAGGGAAAGAACGGAGAGAAAGAACAGAGAACGCCATTCAAACAGTTCCTCTGACGCTACTAGGGATCCTGTAGATGTCATAGATCTCTTCAGACCTTTTAATGTAAATTGTATGAAGGTAATTAATTTTATTTACAATGTTTACTTTTTGAATAACTAAGATTAAACTGATGAATTGCCTCAAGTTTGTTCTATAAATTCACTTTTTTGATAACTTATTTATTTTATTAAATCAGGCATAGTTGCTACAAAAAATAGTGGAGCACCTCATTAATTCTCTTTAGTCTCATGATTTTTTTTTTTTGTTTTTAATTCAACCTATTATTTGGGACGTCATAAAATATGACCACTTCCATTTTTGGAAGTTGTAATCCGCTGATCAGCTATATATTTTTTTCAAATCTAGTTAAATAAATTCGTAAACAAAATAGGCCTCTTCTTCCTTTCAATTTTTTTTTGTCTTAGCATTTGTTTAAACAGCATGACACTATAATTTCAAAGATTGGTAATATTACGCCTTTATGGAAAATGTGAGTTTTCTGTCCCCCAAACTACCCGCAATGTGTCACAATTAAAAGAAGAAGATGTTCTTTCAGAACGGGCTGTGAGTGTTTGGTTTCAGAAATTTGAAACTGGTGACCTCAATCTTGAGAGAAAAAAGGGTTTTGGAGAAAAATCATTTAAAACAGGCATTGCTGAACTTTTTGTTTTTCACCTTAAAGCCTAACAAACAAATCATCATTTGATAAGGAAGATCTGTAGGACTCTTAAGAACTCTTGAAGTGAAAAGTAATCAGGAGAGAGCTTAAATCGTGGAGACCCCAAATCATGGATTGTATAACTTGAGAAAAGTGAATTGCTCATCAAGAATGGTTGACCACTGAGCAGGCACCACTTCAAATAAAATTTTGTCATAACTTTTGCAAAACTCAAATTGAAAATCGTTTCATTGAAAGATTTATTGCTTATGATTAAAGCTGATATACCAAGAAATAATGGTTATACTGCAATCAGCTTGCTGTGTGAATCGTTAAGCAAAGGTTATTTGAAAAAAATAAAATGCTCTCTGTATATTGAAATCACAAAGGTATAATTCATTATGAATTCATTCCTGTAAGTTGAACTGTTGATTTAGAACTTTATTGTGAATATTTATAACAATGTATGATGTTGTGACCCAGCATTACCCAGAATTAATAAACATAAATCAGGTTTTGTTTCAACAAGATAATGCCTGACCACACAATTCTTGTTACAAGAAATTTCAGAATTGGATGGGAATTGAGATTCTCCACTACCCTGCATACAGTCCAGACTTAGCACTGTCCAACTATCATCTGTTCTGGTCAATGGCTCTCTATCTTCAAGAAAAACATTCAGTTCTCTGGAGGAGATTCAACCAGAATCTCTCTGGTCTTCAATGGAATTGCATAATTCTTCCGTTCAAAATCCAAAAAGTGGTATTGTGGAATAATCTTAACAGCTAGCCTTGAGATAGCAGCAAACCTTATAACCCAATGGTATATATTTTGAATATTAAAAAAAAAATGTTAAAATTAAATTACTTTCAAATTAGTGAGAAAAATGGTATTTTTTTCTGAACCATCCCATTGAAACAGTAGAAAAATGGTAGTGGAAGTTTAAAAGCTAAGACAAATTAATTAAAAATTTGAATTCCTAAGGTAAAAAAAGTATTGGCACTGTTTTGAATTCTTTATTTTTTACTTCATTAATCAGTTTGAAGGTATAAATAATAAAAAATTAATAAAAATACTTCCAGGTGTACTGGATTATGCATATATATATATATATATATATATATATATATATATATATATATATATATATATATATATATATATATACATAATATATACAATAATTTCAAGAGAAACATCATAAGTACTTAATTAAAAGAATGTCCATCATTAACTACATATGCCTTCCATCTTCTGGGTACAGTGGAACTTCGCTTAACGAGAACTTCTCATAACGAGTGTTTCACATAACGAGCAAAATAAATCTTAATAAAATGGCTTCCATAACGAGTGATACTGATAGGAGAAGTCCCCTCTCGGTTTTTGAAGTGTGTGATGGTTCATTATCATGAAGCAGAAATACTTTTTAACATGTCTTCTTCCCGATTCTTGTTTTATTACAATAAAAACATGGTTTAAATAGATTATTTGTTGTCATTACTGATTATTCATTAGATCATTACTGTCATTAGATTATTGTTGTCATTACTGATACGTGCATCTTTATCTATCAATCTTTCAGGTGTTGATTGTCAAACATTTTCTGTTGATCTGGACGTTCTTTATTTTTCACTTAAAAATTAGCACTTTTTTTGAAGAGTTAAAAACAGCATTGATAAGTATCTTGAGATGGAGCATGCTCATAATCAGCATTCTCACGAATACCATAATTTTTAGGAGCACTTTTTTTTCACTAATAAAAATTTAAATTAAATCTCCCACAAATGCTATTTTTTAGGCATGAAATTCGACATTTTCAGTGCAAAAATATCTGGAATGTGAACTTCTTATACAAATTTGACAGATGAAGTTTTAAAGTTTGCTACCAATGAAACAATATAGATGCCTGCTGATTTGTATAGATACATTTACCTTGCCTATCTGACTCATAATTAAGCAGGTAGAACAGGTGAAGAAAGAAATGAAATATGAAAATGACGGTAGGAAAATGGTAAATTAAGATTGGAAGGGAGTGCCAGAAATCGGAAGCTTGAGCTTGGAAAGATCTTTCTAATACTGCTGCACTGTAGGGAGCTAGATAGAGGTCAGAGACAGAATTTGATAGAACTATTGTAAAGACAAAAACGTTGGGAAGTATGTGTAAGTGTGAGGTATTGGCATCATAGGAAATCCTTAAATTTTCCCATCATCTGACAAAGTGAGAGCCATACTTGAAGGTGGAACTGATGTTATTGTAATTAGGGATTGATAAATTATTTGCCACTTCTATAAATTTGTTATTGAAAACTAGTTTCGAATGTTATACAATAATATAGATATATATATATACTCGTATAGAGGATTGACTTTTTCACTGAAAAAACTGTAGCAATACCACCAACAATCGTTGCTTACCATCCTCCCTCCCTAGAACCCTTTTAAGACCTTGGTCTAGAAGGCCAATGTTTTAAACAAATATCCCTTTTTTTTAAGATTCATTCTTTTTCACTCCTGAGAACTTAAAATGCCCATTTTAACCTGCAATTAATCAGTTACTTTTACCTGGTGTGTGCCATATTCTGCATTGTGTTGTCTTAATTCTTCAGTGAATTCATCATTCTTTGGGACAAATATTCCCCACAATTCTTTATTTTTGGAGGCTTTTTTTTTTATTGAACATAATACAAGCTCCATCACTCAAGGGCAATGAGTATTAGGGCTGAAGTATCCATTCATACTTTATGTACAAACTATATACACTATAAAATAAATATTAAGAAAAATAAATTGATAAAATAAAGGACACTGGAGATAAATAAATGTACAATGTTAACAAAAGAAGAAAAAATAAAATAAAATAAATAAAAATTCTAGATTACATTCATGCATATATACATATTTACATTCTGCCCGGGGAACTCCGAGCCATGCACTGCCCTTCACTTGTAGATGACAAGGCAAAACTTAAAGAGGTCCCAGCACTTCTCACTGAGCCGCATCACTGGATTAAAGTCAGTGGATACTGTGCGAGAGCACTAGGGCCACAGTCACTCAGGGACTTGAGTGGAGGATCTGGCCGAATCTTACAGAAAATCTCGTGGCCACTGCCGCTTCAACTTACGAGGAGGATTATAGGGATGGCTTGAGCTGGATAGGGATTGTGCTAAGAGATTAGGATGGCAGGTAAGGTTCTGGTGAAAGTTTGAAAATTTGGATGGAATAAGGTCAAGTACAAATGGGATGTTCAGGTCATGATGTAAGGTCTTGTTTGAAACATAATAAGGAGTGTTGACTATTGTTCGAAGGACTTTGGACTGGAAGGATTGGATAAGTTTGATGTTCGAAGATTTTGCTGTCCCTCACAGCTCAAGTCCGTAGGTCCAAATAGGTTTCAGTATGGTCTTTTAGATTAATAGTTTGTTGTCTGTTGAAAGATGTGATGTTCTGTTCATAGTCTATATAACTGGGCATATTTTCGGTTGAGTTTTTGTCTCTTAAGCCTGGTATGTGGGTTTCATGCCAGTCTTTTGTCTAGAAAGAAGCCAAGATACCGGACTCTGTCGGAGGTGGGAAGTGGAATGGAATTGAAATGGACTGGAGGACAGGGTCTGCGATGGAGTGTGAAGATGATATTTTTACATTTGGATTCGTTGACTTTGATGCGCCAAGTCGAGGAGAGGTGTTTTTGGAGGTTAAAGGATGCTATTTCAGGGTCTGGGTGAGAAGATAGGATGGCTGTATCATTAGAAAATGTTGCCAAAAAGGTATCAGGGTTTGTGGGAATGTCTGTGGTGTATAGGATATAGAGAATAGGATCTAAGACGCTGCCTTGTGGAACTCCAGCTTTGATTGGGTAAAAATCGGAATATTCAGTGCCACAGCGAACTCTAAAGGTTCGGTTAGAGAGGTAGGATCGGAGGATTAAATATAAGGATTGGGGTAGATGGATTTTGAGCTTGAAAAGCAAGCCATCGTGCCACACCCGGTCGAAAGCTTGCGCTACGTCCCGAAAGGCACTAGTGCAATATTGCTTGCTTTCACGTGCAAAGGATATATGGTCCACAATGCGAAGACCTTGTTGGACCGTGGAATGTTTAGGGCGGAATCCGAACTGATGTGAAGGGATTTTTTGGGATTCAAGGAAGGGTAGGAAGCGTTTGAAAAGTATTTTTTCAAATACTTTTAAAAGGATTGGAAGCAGACTTATTTGTCTATAAGATGAGGTATTATTGATAGGTTTGCCTGGTTTAAGAAAAAGGATGATTGTAGAGTGTTTCCATATCAGAGATAGTGGGTTGTGCGAAGGATGCAGTAGTATAGGTAGGTTAGGAATATAATATCTTTTTTTGGAAGCTGTCGCAGGATTTGGGATGTGAGGAGATCGTGACCAGGAGATTTTCGGGATTTTAATCTATTTATAAGGAATTTGACCTCCGAGGGGTTAACAGCTTTAGGAGGTGGAGAGAGTGGGATCGGTGAGAAGAGGAATTCTTTTACTTCAGCTATATGGGTTGAGTGGTGTTCAGGATGGGGAATGAATATATTGGATAGATGTCTGGCAAATTTCTCTGTTCTATTCTCATCTAATGAAGCCCATGAGCCATCATCACGTCGGAGGGGATGGGAAATATAGTGGTATTTAAGGATTTTTTTGGTTATTTTCCAGAGGGAGTTATCAGTAGCAGATAATGACGAAAGGTAGGAATAGTAGGATTGGGATCTATGGGTTGCTAGTTTCTTTTTAACCAGCCTGGAATAATAATTATATGATTTCCGATCGTCAGGATGTCTGGTTCTTTGTCAGAGGGTCCTAGAACGTCTTTTGCTTTGGATAAGATCTCGGAGTTCTTGGGGTAAAGGATTCTTGCGGTCTTTAGTGGAAGAAAGAGGTTGGGATGCTGACCAAAATGCTTGTTGGATCAGGGTGGTATAGGAATTTACAGCTTCATCTAGGTCTTGAGGGTTTTTAGGGAGACTCTGAGGTCTATTTTATGGTTTATGATCTGACAGAAGCGGTTCCAGTTAACTGGGCCTCTGATGTATGAAGGCGGAAGTGATTTTGGAATAGGTGATAAGGAAAGGGTTAGGATTAGAGGGCTATGGTCTGAGGAAAGGTCATCTAGCCGTTGGACGGAACAATTTAATGGCCCTAGACATTTGTGCATAAAGAAGTCTTGGAGATCGGGGTTGCGGTTGGGATCGGTTGGCCAGTATGTAGGAGTATTGGGAGAAAATATATTACAGGAATGGGAGATAAGTGTAGATAGCAATGCTCGCCCGCGGGAGTTTATGGTTCTGACTCCCCACTGCTGATGCTTGGCATTCAAGTCTGCGGCTATAAGGAATAGATGGCCTAAGGAGTTCAGGAAGGAATTGGCCTGCGATTCAGAAAATTGGGTTTTTGGAGGGAAATATGCTGCAACAAATGTTAATGGAAAAAGTGAAGTTTGGATTGATATGGCTGTGGTCTGAAGGAAGTTGTGATTTATTAAGCAGACCATGTGATGGGAGAGAGATTGATGGATGATGGCTGCAGTGCTAGCGTTTGCAGTTCCATCGGGATTATCAGTTCGATAGATTTGGTAGCCGGGCATGTAGAACTGTAGTTTGTTGGTTAGTCGGGTTTCAGTTATTAGTGGTAAGTCAATCTCTTTGTCTTATAGTAGGACTGATAGTTCGTTGATATGGTTTCGAACGCCATTCGCATTCCAAAGGAGGATGGATAAGGGTTTAATGGAATTCTTTTAAGGGTTTCTTGAGGGAGGAATGAAATGGGATACAAGATTAGTGAGGAGTGATATTAGCGGACGACAATGGATTTGATTTGATTTGAGTTCGAAGAGGAAGGATGTCGACATACTGGTGAGATCAGTAGCAACTGGAGGGGGAGGAATATGGGAAATTTGGTGTTGAAAGGATTGTTGAGGTTTTGGTAAGTTTTGAGGAATAGATTGTTAAGGAATTTGTTGTTGCGGCAGGGCCTCACATTTGTTTTCCTGGTTTCTTCCTCTGAGAAATTGGGCGAAGGACACTATTGGATCAGTTTATGTTACAATAGTAAGTTAAATTTATAATGCATGCATGTATCATAGAAATTAAGGCACCATTGGATCAATGACTTTGGAAGGTTCTCTTCTTGGCTTCGTGTTTTCTTCTCCGTCTCCAGGTTTCTGGAATTTGTTCTTCAGATTTTTGTATACCTGGCAGCCTTTATAGTTGGCCGGATGTTCTTTTGAGCACAAGGCACAAACTGCCAGGGTTTGCCTCGATTTGGTGTATACTTCAGTTTTGTGCTGCTCACCACATTTCACACATCTTGGTATATGGTGGCAATAGGATTTGGTGTGGCCATAAGCCTGTCAATTAGAACACTGAATTGTGCTCCTTTTGTTGTAGAGTTTTTCAACCTTGATAGTAGTATAATAAAGCCTTTTCAATTCATATATATTTTCGACCCCTGGTGTAGGTTCCAAGTCTACGAAGAATAGAGGTGGGGCTATTTTTCTACTTTCCTCGGGATTATCTTTCAGAACGTTAGTCACCTGGCAGACCTTGAAGCATAGAGCCGTAATTTCTTCTTGAATGACTTCGGCTGGTGTTGAGGGGTGTATGTTTATGATTACCACCCTAAGAGATCGCTCTTGGCGGAGTTGATAAATGTAGAAGTCCGCCTTGGTTTAAGTTAAATATTTAACTATTTTTCGGTAGGTATCGGCTTTGTCAGGTGATATCTTAGTGTCGCTACTTCTACTTAAATAGGAGTAGCTCTCAGTGGTCTTTATTTTATTCAACTGGGCGCAAAGTAGTTGAAATTTTTTTGTTTTTAACAAAAATTGGAGGGGGCCGGGGTTCCCTAGGTGTAGGTGCAGCTTCCATTGTGTCATCTTTCGTCTGTATAGCCTGAAAAGGGTTAGGGGTGAAGAAGGGTGATTCGTCGTGAATGATTTGTGATGATATGCCGGGCATTGGTTTGGATTCCTCAGCTGAATTTGGCGTTACTGGCGGGGTTTGTCTCTTACCACGACGCGGCCTTTGTTGCTTCGGAGGGATTGAATGAGGCGTTGAGCCTGCAGATCTCGATCTGTTAGAAGTTGTTTTGCTTGACATTACTTGATGAAAATATTTCATTTTTTCATAGTAGTTGTGAATATAATAACCAATAGAAGAAAAAATATATAAATAAAATAATAAATAAAGAAAATGAAAGCAAATAACTAAAAGACGTCTCTGCGTGAACCTGACCATGGAGCTCAAGGAAGACGTGAACCTATTCCCATAATGGCACCCAGGGCACTGAAGTGTGAGCTGGAGGCCTGGAGGGGAAAAATATGGCTGGCTGTCCAGATACAGAATATAAAATAAACAGGTATTTATTGATGCTTCTCAGCTACAGTTACTTGTGGTCATCAATTAAATAAATTCACTCCGATATCTTCTGTAATTACGGAAAGGAAACAGAGAGGCGATGTAGAGCGTGGGTACTCTAAACTATGCGCAGGTGCAGACTTTTGGAGGCCTTAAGGCATTTTTCTTCCTTTAACTTAAGAATGCATGTTTTTCACCTATAAAGAACAATAGGAAGGAGAACAATCTTGTAATTTTTACTCTAAGGTTTGTGGACAGTGGGCACAACTAAAATTAAAATATTCAATAAATAATGTGATTAACCTGGATGGCGAAAATTTTTAACTAATCATTTTAGATCTTTCTTTTGTTTATTTTGTATTTATCTTGTTTTGTGATGTTTTAAATTTGCTTGTATTCATTAATTTTGCCTGATATTTCAACTGGTATAACTAATTTATGTAATATTATATATATTGAATTGAAGTAATATACAAATGTTTAAAAATCTTGGATAAACTTTAAGTACATTTTTATCATTTATTCTATCTTATCCTAGAGCATAATTTTGGTTACATTTATGGTAAAATAAAAATTAAACTTGTGGGATTTAATTCAGTGGATCTAGGGGAAAATTTAAATAAGTTTAGAGAGAAAATACATGACAGACCTGACAACACTGGTTTTAAAAGAATTGGATAGGGATGGAACATACATAGGAAAACATGGATTTATGTCAAAAATTCATTTTTCAGTCATTATTGACTTTTTTCAAACTTTTTATTCAAGAATCCATTCATTTTTATTAGATATGTTTTATCATTATGTTGTGTTTATATGCAATATTTTTGTGAATAAACTAAGTAACGATATAGTTATATACCTTTGACTTTCCTTTATTTTCCCTCCTTGAAATTATTACATTTTTTGTACATTGAAATTAAGTGATTTGTATATTATTTCTGTTAAATTTAAAAAAAAAAAATGTTTTTATTTTCAATAGTTTTTAGAACTATCAATAGTTCTGATAGTTAAAAACTATAGATACTATTGATAGTTTTAGATCACTAGTAACTGAGAAATAAGTCTTTCCCACCTTTAAGTTTACCTTTACTTACCCTTAAAATCCATTTATTTTAGGTATTATCAACTCTAAATAATTAAATTTTTCTGTATATTCAAATACATTTCCTATTTGTTATTTCTGGTTGCATCCCATGATCTATGTTATAAAAGTCTACAGTTTTTTTTTCACTGGTGCCTTAATTTCTATAATACATGCATGCATTATAAATTTAACTTACTATTGTAACATAAATATATGTATATATATATATATATATATATATATATATATATGTGTGTGTATATAATTTTTTATTTTTTTTTTACAGGATGTTAGTATCTTATTTGCTGATATAGTTGGTTTTACTCGAATGTCATCGAAGAAGACAGCTTCTGAGCTGGTTTCAGTCTTGAATGTTTTGTTTGAGCGTTTTGATCGTCTGTGTAATGAAAACTTTTGTGAAAAAATTGCTACTCTTGGTGATTGCTATTACTGTGTATCTGGCTGTCCGACAGCTAATCCACGTCATGCACACTGTTGTGTCGAAATGGGCTTAGGTATCTTTCATAATACCTTTTTTAATTTATTATTGTGAATAATATTGTGAATATTAATGTTATCATTATTTCTTTAGGAATGATTAAGGCAATAGCTGAGTTCGATCGAGAGAAAGAAGAGGATGTGAATATGAGAGTGGGTGTTCATACAGGAACTGTTTTATGTGGGATTGTTGGACGGAGAAGATTTAAATTTGATGTTTGGTCAAATGATGTCGCTCTTGCTAATAAAATGGAATCCACTGGCAAACCTGGTCGTGTTCATATTTCACAAGCTACTAAAAGTTTTCTAGATGACACTTACATATTTGAACTTGGTGATGTTGTTCAAGGTGATGACAGGAATAATCAATATTGTTATTTGTTATCTCATAATTTTATCATGTTAATTTGAAATAGCCGTTTTGTTCAGATGCGCTCATGCTGGTACTGTTGTCATTGTTTATCAGTCCCTCTTACATTATTTATTTCCATTATCTGCAAATTATACTATACGTGCCAGCACTGTAATGATCAACATCTCCTTTCCAACCACAATTGTACTAGTCTTTTGTCCTCCTGATAAACCTTCTCAATTGCTATATTCCCTTCTCTCCGAAATTCCTTATGACACCATTTCCTTCTTAAAGCAGATTTAAATCCCAAGTATCACCAGTAGACTTCTTGAATTCATTTGCGGACTCTGCTGACTATACTTAATACCTGAAATTCCAAATTCATTTCACCAGACACTACTATATATTGACCTGCTGATCCAAATCAAATCCTCAATTTCATAGATTATTTCTTCGATGCTGGCTTATCATTGTTTGACTAGACTTTTCTCCGACCATGACCCTATAATCCTAACACATTCACATGCTCCATTATCCAAACTTCATCAACCATCATTTATGAGAGGAACAGTTAACTGGAAAATCTTTCAATAACTATTAACCTTAAACTCTGAAAAGAGCTCAAAACCTTGATGGTGCTCCAAATTCCTTCACTGAATTGGTCTATCAGGCAGTTTTGAATAAATCTATGCAATGGTCAATGGTCCTTCATTGAAATACCAGAAGGAAAATTCATTGTCCAAAGACCTTGTAGACATCATTCCAAAACCCTTTGGCAAAGGATTAGGCATCCTGAAGATTGGAAATCATTTACTACTATTCAAAACTAGTTATATAGAACTTCGCTACCTTTAGATCTCAGTCCTACAATTCCTAACTTCACTATCTGCTTGTGATAACTCATTCCCTTTGGTATACAACTAAAAACATCCTTAAATACTATTCTATTCCAATTTACTCCTATGTTATGGTGCCAATTGGGTTGGATCAAATGAGAACATAGCAGAGGAATTCATCTTTTTAGCACGTTTATTCCCCATTCTGAACTTCATCCCATCAATTCAAGCTAAGCACAAGGCTTCCTTATTTCATTGATTCTTCTCTCCTTACATCTTGAAGCAGTTCAAATTTCTGTTTTATAATTTAAAAACCCACAAATCAGCAGATCATGCTACAACCAACACTTACGAGTATTATCCACCAGTAATCATATAAATGTGTGTGTGTAAATATATATATATATACATACAATATGTGTTGTATGTATACAATTTCAAATGGTTAAATTTCTTTTTCTATTAAGCTCTATCTTATGGATAACTTACTTTCCTCAGTAGTTTTTTTTTTTTTATTATTTTCCAAAAATCCAACAAATCTTTCACCTGATATCATATACCATATAACATATCCCTTCTCTACATTAATCATATATTTCATTATAATGCTCCTATTTATAAGGATATGAATCCGATGTAGTAGCTCTCTGCTTAAACAGTCAATATTGGACTTTTTCTTGACAATCTGCAAGCAGAATTACATCATGTACTATATTTCCATATTTTAAATCAAATTTAATATTTTGATATTATATTATATTTAAAAAATCTGTTATTTGATATGAGTACATATTGTTTCATTAAAAAAAAAAAATTATTGTCTTTATTTATTTTTCTCTATTATTTTTTTTTTACTATAGGTCTGGAAACATATTTTATTGTTGAACCAAAGGAACAGGTACCATCTCAAATTGGTTCAACTCAGCTGACAGTCAGCTCACCTACTCAAACAATGCCCAGTGATCAGTCAGGAAACTTCCCTTCCTTTGAGACAGCCCTCGCTTCACAGTTACAATCAGAATCTCTGACCACTGCTCATTCATATCAAAAATCTAACAATGTCAACTGTACAATCTCTCCATTCGATCATCTGAAGGATTCTGACCTGTTTAAGGATGAAAATTCAAGTCAAGGTACTTGTTTCATTTATTCTATAAAAAAAAAAATTGTTTTTAATGGACTGATCACTATTTTAATGTTTTTATTTTACTCCGCAAATTATGTTTACCTTTTTTGTTTAATATTAGCATTATTTCATATATATATATATATATATATATATATATATATATATATATATATATATATATATATATATATATATATATATATATATATAATTTACATAGTAGAGATTTTTTTTTTAAATAATGTTTTGATGAAATAACTGTAGAAGTATTTTTCTCTGTTGTTTTAAAACACTGCAGCCTAATTAAATAGGTCTAATTACATGTCAACTATTGATGGATAGTCTTATAACTTAACTAAATTGATTAATTACTGAATTTATTAATTCACCAAGTTTAATGTTTGCTAGAGGATCATTCCATACCACTTCATCCAGACCATGACACCCATCATCTCAGATTTTGATGAAATTTAGCATACTTTATCCTTTTATATAGATAATTTTATATACCAAAACTTTATTGTTTTATCTGAAGTAATTTTTTGTTTAGACCCACATAAAAGTTTTATCAAACCCACATTTTGATAACCACATATCATTCTGAGAAACTTGCTTACCAAAAGAAAAAAAAAAATACTATAGTTATATACCGACCAAATATCATGGAACTTTCAGGTTATATTATAAAAACTATGCTGCTTTCAGAAAAAAATATATAATCAATACATGATATACCAAAAATTTACAAAAAAAAATGTTGTGTGTCAACTAATGAAAATTTTAATGTAATTATGAACCAAAGATGGTATGTTAGTCAAAGGAATACATTTTATTAAGTATTTCTAATGGGATTTTACCTCTAAATATAGAAAAAAAAAATATTTTTATTGAACTAGTAAAATTTTAACGTAAAATATGGTGTTTCACAAAAAAATTATTATTAACCAAAAGTGGTATGTTAATTGAAGCAATGCATTTATTTTAGTAGTTATGATGATTCTAGCTACCGTATACAATAATAAATATAATGGTATTTTATCTTTTAATATGGAAAAAAATATTTTTATCAAACTGGGAACATTTTAACATAAAATATGTTGTTTCACAAAAAAGAATTGTTACTAACCTAAGGAGGAATATTAATTGAAGCAATGGATTTATTTGAGTAGTTATGATGATTCTAGCTATCGTATACAATATTAAAAATAATGACATTTCCCTGCTTAATATAGAAAAAAAAATCTGATGCGATGCGCTCATCACACAACTTTCCCTTACCTTCCAATAATAATTATCTTTTTAATATAATTTTAAAGAGTTCACATAAGCAATACTTTAAATAAACTCAGCAGCATTCACTTCTTCACATCTTCTCCCACTTAAGTACAATAAAACAGTTTTTAAACAATTTTAGTACAACAATTCTGTACGCTACCTATATATTTTAAGTTTGTCAAGTTGAAAATATATTTTAAAAGTTTCAGTTTTGTTATTTGTTACTAACCTAAGGAGGAATATTAATTGAAGCAATGGATTTATTTATTACAGAGCATATTGTTGATAACAGATTGGCGGATTGGTGGGAGGAGGTTCGGTTGCATCTGTCTCCTTTCGGATGCGCTCGGTTATCCATCTAGGGTCTTCTGCTCTTCATAAGATAGGTGTATCTTTGCTAATACTGGTCCGATTTTTATGATTCCTTTTTTGTTTTTTAGATAATTTAATAATCTTTCATACAATTCTATACATAATTTACTTTAAATTGCATGCTTTTTAAGTTAAATAAAATAAAATATTCTTTTCATCATAACTTTTTTACCTGCATTTCCTCGGTGATGTAATACATAAATGAAAAGTTGAAGGCCTTTATGAAGAATAATTTAGGCAAGTTTCATCAAAATCGTTAGAGCCGTTTTTGAGAACATTGTAAACAAGTGTAAGATCGATTATATAAACTGGCAATTAAATGAAAAAAATTCAATAAAGAAATAAATAGCATACTAAAATTTCTTGCATTTTAGTACCTGTAATATAAACCTTAATAAGGAATCTAATTATTTGAATCAAAAATTTTGATTTAAATTCACCTTGACAAAGAAATACTATTTAAAGGCTTTGAAGTTTTACTTAAATTACTCAAGAATATTGATGTATTTGGATATACAGTTTTTAATGCCAACATGCAAGTACATGGTAATATACAATATTTAAACTTTTTGATTATTGAATATGTCCAACATTTTCCAAGAGCGATATAAAAACTTTTGATGGAAATAGTGTGTTTTCTTAGTTTGTTTGTTACGTTATTTATGTTTTTTCTTTATCATCATCAATGATCAAGGTATGGGTATGTAAAACCTCTGATGAGCCAAAATTTTGAAACAAAATGGCAGATGGTAATGTAGATATTCTAGGATCATCCTAAGGTGACCTGTGACATGGTTTCCCAAATTTAAAAAAAAAACTGGCCTAGTGGTTTCAGACATAAGCTGTGGACTTTTATTGTTAAAGTATTCCTAATTTGATACATCATTTACATCATCATACACAATCATTTTTTGTCTATAGTAAGCAGGAAAATACCATTATTTTTATTACTTTATTACATTAGTATACAGTAGCTGTAATCATAACTACTAAAATAAATCCATTTCTTTAATTAACATACCGCCTTTGGTTCATAATAATGTTTTTGTAAAATACCATATTTTACGTTTAAATTTTCTTAGTTTGATAAAAATATTTATTTTTTCTCTATTAAGAGGTAAAAAATGCTATTATTTTTAATATTGTAAATCATAGCTAGAATCAATCATTAGAACTACTTCAAAAAATGTATTCCTTTGATTAGCATACCGCCTTTGGTTCATAATAATTTTTTTGCGAAACACCATATTTTATGTTAAACTTTTCCTAGTTTGATGAAATTATTTTTTTCCTATATTAAGAAGTAAAATCCCATTGGAACTACTTAAGAAACGTATTCCTTTCATTTACATACCATACCGCCTTTGGTTCATAATAATTTTTTGCAAAACACTATTATATTTTAGAATTTTCATTAGTTGACACATAACATGTTTGTGTAAATTTTTGGTATATCATGCATTGATTATTTATTTTTTTCTGAAAGCAGCATATTTTTTTCACATAACCTGAATGTTTCATGATATTTGGTCGGTAAATGACAATAGTACAATTATTTTTCTTTCGGTAAGCAAGTTTCTCTGAGAGCTCGGAGATTATCAAAATGCCGGTTTTGTAAAAACTTTAAGTTGCTTCAAACAAAAAACTAGTTGAGATGGAACAATAAAATTTCATCAAAATCTGATATGATGGGTTTCATATCCCAAATTTTTTGGATGATTTGACATAGAATGATCCAAGAGGTAGTCATCGCCTAAATTCCAACACATGCGTCACATCAACTAATAATGCAAATAAAGCAATATCATCTTCTAAGTTGGAGAATCTGCTAATTGAAGATTATACTAGTTTTAGTCCAGTTAAATTAGGATGTTACCTTGGATTTTGAAAAAAAACAAAACTGAATCCCTTTATTTTAGGTTTAAAAAAATAGTGAAAAGTGAGTGTTCCTTCCATTTTTTTCAAAATAAATTAAAAGATATTCAACCAATCAAAGAAACTGTTGATATAAAAGTTTTGGAGCGTTTAATTTTGTGTATAATGAGAACCAATAAATGAAAATTACTTTGGTTATAAGGTTACTAGCTTCTCCCAAAGTTGCCAGAATTTTTTTCAACCTTTAGTAGTTAGAACGATTTTCGCTATAATTTTTTTTCGGGGAAGGTACTGAAGAAAAAAAAAAACTAAGTAAATATTGTGGAGCATTTAATTCAGTGTTCAACGTGTAAGAATACATGAAAAGTGAATGCGTAATAGTATTTACTATTATTATAATATAATTAGTAATACATACAGGTGATTGAATTGTCACACATTGTTTTTTTTTGCTTTTATATAGCCTATATATACTGGGAAAACTTGCAGTTTCAAAACCATTAAAAAAGTTTCCACCTTTGTTTGAATTATTGCCAAATTCAACTCCCTACCTACTGGTACAATAACAGATTAAGATCAGAGTACATCAAGAGTACTTCATCTTCTTCAATCTTTTGACTTAGGTCTCAGTGCCCTTAGACTATCTGAATACCATGTTTTGTCCCTAATCTCAGTTGTCTGTAGATCAAATTTAAGACTTGTACTTTAACCTCCAAAGGCCAATGATATTAGCTTTATTAAAGCCTCCGTGATATTTATCCATGATATCCAGCTATTTGAATGATATTCATGGCACCTGTTTGAGTGATACTCATTGCACCTTTTTGATTTTAGTTATATCCACAATGGTTTAAGTAATTTTTTTAAAGAATCAAATCATTTATCTTGATAATGGAGGGTATAAATTTGGTTGAATCTTTTTTTATGTGGCTGTGTAAATTTTGCTGTTTATCTCTTGTATTCTTTACATCTATCTCAATCAGGATTAGATTCTTCTTCCTATGTCTGTCTTGTATATTATCCTTTCAGTGATTGTTTTGAAATTTTTGCATCTCTTCCTAAATATTTGGTGTTTGATCCTTCATCACATTTTTTTTTTTTTTTTTTACACACTTTCACTGTAGATAACTCCTTTCCACTTTATTTGTATATGCCAAGCTGTTAGTAAGAATTAGCCATTCTCTTTTCTTAGCTCATTTTTATATTCTTCTTCAGCATTGCTGCTCCTTATCCCTTTGAAAATAACTTTATAATCCTACTGTCTCTATTAAAAATCTAGATTATATTCATGTTTTTTAGTATTTTGTTCTATTTTCATATTTTTTATTATGATTTCCTCTGCTCCAATGATCAGAAATTATTATATCTCTTCTATTTTCTCTGTCACCTTGAAGCACACTGCAAAATATTGAGGTTTTGTCTGTTAAACACTTACTCTTACCTAGAGTTATTTTAGGCAGTGTAATGAATAGAAATGAATCTTATTTAAAAGCCTAATATTTTTTGTATTTCTTTTCTTGTAACATGGAAGGTGTATTTAATCGTACTAAAAAACCACTCTTGGTAGAAGAATTAACAACCATAGTTAAAATTAATCTATTTTCTCAAGTTAATCATTTCTAGTTGGCTTAAAGGTATTTATGCTTCATAGTATTTTTTGGCAATTATCTTAAAATTGTGGTTGCTTAATTTCACTTAGTCGTGGATAAGTTATTTGGTGGTGGATAATAGATAATTTCTAATGTTTTCACTTATTTTATATTTCATTTTTAATATCTGTGGTGTATTCAAAATGTTGAAATAGGTTATAAGTGAAAGCATTTATTGCCTAACTTTTGTTCACTAACGCTATCTACATTAGCATTGTTATTTTCTTACTGAAGACTAATTACACCTACACCTACACCTGATGAGAGTTGATGCTTAGTAGAACTGGTTACGGTAAGTACTAATTGCAGTAATGGCTGATTAACATTTATTGTTTGCGGTTCTGATAGAGTGCAGCTCTGAATGATTACAGAGAGGAATGCTGCAGCTAGAGGTGACAACAGTTATTGTTAAGATTAACCAAAGCTATGGTTGAGGTCTAACTTGAAGTATATCAGTTCTTGTTCTCTGTTCGATTCCAGGGAATGGACTGTAGTTGACATGACTTTCAGGCAAAGGACAGTTTTATTTCCTGTTGTGGCATCCATTAGATTTGTCAAATTCAATGGTAAACCTTATCATATTATTGAGCTTTAACTATTATACATTAATTGGACACTAAACTGATTTATAAAGTTTAGAAGTGGTAATGAACAATGATATAAGCTTTGTATTTTACCTATGTCAAATTTTGGTTTATCTGCTTTTTGCTAGTTCATTACTAATCAGAGTGTTAGTGGCCCCTTCTCTTTGTTTAATAATTTGTTACTTCTCTGAAATTAATTTATTGATCTGTGAAACAAAGTGTTTTAAGTACTATCATTCAAATATTGTAAAGTATTATGTCATCAGTAGTTCAATTCTAAGAAAATATGTTACAGCTTCAGTATTGGTTATCAATATTTGTTTATAAAATCTTTGTTTTTTCTTTTTAATGAATGAAATATTAAAATTTAATTACAATCGACTCAACTTGGCTAGGAAACTAATAGATAATTGGAACCATTGTCTTATTTGAAAATTTTCTGTGATACATAATCAAAGCAAACTTAAAATTTTACAGCTTTACTAGAATAAAACATTGGCAAGAAGGGGCAAAACAATCTTCCTATTACTAAAGTTTCTTACAATCAAGAAATAAATAAGACATGGCAATTTAAATGATACCTTTCTCAGAGAAAAGTATTTTTTACTATTCACTCACTAGGGGAATGCACGGGAATGCAATTGATGTGTTCGTCGCCGATTTTGTTGAAAATGTTTTGGATGATTCTACATTAAAAAAAAATTCGACGCATTTCCTTCTGTTTTGTTCAATCATTTAATAGGAGCTGAGAAAAAAAAATAAAACATTCTGAAAATGCTGTATTTTAAATCTTGTATTAGAAAAATGATATCGACATGTTTTTTTTTTCAGCTGAACATTTGTTTTTTAGAGTATATTAAATGAAACATAAACTTAAAAAAATTATTTAAAGGGAGAAGTTGATCGGGGGTGCGGTCAAAAAAATAGACTTAATAAGTGTGGTCTTATATAATTGTGCCTACGTTTCGGCCTAAATTTTAGGCCATCTTCAGGGCTAAAATGAAAACAAAATAACAACAATGAAAAAATAGAAAAGAGACAGTACCAGTGACAGTAAAAATGATAAATGATAAAAACAGAAAATACAAGTAAGATAAAAAGTATAAAGAATAAAAAGAAAAGGATAACACTAAATTACATAATACAAAAGACACATTTTATTCTTTATACTTTTTATCTTACTTGTATTTTCTGTTTTTATCATTTATCATTTTTACTGTCACTGGTACTGTCTCTTTTCTATTTTTTCATTGTTGTTATTTTGTTTTCATTTTAGCCCTGAAGATGGCCTAAAATTTAGGCCGAAACGTAGGCACAATTATATAAGACCACACTTATTAAGTCTATTTTTTTGACCGCACCCCCGATCAACTTCTCCCTTTAAATATAAATATACGGTCAACAATAACTCCCTCCATTAAAAAAATTATTGATTTTTGATCAAATAAATTTTAAAAATTGTTTAAATTATTAAGCGAACTAGCCTCATAGATTTTTTGACATCAAAAATGGATTGCAGATTTGGATTCAGCACATCAAAAAACCTTAATATTGAAAAAATCAACGAAAAAAAAAATTTATTTTCAGCCCTGAGTGTGCTCAAAATTATTAAAAGTCACAAAATTAGGTTTGGGCTTGAAGTTCTATATTTCCTCTTCGGTTTGTTTATCCAATATCGACGTTCTTGGACTTGCTAAGAAGAGGGGAGATTCCTCTTTCCACACACTTAACAAACTATTGCATTATCTTAGATGGTCTGTGTAAAAAAAAAGGTGATTACCATATAAAAACAACATTGAAGTTTTTGGCAGATAACATTGGTTCTAAAACACGCAGGAACATCACTGTTAAAGCAAATTGTGTAGAATCTAAGAACCTCTACCAATGCCCCAAATTTGGTTTGAATTATTCAAAGGGTTACTGATTTATGAGCAATTATTTAAATCTTTAAAAAAATTTGAAGGTGAGAGAGGGAGGAAAGGAAACCCTTGGCAAAATGTTTAGGCCAAAAATTTTTATTTTTCGATTGGCTCAAATTTGAATATAGTGGTTTTTCACAGTGCTAAAACCAAATCTGACACCAGTTTTGAATTAAAATATTCTGTTAACATACTTCACTTCGTAAAGAATATCGTTATCATTACATATAAGTCTATACACCTTTCAGATCGCTCAAAATTAAATTATTTCGTTTTAAAAAATTGGATCACTAAAATTTATTATTTCTGGATCACGAATAATGTTTTTAGGTTACACATGCACATAATGCACATATTATAACAAAAACATTATTCATAATCAAGAAATTGTAAATATTTTTTACTAAGATAATGTCTATAGCAGTGTTGTAAAAGTGTAATATTTACTATTTCTTAATCATGATAATGTTTTTATATTATGATATGTACACGGTTAAGAACCAAGCCTTGCTTGGGATATGGGATGTGGATGGGATGGAAAAATAAAATTCAGCCATTTACGCCGTTTATGCTTTAAAAAAATCTACATATTTTGTTTTCTTTCATAAATTACCATTTTTTCTGAATAAATTAGATAATTGGAACATTTTTATGTAAAATGTGAAAACCTCATGAGTTCTTATTAGGTATTTCTTGCTAATTTTTGCAAGATCATACGTGATTAACGCACTATGGCAACGCATTTTCTGGCTGTGTTTTTATTGCCAATTGATAAATTTGCCAATATATCGATAACTTAATCCTAGTTGAAAAAGTTGAACCATTCATCTTTGCCAGTAGAACTAAACTCTTTGTAATTACGTTCCATTTTGGTAGATTGAATAAGATATAGTTAATTATATGGAAACCATGAGCAGATAACCAACTAACAACTGTTACACCATGAATCATTTTTTTGCTCAACCAATTTCTGATATTTGTTTTTAATTAGGTTGTACGGATTTTTAATTCCCTTCACTCGTAAAAATTTGTGTGGGATGTTGCTTGTTATCATATCGACTTTTTAAAAATAAAATAAATAAATTATTGAACATATTATTGTTCGAAAAACTGTATGTATGCATAATTATTTTGCCAACTATGGACTGAGTGTAGCACTGCAGAACATAAAAGGAATTGAATGGATTGGTAAAGATTAAGTGGCTTTCTGCGAATCTATAAAAAGAAAAACAAGCTTCAATTTTCAGTTTCAGTTCTGGAATTTTCCTGAAAATTTATTTATATTTATTTTGTTTTAAATAGAAAGATATTACTTCGAGAATCTGTTCTATGTAATTTTGGTCCAATGTTTATATTTTCAGGCAATTTACAAATTTTTTTTTTTTTAATTACAGCTAAATGTGCAAATTAATGCAGTAAAAACATTAAACATGCAATTTACCCAAAATTGTTTAAAATGTGCAATTTCGTGGAAAATAAAACTTACATATCAGGATGCCTTACTTCGTGTAAATAACTTGCCCCCGATCGATTTCAAACAACCGAAAAAAAAGTGCAATGCAATTGCACGTGAATCCAGGCTCTGATTTTAAGTAATATAAAACATATTTTGGGATCCAGAAATATTAAATTTTAGTGATACAATTTTTTAAAACGAAATAATTGAATTTTAGACTGTGTATTGACTTATATGTAATGATAACGATGTTCTTTACAGAGTGAAGTATATTGACAGAATTTTTTTATTCATAACTAGTGTCAGATTTGGTTTTAGCACTGTAAAAAAAACTCATAGGCCAAGAAATTATATTTTATGATTCGCTCAAAAATTTGTATATAGGGATTTTTTACAGTGCTAAAACCAAATTTGACAATTGTTTTGAATACAAAAATTCTGTCAATATACTTCACTCCGTAAATAGTATCGTTATCATTACATATAAGTCAATTCACCCTTCAGGTCACTCTAAAATTCAATTATTTTGTTTTAAAAAATTGGATCACTAAAATTTAATATTTCTGGATCCCGAAATATGTTTTATATTACTTATAACGCATATATTACAGCCTGAAATATTCAAATCACATTAAATATGCTATGACATCCCAAGCAAGGCTGAGTTCTTAACAGTGTACATATCATAATATAAAAATCATTATTATGATTAAGAAATAGTAAATATTACACTTTTACAATACTGCTATAAACATTATCATAGTAAAAAATATTTATAATTTCTTGATTATGAATAATGTTTTTGTTTTAATATGTACATGGATAAGAACCCTTACGGCTGTTTTTATGTGTAACCTTAAAACATTATTCGTGATCCAGAAATAGTAAATTTTTAGTGATCCAATTTTTTAAAACTTCTTCTTCTTCTTTATCTTCCTCCTTTAGTGCCTTTCAGCGTGGAGGTGCCCCGATCCAAGACTGCCAAGCTTCTCGATCTCCAGCCAGCGCTTTCATTACATTTATTGACCTTCCCTTTCTTTCACCAATCCCTGAGATATGGTCTATCCATTGCAATCTTGGTCTTCCTCGAGGGCGGCGTCCGGTAGGCCTGGCTTCAAAGAATTTCTTTGGGTCCCGGTCCTTATCCATTCTGCACAGATGACCAAACCATCCCAGCTGTCGTCTCTCCACTGTTTCCTTCAGTGCAGTCACTCCCAGGTCTCCCCTTATTCTCTCATTCCTAACTCTGTCCCTCCTTGTTTTGCCTGCCATTTTCCGGAGGTATTTCATCTCTGCCGCAGTAGCCCTACTCCAGTGCTTGTCCAACGGGACCCAGCTCTCACTTCCATAGATGAGGGTAGGTAGGTATATGGACTTGAAGATATGTAATTTTACATTATTTTCCAATTCCCTTTTCCCCACCACTGTGTTGCATAGCTGGTAGTATATGCTAGTTGCTTTTTTAATCCTGTTTGAGAGCTCTTGGTCCATTTTCCCATTTCTGGTGAGCACTACTCCTAAATAAGTATACTCCTGCACTGTCTCCAAGGTTTCTCCCCTGCAGTGAACCAAAACCTCCTCTTCTTCACGTCCGATGTGCATCACCTTGCTTTTTCCAACATTCAATATCATACCCTTCCTTTCTAGCTCAGCCTCCCACTCCGTAACAGCCTGCTGTAGATTTTCCTTGGAATCGGCAATGAGGACAATATCATCTGCAAAAACCATTACTTGCGCTAGGATTGTCCTCATGTTCCACTTTCCAACGACCATCCGTGTTGTCCTCCGCTTGCAGATTTTCAATATCTCGTCCATAAAAGTGATGAAAAGAAGAGGACTAAGACTGTCCCCCTGTCTAACACCCCTTCTCATGGCAAAAGCCTCTGACATTCTTCCATTAATTCTAACCATGCCTTTGGAGTCATGATAAGTGCTTTTTATGGCATTTATTAATGCTGCGGGCACATTTTTAGCGGCTAGAGCTGTCCAAATTTCTTCTCTAGGGACTGAATCGAATGCTGCTTTTATGTCCAGGAACGCTAGGTACAAGTTCTTTCCTCTATCCCGTGCCTTCTCAATAATCGTCTTCAGCGAGAAGATGTGATCCTGCATTTGTCGGTGTGGTCTAAAACGAAATAATTTAATTTTAGAATGACCTGAAGGGTGTATAGACTAGACTTATATGTAATGATAACGATATTCTTTACATAGTGAAGTACGTTAACAGAATTTTTTTATTCAAAACTGGTGTCAGATTTGATTTTAGTACTGTGAAAAACCCGTATATTCAAATTCGAGCGAAAAGAAAAATGCAAAATTTTTAAATTTATTTGACCAAAAATCAATAATTTTTATTAGTTTATGTTTCCTTTAATATACTCTAAAAAACAAATGTTCAGCTGAAAAAAACATGTCAATATCATTTTTCTAATAAAAGATTTAAAATACAGCATTTTTAGAATGAACGGAAGGATATGGGCCAACTTTTTTCAATGTAGAATCACCCAACAAATTTGGATCAAAATCTGTGAAGGACACATCGTGCACTCCCCTTATCAGTACACATTATCTCACAAAGGGTTTCTGAAAAGTTTTCAAATAAATTGTATAGGTCAACATAATTCTTATTTGTTTTGGCTAAAATATTAAAATATGAAAGGAAATTGTCAGTTGTTTAATTTGAGGCTTATTTTATTATATTATGATGCTTTATGTTGAAACCATTATTAGATTCGCAATATAAAAAGTGCAACATATCCTCATTACAATCAGGATGGTAACTAATTTATTCCACATTTTGTTTGTTATTAATTGTTTTAAATCTTACTGTAAGTGTTATGCAGAAAGTTTATCTTATTTAATTTTTTCTTGTGATAGGAACTCCAACATTTTTTTTTTTTGTAAAGTGAGAGGGCCATTAAAATCTGTTGTAATGATAAATATTTTATAACATAATTTTTCAATTTAATTTATACTGAAATATTTCAATTGCTGCACTTTTTCGTCTTTGATTTTTTTGTTATTTTCAGGGTGTACAGCTTTGTCTACGCCATCATCACCGACTCCTCTTACACTTCCTGGACTTCTTTCCGAGCGATTGAATGCTGTCAAAGCCACTTCCTTGCCTAATGTATTTGCTCGAGAGATGCAAGTATGTCGGAGTAGAACCTCACTTGTTGTTAATCCTAGTCCTAAATGTAAATATTCAAGACTGAAGATAATCTCACTGAAGACAGCTGAAGGTAAGTTAAAATATTTCTTTCTGACCCTTGTAAGCACTGTTTTATTGATTTTTGCAAATACTTTTGAAATTCTGCATCTTCCTTACATATTGCACCTGAATGTGTTTTTTTTTCTTTTTATCATTATATGTTTACGTAATTAATTAAGTATTCTTATAATTTCTTTATTTTTGCTTAAATAATTATTAAACTTTTGAAGCAATTATTCATTAAAAAATTTAATGAAATTATCTGGTCTGTCCACTCACATGACTGATCACTTTGGGCGCCAAGTCCAATACAAAAATTATTTGCTGGACCGTCGCTAATTTTTGGTCCAATTAAGAGGGATTTTTTAATTTGTTTTTGTAGACAATTTAACTATCTTTCAAATGAGAATCTTGAATGTTTCGGAAGATGTATAGTTTTCGAAAAAATGAATTAATCTCTTGGCCAGATCTCCATACCTTGCACCACCCTCACAACCCTTGCACATCAATGTGTTCCTTGTAACTTATATTTAATAAAAAGTCAATGTTCCCAGAAAAAAAGTTGCCACACTGTGCCAAAATGGCGTTCAATGATGGCAGACTAACGAATTTGACTTGAGTTAGTTTTTTGGTCACTATCATTCAGCATTTGGCTTAATTAGTTAAATACTGGCTTACTTTTGTCGTAATTGTTTTGTTTTTTTCAAATATGTATTGTCAGAGAATCACAAGATATAGAATAATTAAAAACCAACTGGCTTAGATACTAAAAACACCAGTAAAGTCAATTTTTTCAAAGTCGTTCACACGAAAGTGGAGATTTCAAGAGTAGTAGCAATTAAACGGCCAACAATAATGAAAGAGTCTTCAAATAAAATATGTGGAGCACTTATTCTTCTTTAAAAACCAGTCGTGAATTTTTAAAATATTTGAAATGGTTTCTTAGAAAATTCACTTAATAGCGGTGTAGGGTTAGGGATATGCGCATTTTCAGTCTTCTGGGACATCAATGAGTATTCATAAATGGTATAGTTATCAGCTTGATCGACATAATTTAGTTTATATTAGTGCAATAATTTAAGTCTCAGTAGCAATTATAATTTTTTTTTTGTTTATTCTGTTCTAAGGAGTTGTAAGATGGGCTCTTGTAAACAAATATATTATTATTGTGATAAATCTCTATCCTGGCTCACACTTCCACCACGTCCTAACTAAGCTTATTTACCAATGCTCCCATTATAAGCAGCTGCGAAACATTGAATAAAATTAACAAACTAGTTTCAAATGTTATACATTCATCTTCAGTTCAAGATTTAAATGGATTATAACAAATAGAAAAGTTTGCACTGGTTTATTCTGGCACTGAACTAACTTAGTTAGTTAGTTAGATCAGTGCCAGAAGAAACCAGTACAAACTTTTCTGTTTGTTATAATCCATTTAAACCTTGAACTGAAGATGAATGTATTACATTTGAAACTAGTTTTTTATTAAAACAAAACTATAGAAGTGGCAAATAATTTATCAAATCCTTATTAGTTATTATTCTGTTGCTCTTAATTTTCCACTTACCATTAACTCTTGTAGCACCATAAATCCTTCTTATTATCTTTATTTCAAATGCTTTTAGTTTACGACAATCCTCTTATGACAAACACCAGATTTCCGCTCCATAGTTGGCCTCTGGTCTATTAAGAGTTTCATATACCTTTAATTTTGTAGCTTTTGATAACAACTGAGACTTGAGAAGTTTTAGGTTCGTATAGTAGGCTCTACTACCGGCCATTATCCTGCCATACAGAAAATATATATGCAGAGAAGATATTAGTGACCAATGTCACCTACGTAAGACTGCTAGTGAGTGTCTCCAACATATATCATCTGGATGCCAAGCGTTGGCAGGTAAAGAGTACTTTATGAGACATGATTACTTGGCCAAGGTTTTCTAACAAGCACTAGCCTTATTATTTAGTATGATAGCTGACCAAATTCCTTATTATCTGTATGATCTAAAACTGGTATTCCCTTGTGAAAATATAACAACAATTGAGATCGTTATATAATTACAGACCACCCAATAGTGAATAACAAACTAGTCTTCAATATTGCTGTTCCAACTGATCACATTATCAATAAAACAGTTTCTGAGAAGATCAGAAAATACAAAGATTTGTGCCAGGGGCTTCAGCATCTTTATAGGCTGGAGCAGATAAAAGTATATCCGATTGTAATATCCAGCAATGGCCTTATCCCTGACGAGACCATCCAGTTAAGAATTTGAAGCTAACAGAAAAAGAATTGGAAGGACAGAAAGCAGTTCTTCTTAGCACAACTTTGCTGTATTGTATTAATTAAAATTGAGCAGAAATATTTAAAAAAAAAAAAATTTACTCTAAATTTGCCACCCTTTTAATTCTGCTGCCTGGAGCAAGTGTCCGCTTGGCTCTCCCCTAGATCCAGCCCTGTATTTAATTGCAACAAATTTGAACTCCTTAAATTAATCTTATATTGAAAGGTAATGCCCGTGGTTCATTACTAAAGATACTTATATTTATGAAATATTTAGTTAAATGGTTGGTAAATTAAATTTTAATATCTTTTGTCAAACTCAACAAAGAGTTATACATTTAAATATAAGTCTGCAAATTCAATATATATTTAAAATCTATCTTCAAACATTATCTCTCATGCAGTAGTTCTACAAATTTTATACTAAATAAAGGTTGTACAGTTTCATAAAACACTACTAGCCTGTTGCATTAATTTCCTCCACAACATTGCTCCAATATTAGTGCAGGCTTTTGTGAAAATATTGCAGCAATTGACTTATCCTTGTACATGTTGACTGGCGCACTTGGCATGGAAGACTGCTAGGCTTGTTATCCCCCTCTATGATTTTAGTTCATTAGAGTTACTGAGAAATATTAAGAATTGGAGATATCCAGCATATAGGAGCTACTAATTTATTTTTTCACAGAATTGGTTAACAACTTACAAAAACAATATCCTACAACTTTTGAAATATTTTTCAGGTATCAACCACATATTTCTTTACTTCTTCTACTACTTCCAGTTTTTTTAAGTTGAATTAAAATATAATCAATTGATGTTTCTATGGTAATAAATATCGTACTTCTCCAATGATGTCTCAAAATAAGTCGTTTTTGCGAGATATGCCACAATTTAGGCTAAATAAGTTGATTTTTTACTATATTTAGAATGAATTTATTTAGTAGAATCAAAATAATAACTTGATTATCAAAATAAAGTAATAGTAGCAGAAAAATTAAATGTTTAAGAAAATATTATTTGCTATTTTATTAGAAAAAATTATACAAATTTTAATGTTTGTGAAGTACATAATTATATGAACAATTAAAGGAATTTAATTATGATGGGTTCTTGTGAAAATGAGATAATTTTAAATAATTTATAATTAAAGAAGTAATAATTTTAATAATTCCAATGAATATGAATGTTACAATTAAATGCAAAGCAATTACTTACCACAAATGACGCTGGAGCAAACTATTCTGGCGACCTTCAGGTACGTTTTGGAGGAATCAGTGATAACGATTGTAAAGTTGTACCAAGATTTCTATAAACATGAAGTACATAACTATAGGAGCAATTAAAGAAATTCAAAATTAAACAATAGTAGCCCACAAGTTAACTAGTAGCCCACATATTTAAAAGAATATTACTTGCTATTTTATTAGGAAAAATGATAGAAATTTTATTAATTGTAAAGTACATTATTATATGAACAATTAAATTATTATTATATAAATAACAATTTTATATTATAAATAATAATTACAATTATATTATATAAATAACAATAACAATTATTGGAGTGAGTTTGGTTGACCGTAGACATACTTAAGTAAGAAGTTGGTCGGAGGGTGTGGTCAAAGATTAACACATTAATAAGCAAGGCTTATTTATATTATGCCAATGTTTCGCTCCAAGTTTTAGACCATCATCAGGGCTAAAATTAAAAAATAAAATAACAACATTGAAAACGACAGAGGCAGTACCAGTAACAGTAAAAAATGATAAAAACAGAAATTACAAGCAAGATAAAAATATATGAAGTATAAAAAAAGATGACAATCTTTATATTGTAAAAAATAAAAAATTTAAGTTAAGTGAAAAGAGTGAAGGAAAGATTATGAATTACATGAAACAATAAATTACATTATACATGATATGATAAAATATATGATCACTATTAATTAAAAAGACAACTAGTGTGAAGATTTGGGAATATTTAAAACATGTTAAGATAATTATGATGTAAGAAGTTATGTAAAAGATGACAATGATGTTAAAAAGTGGAAATTTTTATAATTGAAATAATTATAAAATGAAGGAGTAAAATATACAGTAATGTAAGCCCAAAAATAGAGATTGTAATAGCCCAAAATTATAGATCAATATAATATGTGGTAAAGAAAGAAGAAGAAGGATAGAAACAAGGAGGAAGAGGAAATGTGAAGAAAACATAATAATTACATACCAGAGAGGCGTGTAGCCAAGCGCCAACTGAATCGTAATAATAGAGTTCTGGGAATCGGAAACACGGATAAACAATGTCACCAACTCACTGATTTGACAGAAACTAATACTAAATTTAATTTTTGACTTCACCCCCCCCCCCCCCCCCGTCCAATTTCTTTCTTAAATAAGTGATTATCTAAACAATCTCCAGATTATCTAAACAATCAATCATCCAGTATTATTCATTTGGAATTAAAGAAATTCAAAATAAAATAATTGTAGCACAAAAGTTAAACATTAAAGAGAAAATAATTGATGCAAGTTTTAATAATTGTAAAGGACATAATTTTATGAACAATTTAAAAGATTTAATTATCCAGTATTATTCAATTTGAATTAAAGAAATTCAAAATAAAATAATAGGACACAAATTAAATATTTATACAACATTAAAAAATTATACAACTTTTAATATTTGTAAAGTACATAATTATATCTACGGTGTCAAAGCAGACTGGCGTAAGCGCCAAAACAAAGAAATGGAGATTTTGAGTGAAAAGGGCCGTAGCCATGTTTATTTCATCTATCCTAGTAAAATATATTTTTTAAATTTTTCAATGTTTTTTTTCGCTTCATAGCGTGAGATGATAAAACTATCGGTTACGTAAACCATTCACTCAAAATCTCATTTTTTTCAATTTTGACACCATACTCCTTTCTGCCTTGAAACCCTCGATATGAACAATTAAAGAAATTTAATTATGATCGGTTGTTGTGAAAATGAGATAATTTTAAAACATTTCTATAAATCACAACATTCTCAGACCTGGAGGTATGAGACTCTAGGGTAAAAGAATTGGTGAGGTTATTCCTTTGTTTGGTGCCAGGCTAGGGGCGAGGGTCGGTGCTGGATGTGAGGTTTCATTATGGCCAGTTTTATAGGAAACTGTGTGTTTATTTTTTTCTTAGTGCTAAATTCTAGGGGTGGTGTGCGGGTCGGACGCCCGTTGTGGATGAGGCCTTAGAGTAGATGATGTTGCACACATGAGTTAACAGATAATAAAAAAAGTCAATAAATAAATGAAAATTATAACAAGTCATAATTGAGTAACTTCTAACATAAGAAATAGGCATTGGTGTCCTCAGTATTGAAGCCTTTAAAAAAAAACAAACATATAAACTTTTAATATTAATAAAACAAAACAAAACAAAAGGTTGGAGTTGAGAAATGGATTGTTTATTGGAGGTTTCGTGGGTTTCATTTGAGCAGCACTCTTTCCTATCGTGATATACCCGATGATCAACATTGATGAGTACAGAAGGATCCAAGCTGTAAGCAGGGCACAGATAAATTTCAATGTCCAAATTGGACGAGAAAGAATTTATAGATCAATAGCAGGAGAATATCCTACTAACAATAAAAGAACAAATAAGAATGGAATGAGATTAGTGACTTTCAACTGAAGTTAATGTTGACTTTATTTTAAAAAATTCAAAAAAACATGAAAAGCTAAAAGATGGGTATCTCCAGATCCATTATTAGGTGAATTTCAACTAGACCTTACAGCCATATCCAAAAGAAACATGGAAGAAATCTTGAAATCTTACTTGAGGTAGTAAGAAGCATGGAATCTGACTCTGACCATTACATAACCAAAATCAAACTCAAATTCTTACTCCACAGAAATCACTGAAGGAGAGAAAGAGTCAGGGAATATATCGTAGACAGGCTACATATCACTTAACAAACATTTCAAGAAGAAATAACAGCAATTGAAAATGGAAAGTAGCAATAGTTATGTAATGAAAAAAAAAACACCCAGCTCAGAAAGCGTTTGGGCTAGCTAAGTCTAAAAGGAAGCCTTAGTGGAATGAAATATGTCATGTGTTATAAAAAAAAAAAATACTTATGAGAAATAATTCAAGAAAATGGTTTAGAAAAATCTGCTGTTGAAGAAAAGTTACACAACATGGAAAGAGCATATGTATGGCATAACTAAGAATATCTATAACAAGAAAAGTTTATCTAAAAATCTTAGATTAAGGTTCTACATTACAGTGGTAAAACCACAATTCCTATATGCAATACCAAAAAGAAAAATGCTAGGTCCAACAAAACTAAGGAAAAGTGGAAATTAAGAAGCAGTTAGGAAATATACGAGAAGAACATAGCACCACAAAGACTATAAATTACACTATATTATACTACAAAGTATAACAAGGGCAATAAATAGAAGGAGATTGTTATTTTTTGGCCACATCTATAGGATCTATGAAGACAGATTGACAAAGCAGATCTACGGGTATCTTTGGAAGAAACAGTTGATTACAAGCTGGGTTCAAGAGGTCAAGAAAGATTTGGAACAAAATAAAATATGAGAAGAGGATACTGCAAAGAGAAAGGTTTTAAAAATTGAGGGACTCCCAGGAGGAACAAAAGGAAGACCCAATCCAAAGTGGAATGAGGACAGAAAAATGAGACATGGAGAAATTATGACAGATTGAAAAATTGAAATGGTTATGTGGTCCCTAGTAGGCCTCAAAAATAATAATAAAATTGAAGTAAGAATAATTAAATAAGTGAAAGTAAAAAGAACAAAATATATTAGTACAGATTTACAAAGTTTGATTTAAATGAAAGAAATTTTATTTACAATTATTTTGGAACTGGATGATTAGGAAGTGATTGAATAAGCGGGATTTGAAAGTGGGAAGATTATTGGAGCAAATGGAACAAGTAATGGAATTAGGATAAGGATAGGAAAAGAAAAGATCTGTCAAAAGCTGCTGATTGGTGGGCCACTGTATATAAATCTGAAAGCCGAGATCGGGTATGGCAGGAATGGACTGAGGATTTGAATTGAAGGAGGTCGAAGATGTATGAGGACGGTGAGATTGGATAACTTGGTAGAAAAAGGATGCCAGGATATACTTACGATAATAGAAAGAATAAAGCCAATTTAACTCTTCATAAAATCGGGAAACAGAGGAATCCCTCAGGATCCCAAAGATGAATTGTACAAAGCAATTTATCAAATGTTTTATTTTTGGCTCGAGGTCTCCAGATATGCCCCTGTACATCGTATAACAGTAGTTAAAGTGGAGGAGTATTAAGGAGGTAACTAGGAGTCTATGGGTTTCAAATGGTAATGGGTGACAAAAGTAATTTAGTCGTTTTAATGTGGAAAAGGTACGACAGGAAATATCAGTAGCATGGTTTTTTCAGAATAGAGTTTGCTCAAAGGTGATTCCAAGGTTTTTGATGGTTGGAAGAACTTTATGGGATTATAATTTAGGAACCAGTGTGGGATACGAGGTATGATTCTAAGGCGGTAATTAGAAACCTATTATAATTGCCTCTGTCTTCTCTGTATTCGGTTTCAGCTTGCAGGTCAAAACGCAGGAAGGATAGGTATATTTGGAAATCATCTGCATAGATAAGGCATTGGGAAGAAGGGGAAGGTCATTAATATGCATAGCAAGTAGAGTAGGAGACAAAGACAACCCCTGAGGGACACCACAGGAAAGGGACAATGTCTTGGATGATGGTTGACCTGGGACAATTGCATACTGTGACTGGTCTGAGAGGAAGGATAGTAACCAGCACATATCACTGTTCAATAAACGAATACTTTGTAGTTTGTTATATGGTCAACTGTTTCAAATGCTTTAGAGAAATCTAAGAGGATGATGATAGTTAGAAGAATAAGAAGTCATGGTGATGGAAGGATTTGTAATTTTATTTTATGGTCGGACTAAGGAATTTTTAAAAAATGAGGAGAATATTTAATTTTGTAAAGAAAAGTTGTAAATATGATAGAGAAGGGGCATCCGGGTTAGGAGACAGGATTTTATTAGCGTTACTGGGTTATTTTCAGATCCATATTCATTGGTATGGGATTTTAGGATATTGATAACTAGCTAGTCATACGACAAGTGGGAGGAAAAGAAGTTTTTTGGGTTGAAAATACGATATTCAATATCAGCAGTAGATGAAGGATTAGAAGCAGAGGATATGAAGCTGTCATTGAGATCGTCTGGGATGACTGGGAAGAAACTGAGGTTATTGGATTTTAGTAGGATAATTTTCGAAGTATTTTCCATTTGGATTTGGAATCGGGAGCATTGGAGAGGGCGTGATGGATGTGGAGGGATTTAGCACGTTGAATTGTGGATGGGGTTTCATTGCAATGTTTTTTAAAACATGCGAAATCAGCTGGCAGACGAGTGCAACAAAATTTACGTCTTGCTGCTTCTCTTCTTAACATGATGTGTTAAAAACTTGTAACATGATTTAAATTGATCAAATAGAATCCTTTTGCTAGTGATTATCGCATTTGCAACAGTTGCCATTAGAAATCACCTTTTCACTTTGAAGACAGTCTTTGCATAGGTGGTTTTACAGTTATTTACCTTCCATGTTGGAGTTTTTATAATAAGTTTATAAAATTATATTTTTACCAAACTACAGTGAAGCCACAAGAAGGGTAATGTGTTTAGCTTGACCATTAGTAGGTATTTAACGTTTTTTGAGAGAACGGCTCAACCAATTTTTAAGTTTAATGGCTCAAATTATTTTTTGTGATCCCGTGAATGTTTTGAAACATTTTGAGCTCAAAAGACTACAGAAATATTTTATTAAATGTGTTAAATCTGTCCGTTTGTGGGTATCTAACAATATTTTGAGAGAATGGCTTTCTGATTTTCAAGTATGATGGGTCAAATTACTTGTTGTGATCCCTTGATTGTTTTGAAACATTTTCAACTAAAAATACAAAAGAAATGTTGTATTAAATCTGTTTAACCTGTTTGTTGAACCGATTTTAAAGTTTGATGGCTCAAATCACCCCGTGAATTCCCATGAATATTTTGTAACATTGAGAGCTCAAAATACTGAAAAAATATTTCATTGTATTTCAAGTATTTTCGGCTTTTTGTTAATGTTTCTTATTATATCATTTGTAAATTCATGATCCTGAATATAGAAATAATTTTTATTTCTTACAATCCTATCCGTCCTAAGAGATGGAATGTACTTGCATATCTACTTAAGCGTGCGCATTGGTGGGTTGTTAGTGAAGTTGTTGCCCATAAATATTGAGCTTTGGTGTAGCAGTCGGGTGTCTTCCACTATACATTACGCCTCCTTGCAATTAAATTTCCTCCCATTCATCTGTGCCTGTCAAAATACAGAAAGCTCCTTGCATCTTTGCCTGTAAAAATACAGAGAGGAAATTATGGTATTGAGCAAGGAAGAGTCTTCATTTTTGTTTGGGTGTTGAAGGCACCAGACTAAACCATCAAGTTTCAGTATTTATATGCATCACCTTCACTAACAACCCACCAAAGCGCTTAACTAGATATGCAAGTACTTTTTTTTCTTAGGACTAATAGGGCTATAAGATATAAAAGTTATTTCCATATTCAGGGTTTTTATTTTGTATTAAATTATATAGCATTGCTTATAAATCATTTTTTTGTTTATCCTGTAAATCATGTGTTTGACACATAAGAGGTTTCACGGCAGCAATGATGATATATATATTTTGTTTTCAATTGACACTACATACTTTGATTGTATTTGAGAATGTGATTTGGTCTTCTTCCACAGAGTTATTACTTATGGGAATAATATCCCTTTGGAGCCACTTCAACAATGGCATGACTGCCATCATATGTTCAAATCTCAGTTTTAAGGTTAGTGATTAAGGTGTATATCCATGATTAGTGGTTGTTAAGTGTCAGCAGGCTGACTTATGCCTTTTATTTTATGCCTTTTCCAAAGTTTAATCCTCCTTACACCAAATCTCTGGGCAGTTACTTTAACATCATGAAAATTATATTACGATTCCCGGGTTTATATACACAGAATAAGATCATCACTTTTATCTCTAGTCATTGCAAGTTTCCTGTATTAGAGTGTCAGATCTCACATGGGTGGAAGATAAAGGCTTGATATTTCACCACTAGAGCACAAAACAGTTGTTAAACTATCCACATTTAACCTACAATGATAATAGGTTTATCTAACGTTAAAAATAATAAAATAAATGGTATTGCGAATTTAAAATATATTGAGAAAGACCTATGAAAGTATACAAATTAAGAATTTACAAATCACCTGAATACACTTATAGTAAGTTGATAATCCAATGAATCATTAACTGTTATTGATCTTAATTTTAAAAACTTTTTTTTTTTTTAATCTAATAAATTCCTCAACATTCTCTCACCATAAGGAGTGTTCAATGTCCCAAAAAGTATTCTACTCATAAAAAAAAAAAAGAATTATTCTTAAAGATCTTCTTTTGTCTCAAACTAGTTTTGCTAATTGCACTAAAATATTAATAAAAACCCTGACGATATTTCTACATTTCTATCACCAATCACCTTCTTTCTTTCTATCTCAATCATCCTCGCCCGTAATCAGTTTAGCAGATGACTTATTTCTTTAGAAATCTTCTAATAGCTTGTCGACAATGCAGTATTCAATATTTCTCTCTTAAATGATTCAACATCCCTAGACTCTAGAGATGACCGTTAGATTTATGTTCTTTTCAACCAAATAATGATTGGCAGAAAGAACAATTAGAGCTCAAAAATCTTCTGCTTCTTCTCTTTTCCACAGTTTTGTTGTCGCTTATGCCAACTGAATCTTCAATGTTTTTTTTTAATTAGTAGAGCTGTTTAATCCTCTCACCAGAAAATAATTCTAGTTGAATCAGTCGTAACAACCCAGCCTCATCTGGCATAGCAGTGCCTTGTTGCATCTATCAATTTGTAGCTTTGGCCAGTCTGGGCCCTCCGACCATTTCAACAACACTAATTTTCTTGAACCACATCCTCAACTCAAAAAATCTGCAGGACTCGGTTTACCAAGAATATGATATTCTACAAAGAATTGATCAGATTCTATGATTGATGTGGAATTATTTAACCTCTTGAAAACAGAGTTTAATCTATGGTTGTACTATATAGTGCCATGTGGTCAATAAAGTGCTTGGTCAAGAGACCTAGTAAGAATCATCTATTATAATACTGATAACACTAACAAGTTGAACAGAATGTTTTTCAATGTAAAAAGGTGGAGGTAAAATCTCTTTTCATGTATATCATTTTTAACACTACTTATTCCAGAGATTTGCCAATAGTTTGGACAGAGATGACTTTTTTTTAGCTACTTGCTTTGCCCATATAAACCTCACTTCATATCTTAAGATACTGACTATAAGTTTCATTGAGCAATTTTTCATTTACTCAATTTTTTTTTGTTATTTTAATATTTTTTAAAGGATTTTTTTTTAACATATAAAAACATTCTAAATTTGGCTATAACAAGATATATTTCTGTATCTTTCCTTAAATTTATTGATTATATACTTAATATATGTTATTATTGTAAAGTAGTATACCACTTATTTCAAGTTAATAATCGTTATCATAAATAGCCAAACTGTTCTATAATTTATTTATCCTTTAAGTAATTTCAAGAGTATTGATCCTATGATAATAACCTGTTTACTGTTTTCAGGAACCTTAATAAAAACTCATTAAGACAAAATCTCTTCCATGGCACCATTGAGAATGTAGAACACTGGTTTAAATGTTCATTATTTTATGATTTTTTTTTTCTTGTATAAATACACTTTTGTTTTTTTTTGCTAAGAAGAATTCTCTTTTATTTTAATTTTATACCCCTGTCTTAATTTCTTCTTTTTTATGGTATATTTTTCTTGCATAATGCACTGACAGGCATTTTAAATTAATGTATTTTTAGATATTTTTAAGGTAAGTTTTATACTTCTTTTATGAAAAGACAATATGAGTATTCATTGAATGAAAACTGTTTTTATGATTATTACTATAATCAAAATCTTTTCCCTAGTCATTTCTCTAATAATAATAAATCAGAAGTTTTTAAATTTTATCTTTATTCGTGGTAGTCAACTGTGGATATTATCATAAATGATGGTTAGGAATGGTCATAAGTACATATATACATAAGTAAATATAAATATGATAGTACCATGTAAAAAAAGAAAGAAATAATAATAATAACGATAGTTAAAATATAAGAAAATTGAGGGATTTATAAAAACAGTTAAATACATATATACAATTATATAAAAAACTGGTATTATACATATCATTTATACTAACTGGTAAAGAAAAAAGTTAATTTTTGTTTTATTTTCTCAAAATGCCTGAAGTACAGTAAATATAATGATCGATCAATAATTGATTGAGATTTCACTTACTTTGCACACTTCAGATTCCTCCAGTCAAACAATGATTTAAAAAACAAGTTTTATTATCATTGGACACTCAAGGTCCAATTGATTTCATGGTTATTAATTGATCAGGTTAATGAAAACCAATAAAAAGCCATTTTGGCTATTTTTCTTGCTTTGTAGATTAATTTTATTTTTGTTAGGTTGACTTTTCTCTTAAATATTTTCTAAAATCTTTAATTTATCTTATTTTTTAACATTTTAATTTTCTAATATCATATTCATTTGATTATATTTCAACAAATATGTATTATATTTGTCAATTATCGACAGTTTACCTGCAAAATCTTGTAAATGCTTCTGAAATACTTTTTTTTTAAAAAACATCAACATTCAAATTCAAAGACAATAAAAAACTTTAACTCCTCTGATGCCTTCTAAATGTACAGATAATTACAACTGCTCATAGACTAGTAATAAATCTGATAAGATAGAAATGGCACCATAAATAAATAATACAAAACTGTGGTGTATTTCATTTTAACTGTCCACTGACTATCATATCCTAGATTAAATTATTTTGTAAAATATTTTCTCAATATTTCTCTCTTCTATATTTTTTATGTCTCCTTAAGGTCACTTGATTTATTTTTCTTTTTATTCTAAATGTAATTTACCTTTATTAAGTTTTTATTATATTTTATAATTTATTATAACTTACAATTTTAGCAGAGATCTTTACTGTACATCGTTATTTTTCATTTTTATTTTTGGAAATCATTCAAGGAATTTATTGTAATAAGTTTATTTTCTTTTATAAGTTTCTGTAGATAATTTTCTTTCTTGTAAACTATTTTTTAGACTATTGTTTTCCTTACCCTCTATTTTTTTTTGTTTTTTTTTTATTGTGGTTTAAATTAAATTTAATGATAATCTGAAATTCTTGATTATTTATAAACTCTTAGCTTTAACGTTACTTATTTAGTAATCATGAACTGTATATTAGGTTGTATTATTTTATGATATTAATAGCACATTTGAGAATAATTGTTATAATGAATGAGTATGCATGAAAAACCCTTTTATTATAGACTGGGCCACTATTGATGGCCAATATATTTTTTTGCATATTTTTAAATTGACTTTTCTATTTTAAGCTCTTCAATATTATTTCATGTGCAATGTAGTTATAATATTTAGTCATTAATTTGTTCCCTTATTTCATTTGTTACAATCATTTATGCCTGGGAATAAACATATATACATATTAGTTTCCTTATAGTAAACTTTCATTTCCAATTATTTCTAAATTTGATTTATGTTTAATTTTTTATCAAAAGATATTTCATTAGCTTCTTGTTTAAATTATATTACTTTTAGTAATTTTCTCTGTTCATTTCTTTTGTTTCAGAATTGGGCAATGGGAAATCTGATCCCCCGTTTGGTTCTTCACCGAAGCGATCACCGCCTTCCCCACTAAAGGTAACTTAAAACACTGCAAATTATTATACAATGGATTAATATTTCCAAGTAGTTGTATGTCAAAAATATCTGGAATGTCTACTCACATAATTTATCTTACATCAAGTAGGTTAAGATGCTCAGGATATGAGGTAAAAATAGAAGGTGAAATGGTAAAGAGAAAAATATTGGAGACACTCTTCAGTGGGAAAAGGAAAGATAAAGAAGCTGGTGGAAGTGGAGGATGGATCGAGGAAAAATGAAGTGGAGAGTGATGCGAGGAAGCTGGGAGTCGGTGATTGGAAGATAGAGGCACTGGACAGGAAGAAATGGAAAAGGATAACTCATCTGACCAAGGGTCGTGAGCAATAGGGAATTAATATACAAAGTTCAATAGGTTATATCTCTGCTAATACTGTTCTGATTTTGATGATTTTTTTTTTTTATTTTATATGAAATTTTATGACCTGCTGATTAATCATATATATATTTTTTTTTATTCCCCCTACCTGGTCGTTTCTGTCCGGCATTTCAGCAGCAGTGGGGTGTTACGCATGGGATGTACGTATGCCACTACTGCCAAAAAAGCAGCTTTATTTATTTATTTGTTTTTTTAAAAAACTATTTATTCATTATTCTCAAGTTAAGGGTATCTTTAATTATGGGAACAATATTTGGGAATCTATGGTGCAGATCGTTTAGTGATGGGGCTGCTGATTCGTGTAGTCAGGGCTGGCTTTGGCTTGCCACCCCAGTGCTGCCAATAGACTTCAGCTTCTTCCTGCGGTTCCTCCTCAGGCTGTCTCAGGCAGCCTCTTCTTCGGGTGGATGGCCCCTACCAAGAGTGAAATGTGTGGGACCCACGACCTCTCTCCACCTTCCTAAATATTCCATGAAGAACGGGTAATTCTCCTCCTCTACTGACCCCGGGGAATCGGCCTTGTCAAAGATAGCCTGGCTCGATGTCCATCCATGGCGGCATAGGATATTACTGCATGCTCAGCTGCATCATGCACATCGCAGGTGGGGCACCTGGGATCAATATTCTTGCCTTGCTTCCGCAGCTTCTCCCGGAAACCCCCATGTCCTGTCAGAATCTGTGAGGACCAGTAATCGTGATTGATCCACTTCGCCGCTAGTCTGGAGTAGATGTTAGAATAAAACTTCTTAAGGTTTGTACTTTTTTCACAAGTGACCCACTGTCTCTTCCACTCATCCAGTGAGTCCTCCCTCAACACTTTCATCGACCTCCTAGACTCCTTACCTACTCTCTGCCACAGTATTTCCCGAAGTGCATCATCCACCATCCATTCCACTCCTCGATGGTATCCTCCCTCAATATCCTCTTCCATTGGTTGGGGGTCTCGCCAACTCTGGTCCGGAATCCCTCCGGTAGCGCCTCCAGCCCCTGCCTCTTCACCTTGTATTTTATCCTGTCCTCCTTGAGGATGAGATCCAAAAGCATCTCTCTGGCCAATAACTGCCCCACCTCGTGCGACAAGGTTTTGTATGCCTTGGTGAACCAGCTTCTTCTGCGTTCGTGTGAGATAACGACTCCAGACAGGGAATGCATATCTCAGGATACTCAGCACATCTCTCTTATAGATGGTTCTACTAGCTGGGTACCTCATGCCCTAGAATGCACCCCTAATCCATTCAGGGAGCATGTCATCCTACTGGGAGTCATGTCACCCCAATGTATGTCACCTCGCCACCGAGGCGGACCCGTTCTCATCCTATGCTCAGGCTGATAGGGTGAGCCCTATCTGTCGAGCCTCACAGCAACATTGTCTGGGTCTTGGTATTGGCCATGCTTAGCTTTCGCCTCTCACTCCATTCCGCTACCTTACTGATACTCGATCAGCCTGGCTTTGCTGTTCGCGGAAACTATAACCGCTAGTCATCGACATAAGCCGTTCCCATAAATCTTTTTTTTTCCAGTTCTCCCAATAACTGATCAAAGACTAGTTTCCACAGGGTGGGCCCGAGGACAGAACCCTGTAGACAGCACCTATCAATCTTGTAGAAGCAACCATGCACCTTGACCCTCCTATCACAGAGATAGCTACTAACGAAGGGGTTCAGGTTGGTGGGGGCATCTTAACTCTTGCAGCCACTGGAGTATGAAAGGCCATCATATTCTATTGAAAGCAGAGGATATGTCGAATAATATCATCAACATGTACTTCTCTGCCCTCCTCAGCGTCCCTCCGCACTCGCATCTGCTGTCCCCTTTTCTCTTGTCGATCCAAATTGTCTAGGGTGGCTCGCTACCTGGAGGACTGGCCATAAGCTTGTAATGATTAGGTGTTCCAGGACTGTACTGATAACAGGGAGGAGGCATCTGGGTCAAAACGTCTTATGCTCTTTCTTATCCTTGCCTCTCCCTTTGTATATAAGTCGCAGGTCAGTGGTCTTCAACTGTCTTGGGAATTGCTCCCTGTCCAAGCATTGATCGAAAATGCTAAGGAGCTCCTCCTTGACATGGTGGGCACTACTCTTCAAGATCACCGCGTCGACACGATTAAGTGCTGGGGCTCGTCCAGTCCTCTGTTTGCCCAACACCAGATGAAGGTCCCAAATGTACTATGGCAGACACAATTCCGTTCCCGGCTGGTAGTCGGCCGTACGCCTAACCATTCTATCCTCCTCTGTGTCCTGGGACGGGTCCTCCCTGGGATATGTATAAACCTCATACATAATCGCCGTCTCCTCCAGAGTGTTTGTCTGGGCACCTCCCACTCTCATAGCTGCCATCATCTGTGATGGCTTTACTTTGTCCAGTTTCACCCTGTAAAGTATCCCCCTGGGATTTTTCGTTGACTCCTCCACTATAAACTCGTCCCATGACTTTTTCTTCTGGTGTCCCAGCCCGTTTCGATATGCTCGATAATTGTGCCTACTCTCTTCTCGGAGTACAGCCTTCGCTTCCTCCTCTCTGCACCCTGGTATCTTCCCCTAGCTCTATGGTACTCTCTCTTAAGTATGGTTGGAACCATGGGATCAGGCATGCCCTTGTTCTTCTGTGAGGAAGAAGTTCTCTGCCGCCTCAGTGACGGCACTCGTCAGCATCTCCACTCTGTCGTCAATGGTAAACTTATCACTGTCCGCCGCCATTTCCTCTCACTCTCTGTCCAATAGTATTCCCTCAAGAGTCCTGGAGAACTACGCCCAGTCTGCTGATTTGGTGATGAATCCACTGTCAGTCTCTTGGCGATTCTCTTCTTCTTTCACACTGAAGGTTATGGTAGCATGTTCAAAGCTGGTCCTCCTCAATCCTGTCTCTCATGTCTGTTCAAGCGGAACCCCAGGCCATGCTACTTGAGTTGGTGTAAGAGCAAACTATGAAATTTCGATATCAGAGCACGGCAGCCTTCATTGTGGTGATACTATCGTCAATATTTTCTCGAGGCGGCATGCAGGATCAGACCAGACTAAAGGAAATGTTGTCCCATCGTACATAACGTGCCACATGATCCACAGTTGTATGCTGTTTCAGCTCCATTGTGTCGACTGGAGGGCTGATGATGACTGTGGGTGCCCTGGTCATTATTCATATCAAAAGCCACAACAAAATTTTTTTTTTGGTACTAATGGATTTTTTTTTTCTATATTTGGATTCTACGTATTTTGATATGTAAAACCTCAATTATTGAAAATATTAAACCAAATGCTTTCATATCCTTTTTTTTTTTTTTTAAATGCCTTGGAATATTGTTTCCTAAACCCTACATTTTCCCTCTATCTATATAAAAGGCTGAGACATGGGTTTATAAAATAGCTAATTGGCTTCCATTTTGAAATAAAACGATGGATGGTAATGTCGAGCTCCCAGAATCATCCAAAACTCAATAAAATCGGTTCAGTAGTCTAGGAAAAAAGGCTTTGACGTTGGATGGATGGATTTTTTTTTTTATTCGATATTTTGATTCTGCGTATCTTGAAATGTAAAGCCTCAAATTTTGATGAGAGGTTAATTTTTTTTTTTCTCTATCGATTACCAAGGTTCATTATTGAAAATAAGAAACCAAAAATTTAATTTAAGTTAACTTAATTTTTCCGCAAATTGTACATTGAAATGTTTTTCTTGATAAATAACTTTAGAACTATTATCTCACAATATTTGCTCACTAAATTATACTTAGTCTATTCATAAATTGTTTGGGCATTCACCATTTTACTGTTCTATTCCTAATATTTATCTTGATAAATTTTGGTAATAGTGAATTAAAATCTCTTAATCGTTTTCTAGTTATTCATATCTCGAGTTCTACAAATGTTGTAGCTCGAAAATAATCAACCTGATAATGCACTCCTACATTCTTTCATTTTATTGCTGGTAAAAAATATTTTTTTAATTTAAAAACTTTAATAATAGTACTCTCAGTATATTTCATTATGCTCTATGGTAGTAGTCCATCTAGTGGCAAGCTGTTTGATTCCCTGTTGATACCATACATTGATTCTAGAGAGAAAGAATTCCTGAACTCCAATTATAATGTCCTATAAATTATTATGTATAAACAATGAACCTTATAATATAAAATAACCTTATTTATAGAGTATTCTGAATTAATAGCATTTTAAAATTATGGTTCATTATAAACAAGACATCATTTTGCCAATAGAGGCAATTTCCGACGTATATCTTGCTGTTAGTTCAAATTATAAGATAAAAGTATTTAGTAATTGATTTGTATACTGTTTTAATCAATGTAAATTATAACATCTATTATAGAATGAATCTCACAGATACCTATGAACCTCACTCATATTAATGCCATTCTTACTTTCCTCCCTCTACTAAGTAAGAAAAGTATTGTAATCAGATGAAATTTTCATTTTTTTTGGAACCCAAATCCAAAAGTACATTTTTGGCCATTGGTTTGTGTGTGTCTGCACCTTCTCTTGTGTGTCTCTTGAACTGGTTGACCGATTTTGCTGTTTTTTTTTTTGTTTTTTGTAGGGTATTAGCTCCGTATTTCTGTGCACAATAGCAGCTGCAAAATAGCTGAAAACCTGATTTCTACAAAATATTTTACCAAATGGCTCTAACGATTTTGACAAAACTTGCCTAAAGTCTTCTCCATAAATCTGCTTTAACTTTCCGTTTATGTTGTACACCTATGAAAAAAAACAGAAAAAAAAATTATGATGAAAAGAAAACATTATTTATGCATAACTTAAAAAGTACCTATGCATTTTATGGAAAATTCTATAGAATCACTTGAAAGGCAATTAAATTCTCCTCCTATTATGCAATAACAAAAAATCATAAAAATCAGACTATCATTATCAAAGATACATTGTATTGGACTTTAGAAATGTTTTAACAGTATTTTGAGTAAGTTTCTATGGAGACCTATTTAATTTTTTTTAGTTTCTAAAATAACTCGAAAACTTTACATCTCCCAGAACATTCCAGATGCTCCTTTGAAAGATAATTAAATTGTCTTCAAAGCTAAACTAATCGTACCCAATATTAGCGAAGTTACAGTAAACAATTTTTTATTGAACTTTAGGTGCAGTAAGGAAAATCTTGTGGGTGGACATAACCAGATATTTGTTTTCATTAAAAAGTCAGAATTATTTTTTAAATTATCTGAAGTGAAACCATGATCTTTTCTAGAATGAAATTGCTCTTTTCTTCAAGTTTATTCATCCTAGGTAAAAAATTTATAAATTTTTTAATTGTACCTGATTTCTCCAGATACCTATACATTTAGATGTTCCTAAAGATGACCTTAGTTTTTGCCAGTCGCTGAATAGCCGGAAGGATTCTGGAATCAGAAGCAACAGCAGACGAAGTAGTATTCAACAACAGGTTCGTTATTTTTTTTTTTTTTTTTTTATTGTTTTATTATTGAAATCAAGTTTGAAATTTTTAGTTATACAACAAATGAATCTGCATAGTTTCTTCTGAATTTTTTCCTTATAATTTTACTTCAGGAAGATAAAGATTATTTTTAATTTTTTGTAACAGAACTATTTTATTGGTAAATATTACAATCCATTTTATTTTAGGAACTGATTGATAATACCACACATTCACAATCATAGCATGATTAAAAGTAAATTATATATTCATTCATCTATCAAAAAAATACTATATATCCATTTAGGACTGGTCATGAGAGGGTATGTAGATCCAAGGCCCTCAATGCCTCAAATTTAGTGCAGGTTAGTTTCCGGAACACTGTTGGTGGGGCATAGAGGATCTACATCCTTACCAAGGCTGTGAAGCTTGGATCGAAATTCCCAATGTCCTGTGATTGTGAAATTGTGAAACGCAATAGTCTGAGAGAACCCACTTTATCTGTAATCTTGATTGAAAACATTTCTTTTCGAGCTAATCATATACTATTTGCTTCATTACTTAATAGTATTCTCCCTGATTGTCTTCTTCAATTTGTTGGATTCTTCCATAATTTGAACCTGGAGTTTTTAAGGGTTCCTGTTGAGGCTACTCTCTTATACCGATGTTACTACTTATTGGAGTAGGCCAAGAGGTGCAATCCCTGCTAAGACCTGCACTCTTTTTTCATTATCTCATTTTTTATACTTGGTCAAACAATTGATAGTCTGGCCTGTTCTTCATTTGCGAAAAATACCAGTCCACTATTGGTTTCTTGATAAGTTAATTTTTTATATTTTAATTTTATGAACTGTAGTGATTCTGCTGGACATATTTTTGCTGTCTTAGTAGTTTCAGAGCCATAGTAGTCTGTTTTTGGTTATGGGTAAAAATTGAAATTAAATGAAACAACAAATTTATTATAAATTAGACCTGATTTTGAATTAAATTGGCTCATTATTAAATTGGGTATTCATGCAATTTGAATTATATGCTAAATCATTTATCATGAATATTGAGTGATATCTCTCTGTGTTAATATGCTAATAAGGCGTTATTTGCTAAGGTAAGGTTATGCATGATCCAATAAAAGTTTTTTTTTTTTAAACGCTAAAGCAAAATAAAATGGCAGAGTAGCTTGGCGATGTGGTTCTAAATGCCTTGATAGAAAGTATATGCGAAGATTCAAAAGATGAAGAAGAGTATGATGGGTAACAGGAGGTTTTCGTCCTCATTCATTCAAAGTTTTGCCGATTCCTTCTGCATTGTTTTTTTACGTTCCATTTTATTCACAAAAAAAAAAAGAAGTAAACCAAACGAAAGTTGACACTTGAGATGAAAATCTCACTGTAACCTTCTCTGTGCGTTTATGAAATAACATAAATTTATCAAATACCAGACCATGCTAGCGTTGAGTGTGCTAGCGGCAATATTTATCACATAAATTCTACATTAGTTTCTCAACTCTAGCACACTTAACACATTAGCACAGTTTGTGTGAATACCTCTAATGTAAATATTAATTTGACTGCCGGTGTCCTTTGAGTTTAAGTTTTAATTTAATAACTGTAATTTCAAAGGATCTCATTTAGATACCTATATTTAATTTACTTATTTATTATGTTATATATAAATTAAAATTACATGTATTTTTAAGATGTAATTAAAATTTCTGTTAATTTTATTTTATTTTTACAGTTATTTTCTATGAATGGTCTGACAACAAACGAGCTCATGAATCATAGAGTAAGCGGTTACTATACATCAAGTCAGTTCTCTCTCAATGAGCTTGAAAAAGGTAATAAGTTCTGATTTATTTTACTGTTCTTATTTTTCTTAACTCTTATACCTCTCAGCACTGAAGTGTATTTAGCTATTTAACTCAAACATCACTGTCACTGGCTAGGTTTCTCATCTACATGTATTTTATGGTTGTATGAAACAGATCAAATATTTTCTGATTTGATGAATGAAAATGAATATTTTAATTTCAATAAATGTTTCCTGGTGCTGTTAATAACCAAATCTGGCATTCCTCTGTCAAATCCCGTGTCAACCACATCAGTGTTCAGCAAAATGTAATTTCAATTACAATTACAATTGCTCATCAATTACTGTAATTTGGAATAGCAGAAATAAAATTACAGTTACAGGTAATTGTAATTGCAATTACTTGATGAACTACTGTAATTGTAATTGTGGGGTCCAATTACCATTACTAGTTGAGCCAAAGTAATTGCAATTTCAATTACAATAATTTATAAATTTAATATTATTTCTGCAATTTCATGTAATTGTAATCGAATGCAAATTTACAAAAATTATGGCAAAATTAAATATAGAGTAAATATTGCTATGCCCTGAATTACAGATAATTGTAATTGCAATTACTTTACCTCAATAAGTAATTGTAATTACTTTACCTCAAAAATTGGTATTATGATTACTTAACCTCAAAAAGTAATTGTAATTATAATTTTAATTGAATTTTTATTCTAAAATTAGATAATTAACTAATTATGGTTTATTATTTTCAATAATAGACCTTTGAAATCGACCAAGGAAAAAAATTTTGTAATCACCCCTCAAAATTTGAGATTTTATCTTTCAAGATATGTAGAATCCAAATATCGAATAAGAAATAATCCGTCTGTCCGCCGTTGTCGGCTTTTCTCTGAGACTACTGGACCATTTTCTTGAGATTTGTTACCTATGTCACAGGTCAACCCGGGATGATCCTCGGAACTCAACATTACCATCTGTCTGTTTTTTTCAAAATGGCGGCCGATTTGAGATCTCATAAGCCCATAATCTGGCCATTTATAAATATAGAGAGGAAATGTAAGGTGTTTTGGAATCAGCATAACAAGGCATTTAAAAAAAATAATAAAAAATCTATAATAATTGCCGATTAAATATCTTATAAGCATAGAGGAGAAATGTAAGATGTTTTGGAATCAGCATAACAAGGAATTAAAATAAGAAAAAAAAATAAAAAATAAAAATAAAAGAATCTCTATCTGTAAATGCTTTTGGTTTATTATTTTCCATAATAGACCTTTGGAATCGACCAAGGAAAAAATGTTCATAACCAAATCAAAATTTGAGATTTTACCTTTCAAGATACAAAAAATCCGTCCACAAATTTGTTTGGTGCTTTTATTTTATTTAAAGGAAAGCTAATGAAATTCCCTACAAAACGAACTAAAAATCACTTAAATCAGACCATTATTAGTTGAGATATAGCGTAATGAACTTCGTAGACAGATTATCCGGGTGGCTATTCATCGTGGCCTAGGCCTCCTGACTTATCTATTGAGCTTCTGACTTCCTCGTATCTCTCTGCTGTAACCTTCCTTGGATTATTTTTGCACTTCCTTTTGCTTCCTTAGTCTATCCTTTTTTACTTTACCTTACCTATATATGAAGTATATAGTAAGGGGAAGTATTGCAATCGTGAAAATTTTCGAATTCGAGTTTTCGACGGAAATACTCGTTTTAAGGTCTCCTAAGTCCAAATGACCAAGTCTCGCAAAATGGTCTGTGTGTATATGTGAACAGTCTAGCTCAAAAACGAAAAGTTGCACGATACTGAAATTATGTATTTAAGATTGGCACATGCATGTGATGTTACAGCAACATTTTCGTCAAAATCGACTAACCGAAAGTGCCACTTTATATAATCGATTATACACTTTTTTACAATTTTCTCGAAAGCGGCTCTTGATGAAACTTGCCTAAATTATTCTTCATAAAGGTCTTTAACTTTTCATTTATGTAGTATATCATCGAGGAATTGCAGGGGAAAAAGTTATGATGAAAAGAATATTTTATTTACGCATAACTTCAAAAGCATGCAATTTATGATAAATTATCTACAGACCTTTATGAAAGGTAATTAAATCATCTAAAAAACCAAAAAAGAATTATCAAAATCAGACCAATAATAGCAAAGATACAGCGCATCGGACTAACCGGAAATAGTAATTACATCATTGATATTACACTTTTTTACATTTTTCTCGAAAACGGCTCTAACGATTTTGATGAAACTTGCCTAAATTATTCTTCATAAAGGCCTTTAACTTTTCTTTTATTTAGTAAATCACTGAGAAAATTCAGAGAAAAAAGTTATGATGAAAAGAATAATATATTTGCTCATAGCTTAAAATGTATGCATTAGTTTATTTTATATATAAAATTGTATGAGAGGTAATTAAATTACCTAAAAAACAATAAAAGAATCATCAAAATCGGACCAGTATTAGCAAAGATACAGTGCATCGGACTAACCAGAATCAGCTATTATATCATGGATGTTACAATTGTTTACAATTTTCTCGTAAACGGCTCCAACGATTTTAGTGAAACTCTTCAACTCTTTTTCTGAATGTCTTCAACTTAAAGACGTTTAAGTTTTCATTTATACAGTATATCAACAAAAAGTGCAGTTCATTTTTTTTACTTGGACAGAATAGATATGTTTGGAATACCAATATGGTATTTTATCAATATAAAGCTTCCACTATTTCATAACTTTTGTATGTTATTATTTATTAAAAAGGTGTCGCTAGGTGTTGTCCCTATCATCCACTTTTCAGACTGCAATCAGCCACTGGTCCTCCAGGTTGGGGGAACAAAAACATTTATGCTTACATAATTACACTATACATAGCACACTGTATACATCCACTCCAACAGACAAAGGTCACTTACAGTGCAAACCCTAGGATCATCTTACCCAAATTGCCGCTGCGGATAGGAGAGCATGTCAGAAGCTTCTCCACTCGACTCGGGAGACATAGGTCCCTCTATTCCCACTCTCTTTACAAATAGATATATCAACAAAGCCCTAAAAAGATTAGCCGGATTGATCAATGGTAAACAACTCTGCAAGTTTCAACTGAACTATTCAATCGTCATGGACCTCTTGGAATGTTTTGGCCTTATACAAACCTGGAGCACTGCAAGTCTATTTTTGCAACTATAAAATAGGCATAGCTGCCACCCAAGAAATCAGATGGACAGGACGGGTAGCTGTAGAAAAGGGAACTATGCGATATATTAGGGATTGATAAATTATTTGCCACTATGTGTGCAGAATAATTTAGAATTTATAGAAGTGGCAAATAATTTATCAATCCCTAATTAGATTGATCCTTCAATCAGGATTTCAACTGATTATTGCATGCAACTTTAATTGTCTTAAGGGATAAATGTACTTCCAATGAACTTACTGTGCAGGTGGCTTCTTTGGCAATAACCTCAGTAAATTGTGTTCTTAGCATAGCATCCTTTCTCGGACTAAGATAACAAAATAGATGATTCCATGGTATATTATAACTTCCTCCTGGATGGAACATCAGCAAGTCTTCATGAGCTTTTGCATATCTGGGTAAACTCTTTTCCATACGGAAATGGTATGTTTTATGAGATGTCACTGTAAATCTATTAGGTTTTTGGGTAATAATCGTGTAAATAGGTGTAATAGTGGATGATCCGCCTGACGACCAATCTGGACCTGCATCATCGGCAGGTTGATCTTTTGGCATAACATCTGGTTTGGTCTCCATCATATCTATAGAAGACGATGATGATGATGGCGTTAAAGGGTTTGCTCTAACCCGTCTATATCTCTCAAAGACACCAGAATCTTATAATTCGGCTTCGTTCTTTCTTTTTTTAGGTCCAGGTGTCATGGAAGGATATAATACACTGGTTACAGATTCAACTGTGTATTTAGTCTAACCCTAAGTCCAACTAGTCCAACAACAGAATACCAATTTGCATTAGAAATAAAATCCTTACCAAAAGCGGCTACAGCTTTTCTGTCAGCAGTCCTAACTCCTCAGATGACAGCCTGTGAATATTTCTGGTCATGAACTTGTGTTATTCTATCATCAGAATCAACAGACTGATTGTTATCGATAGGATTACCTGAATCCAAGTAACGATGTCCGAGAAAGTTCATGAAAGACTGAAGATAGATAGGATTTCACCTTTATATAGGATTGGAATATAAACAACAAAATTACTGCTTACTAAGTATTTCATTTATTCATATAACATTACATAACTGTAGGCAATATGTACATACGAATACCATCATCAGATATTTACATCATATTTGTTAATAATTGCTGGCCAAAATATGGGATACAGATATTTTTTGTAATCCTTTAACCAAGGATAAGTTTTCCAGCGATACCTGTACATCCGATCGTTGAATGTTGTGCCAGGAAAGCTGCTCTTATTTGACAGCATGATAATGGGTATTTTAGGAATAGCATTTATGACGCCATTATTTAACAGGCTCGTTCCACATGCGGTGCGCGAGCTCGGGAGATATCAGTCTGGATTCCAAAAAGGTAAGTCAACTACTGATCCAATCTTCACTTGACACATTCTGTTAGGGAAAGCAATGGAATATCAGATAATTACAGATCACCTGCTCATAGATTTCCAACAGGCATATGATTATGTAAACAGAGTTAAGGCTTAAAAAAGGATGATGGACATGAATATCACCTTAAAACTGGGCTGCTTCGTCAATCGTCGCAATTAGCTCTAAAAAGGGTCTATGGACGTAACAATTCTGGTAGTTTCAATTTTTTAATATGTTCTATAAACTGGTCCTCTCTTGTATAATCCAAGTTTTCGACCTTGCAGCGCCTGAGCTCGTGCCGCCATCTTGAAAAAACCTGCCAGAACCATGCAAAAATCGTTTCTCTCCGATTTATCTCCTTTCCAATGAAAATTTCAGTTAAAGTATCTTGAGTAAATTTTGTAGAGCATAAAATTTCCTACGACCTTATATTTATAATTATCTTCTAACTCAATAAAATATCGAGATATAATGCCTTGAAAATGCTTACAAGTTCGTAAAAACCAGTAAAATGCTCAAGATTTGATTTTTTGTGATCACCTTGTATCTAGTACAGTTTTGAGAAAAATTAACTAACAATAATGTAGCGAAGCATAAAATTTCATACAACAAGTGTATGTTCTTATTATGTCTATTAAGCTAACCCACCGAAATCAGCGCAAAAATTGAATAATGTTTTGAACTTTTCATTCCATCATGTCAAAAATGAAAAAACCGGTGATTTTTTTTTTTTTTTTTTATTTTATATGCAATTGTTGGTAGTGTCATAATAATAAGTGAGGTTGTACATAGAAATGGCCAATATTTTTTACAAAATTAACTGACCCCTTAATTAAATTTATTCAAGCTACCACCCACCAAAGATGCCGTCCGACATCACGCTTCAAGAGAATACTTGCAAAAATTGCAAGTTCAGACTTGGCTTTGTCACGATAAAAATCTAACCGAATGGGTATTTAAGAAGGATTCTCTTGGGTTACTAACTTCAGTACCAATGTTAAAGGAAGTTGCGCCTCAGACCTTGCTGAACTGTATATCCTGCCAAAGCAAAAGAAGTTGCACTGGAAAGTGCACCTGCAGAGAGTCAGGGATGAAATCCTCTCTACTCTCTGTCCATATTTTACTAACAAGGAGAGAGTATAGTCAATGGGTCACTGATTTTAACCAAATTTTTTGTGGTGATATTCTATATCCAATAATATTGGAGGCCAGTCCTGGCGTTCGTTCCAATGTACCCTAGGAGACAAGAAAAAAATAAAATAAAATAAGCTGAAACTGTTTTATTTCTTATCTCCTGTTTGAAAAGTGATATTGATGTGGTTTTTCCACTAAAATTTTCTTTTTCAGTATATATTAAAGGAAAAATACAAACATTATAAAATAATTGCTTTTACCCAAATAAATTGAAAAAATTTCTTGTTTTCAATGATATTTTCAACATGAAAGTTTTTTGGTGTGCTGAATAAAAATTTGCCATAATTTTTGGTGTGAAAAAATCTATAAGGATAGTTTACCCAATAATCTAAAAAAAAAAATTTAATTTACCAAAAACTGATTATTTTTTTAAAGTTTGTATTTTTCTTTTATATAACTGAAAAAAAAATGTTTTGGTGGAAAACCACATCGATATCATTTTCCAAACGATAAAAAATAAAGCAGTTTCAGCTTGTTTTCTTTTCTTATTTTTTGTCTTATAGGACCTATTGGAACGAACGCTGGGACATGTTTCCAATATTTTTGGATGTAGAATCACCATAAAAATTTGGTTGAAATCGGAGACTCATTGACTATGCCCTCCCCTTGTAAGTCACATTTAAATTTTTTTCTCCAAAATGTTATTATGTGAATATTTTAGTTCTTATTTTCTCAATTATGATATAGGGAAAGGACCTAAACTACCTAACCCTCTGGGTGATTCCTTTGGGGCATGTTTTCAAAAACTAAGGAAACAATCTGATCTCCAGTTAATTAAATGTGTTCAGGTATGTTGATATTGTTATTATATTAAGTAAATATTATTATGTTATATTGGTTAATCAATGTTAATATAAATCATGATATATATTTATAATACTTTTTTTATCATATTACAAACAAACAAAGATTTATAAAATTGCATGAGATACAAACCAATCAGTAAACTAAAAATGAAAAGCTACTGGTTAAATTTGCAAAACCATCTGGAAATATCTTGTGCTGCTTTTGATCTGTGTTCCATGCTGGTGCAACTAAGATTTTCTGAATTTTCAGAAATTTGGCCTGCATTTAAGTTATGTTTTAGGGAATATCTGTCGTAATAATTGCATTCTTTGTGCTGAATTAATGTTCTGTGAACATTAATCAAATTTATATTTTTTGACCAATTTTAGGTATGTTAATTAATGTAATTCTTGGGTTTGCATAGATTAATAGGCAATTCAATCAGGGATCATTCAGCAACTCATTTCTATGTCCTTGTTCAGCTTGTCCTCTGCAGCTTCTACATACTTCATTAAAATTTTTATTAATGGTCTACCAATCCTTTCACTACATCTTTTATTTTGGTTGGATGAATCTGCTCTTAGAGGACTATTTTTCAGATAGCTTCCTCCTTCATCTTCAACAGGTATCCAACCTATCTTAATCTAACAAGTGTGACAAATTGAAGTACATTTGGTTCCCTGAGAAACGTCTCCAACTCCTGATTCACCCTATTGCATGATGCCCCTCTTGGCATAATTTCCTCAATCATCTTCCATTTTTAGTTTATCTCTTTATTCTTTAAAGTTCCTGAGCTCATTGAAACGATCCTCAAAGGCAGTTTGATTCCTTATGCTTGGAGTTATTTTATAACCCGGTACAATTATTCTTCATAAGAGGAATTCTTTTTCTTAGCCCAGTTTTGGCAAGATACTGATTAGAGTCAATGTTTGCCCTACTGCATAACCTGATGCCTAGAATTATTGACTTACATGGATGTGGTCAATGTGATACCTTCTAGCCACCTCAATATTCCTTTATAGATATGTCATCCTAGAACCCTGCTATTAAAGTAAATCCGGTAAAGATCTTTGAGGTCTGCAGTGCATAACAACAAAAAAAAGGTATATTTCTGATGGTATTATTTTTTGGCTGTTATGATTTATATTAAATTTTAAAAATACTATATCCTATCAATATCTGCATATTAAGTATATACTCTTTTTTTTTTAATATTAAGTCATTTTAATATTTTATTGGTTAATTTTTCAGGTTAATAGCCAGTCTGAGAGTAGTTATTTTGTTTCTCCTCCCCTAAGAAGGTGGACCCTCCTTTTTAAAGATCCTGATTTGGAATGTCAGTATCGAAGGAATGCTCACAGAACCACATCTGGAGGAGTAACTAGATCAAAAACATTAGCAACTGCTCGATTTAATACTTATTTTGATATTACAATATCTTTAATTGTGAGTATATTATATTCCGTTTTCAGTTTATTATCATAATTTTTATTTTTTATAAAAAATGGAAGATTTCCCTAGTTATAAATAAATATTTAAATACATATTTTAGTATTGAATCATATTATGTGGTCATAATTATTTTTAATTCGAAACATTATGTTTCATATCATAAAATATACATGTAAATATGCTAAATTGAAATATATGATTTTTAAATTATGGTTGGAGAAGAAAAACAACCTATATTTAGAGAAGAAAGCTCAATTGATGAATAATCATCATCATCAGCATAATAACTCCTTGTTTTGTTTTCTGCTCATGCAGTGTGAGGCGAATTTATTTAATATAAAGGTACATCGAAGTACAGACTCTGTTTACACCCTAGTATTTACTGGAGGTTACCTTATAGTACTGATTATTATGAAGAATATTACATTTTGTTGTGAAATTAAATTCATTAAATTAAAGGCTCCTTGATGAGCAGTGTTAGAGCCTCTTTTAGTTGTTAGCTTGTTTCTTAACTTGAAGAGACAAAATTTTTGTAGAAATGTCACCCTTTTCAGGAGGAGGAATTTTTCTCAACATATTAAATAAAGTTTTTCTCAGTAGGTCATAAAAAAAAATTAACTGTAGAGAGTCAGCTGCATTTTGATAATTAGGCATTAGAAGTAATTAACCTTATTTTGTAATTAATCATGCAGTAGTTTTTTTATATGATTTCTTATTTACTTTTTTGTTTTGTTTTTTTGTTTCAGGTATTTTCATCAGTTGCTCTTTCTTTATTCTTGTTTTTCCCTTTTAGTGTTTCTTGGATATCAGTACTATCTGTTTTATTGTTTATTCAACTATTTATTATCTTTTTATGTATTCGCTCTGCTGTCAAACCACTGTTTAAATGTCTTCATCACTGTATGTATTGGTACAGGTGGCATTGCATTGGGGGCGCCTTAGTTTCCTTGCCTTTAATTGCGCTTTTAACCAACTTTCCCCAGTCTATAGATTCAGGTGAATCTATTTTTAATTATACTTACTTACTGTTTGTAGCAGTAATCCATTATTGCAATTTTACTCAGTTGAACTGTTGGATGAAGAGCTTCCTCGCAACTATTGGCTCTGTTATATATCTGATACTTATTACAATTACTATTTTGCAAAATCCTTCAATCTTAGATTCAAAAAACCAGTCAATATTATCCGAAATTCAAAATAATTCAGGCTTTCTGCCAAACTTGAATTCTGAGTCCATCTTGCCACAGATAGATAATCAAGCTATTAATTCAAGGGAGAAAAGATTTGGTGATGTGACTTTTCTCACAAACTTTGATTATCTGAGTGACAATGAAGAATTTCTTTCTTCTCCCTGCATCAACTGTTTTAATGATAGTGAGTTTGCCAGAAATAAACGTTTTTTACTTTTAGATGAAAATTCGACCATAAAATATATTAATTTGACTAATATTCCTGAAAATAACAATTTGCTATACTCGGAAGCATTTCTTATTGAAATATATCTTGATGTTTTTTTGTTGATTTTGCTTGTATGGTTTCTGAATCGTGAATTTGAGATAAGTTATCGCTTGAGTTTTCATGGAAATGAGGTGGCAGCTAACGATCAGAAAAAAGTTGCAGAAATGAAGGATTTATCAGATTGGCTTCTGAATAACATTATACCCAATTATGTCGCTGAGCATCTTAAAAGTACGACTAAAGGGTTTGTAGTTTTTCTGAACTCTCTAATATTTTAGTGAATTATCTTACTAAACTGATGGACTAAATTATTGTAAAAAAGACTTTCTTTCCTTAGTAATTTTTATTGAAATTTATAATACATTAATTTATATGTTTAATAACAGTAATACAAAATGTTAATATCTTGTAGGAAACTATCCATTTATAGCATTCCAATGTGTATGCTGTATCTGTTCTGTATAAGTTTTGTATCTGACATTTCGAAGGATATGAAGGACTTTTTAACAATATTTTAGTAATTATTTTTATTGGTGGCAATTTTTATTTTCATTCCAACCTTGTCTATATGGCTGCATGGCACTCGAAAGCAATGAGGTTGCACTAATGCCAATTTTCCTATAATTTTTTTTTTTTATTTTTTATGTTCTCTTCTCTCATACAGAGGTTTTTTTATATTCTATTCTCCAACTTCCAGCTGTCTTTCCTGATACTGGTCCTCTTATCCTCCAGGCTCCTGGGTTATAGTCGGCTGGTCCTATTGCAGACTTCCAGCCATAATGAAATCTTTGAAACACGGGAAGTTCTTTTCACTCAAAAACCAAGGAAACTCCTGAGTGAGGATGTAAATTCTCATAGGTCTCATGCTCGTAGCCCTCAATTCTTCAAATGCAGTGCAGGTTGTGACCACATGCTCAACTGCCTCCGGAACACTACAAGCAGAGCATTGGGGATCAATGTCCTGGCCTTGGCTATTTAGCTTGACTCAAAAATCTCTATGCCCTGGAATTGTGAAATTATGATAACCAATAGTTCAGGAGGTCCCATTTTGCTTGAAGCCGAGTTTGTACCATCAGGAAATGTTTTCTAAGGATATTCCCTTTAGGGATCATCAGCTCCATTCCTCAATTGTAACCTGCTGGATTATATTCTTGCATTAGTTGGAGTTTTCAACATTCCCCATCCATAGATTCTCTCAAATTATAATGTTAAACTCAAATTATTATTTTTTTGTGATTTAACTGAGTTCAAATGATTTTGGTGTCTATATTTTTTCTTTTTATCATATATCTAATGTTTGCCAATATAATGCTTGAAAAAAACAAAAACAATAAATGATCTAAAAGATTTTATTACTTGCTTTTATTGAATTTTTGAGAGAAAAAAAAATCAGAATGTAGTTCATTTAACTTTTTTTGTTCTCTTGTTGCTACCGCCATAAAGATTTTATTTTCAGTTGTTTTCAATTATTTTTACATTTTATTATTTTCAAGTCAGTTAAATAAATTATAAAATAAATTTATATATGTAATTATACCAAGTAATATTTTTTGGAGATCAATTATAAAAAAAACCCAATAATGATGAATAAAAGTAGTTTTTTTGTTTTGTTTTATTATTAAGCATCCATCAATTATAGTATATATATTTATATATTATAAAATTATTTTATTGTATTGCAATATTCTTATTCGGATTGCAGAGGGTGTTTGGGAAAAATGTAAACAATAAAAGATTAAATCTCAATACTTATATACAACGTAATTAACTCAATATATACGTGTATATATCACTTAAAAACATAAAATTGGTTTAAAAATCAATTTTTTTTTTTTTAAAGATTTCATTTATTTTTATTTTTTTACTTTTGATGGAACTACTTCACTGCTTCTTCTCTGAGAAGTTGTAGGGAGAATGATTTGTTACGCCTGCATATTGTTCTCTGTTGCTCATCGAATACAGTGATTGAAATGAGACACTGCATCTTTATGCTTTACTGTCATGGATTCTTTAATTTGACTTTTCTCTTTTCATTGTTTGATACCATTTTTCTCTAATTTTAAAAATACTGCTCACACGAATATAAAAATGAAGATTGATGAAATATTTCAGTTGGCGGTCTGTTCTACATATTTTTATAAAAGAAGGTGGAGGAATTCTTGGAAATCTATGATCTAAGAAAATTCTCAGAAATTTGTGTACTTAGCTAGAGATCTTTTATTTGAAATTAGTCTCTGGCTCTCTGCGTCTTTGTTTTCTCTTAATGTACAAAACTTTCCATTCATCCTTTCTTCTCACAGTAATTCTTTGTAGTTCAGATTAATCGAGTGTTCGTACTATCAAAGTTCGGATTACTGAGATTGCTCTGTAAACAGTTCCTGAAGTAGGATCTTTTTGAATTTTAATAACATAAGTAATGGAATGTTGTATTTTATTAATACTAGTATACCCGAGCGAGAACTCTCGCATTAGATCCTAATACATTAGAAGTATAAGCGATATTAGGAAAACATATTTATTCTTATAAAAAACCTGTACCACTACAACCCATGAAGGGTCTTGGGTTCAGTACTTGTTAAGGACCGTACTGTCTCTAGGCCAACGGTTGTGCAAGGAGGTGATTTGGCCGAAATCACGCTCTACCGCCAGGTTTTTCCCCCAATTAAGGGTACCCATTTTATAGAGGCTGGGTGGTCCCCAGGAGGGTCTCCCGATCCCACAGGGTCGATCCACGACTGATAACAGAATAAATAATTATCTGCCACAGCCGGTCTCGAACCCGGGACCGGGAGCATTGTAACTTAGTGCCTTACCACTGAGCTACTCCGCTCCCTTATTTATTCTTATAAACAATATAATATTACTAAAAAAATTTATTTAACACGCACATTTGGGGAAGCTACATAGTTTGTAATGACTATGTTGAAGTTACAGCTCATACTTAATAAATAATTAGCTTACCCCACTGGAAATCATCTCTTCAATTTAGCAGTTAGGCAATGAGATCTAGCTATACCATTTTCTATATGTAGTATTCATATTTAACAGTGCCCTTTAGGGTTGGACATGGGAAACAATATATTAAACTCATTAAAAGTTTTTGTAAACAGACTCAAATTGATATAAAGTTGCCTTGACAACGGCACATACGCAAGATGGCATAGGACCTGTGCGGACCTATATCGTGCGTTATCTCGAAAAAGGTAGGTTTTAAGCTTAAAAACGCTGGATCAATATGCTCTAAAGGAGCATATATGATCTTGATGCCCGCGTCAAAATCATTAAAACCCAACTTATCCCGTCTCGATCCGCTGACTCTGAGTCGTCAAAGTTTTGAAACCTTCCAGTTTTTTCATCACTTTTATTTAAGCCCTTTTAAGATTTTAGGAAACAAAATTGGAATTCGTCACATCTCCGTGAAATTCCCTTTCATTTGATACCTCATTCTTCAAAATCCATCGCTCCTGAGAGCCGGAAAAGGGATCTATACTACCGTAATAATATATAGTAGTGATTAATCTGAGGTCATTTAATTAGTCCTAAGAAATAAAAATTATAATATAGATTATTATTGTCATTTTTTATATTTTTTCTTCATTAATTTTTATTTTAGGTATTCAGAAGATGTAAAAGACGCGGGAATATTATTTGCCAGCATAGTTAATTTCAGTGAACTTTATGATGAGTCATTCATGGAAGGAAGAGAATGCCTTAGAGTATTAAATGAACTGGTAATATATGATTTTTATTTTTAATCAATTGTATTAATTTTAAAGTAATATAGTTGTTTGTTTTATTTTATGGCACAAAACATCGTGTTCATCATGTATATTCATTAGATGAACTCAATCAGTATCGTGAAAATAAAATTAACACCTTAGAAATAAACAGTGAATATTATTGTTATTATTGCGGCGCAACAACCCAGTGACGGGTCTTGACCTCCACCAACCGCCTCTGCCAATCGTCACAATTCTGTGCAGTTGTCATCCAATTCCTGACACCAAGAATGTCCCTCAGTCAATCCACATCAGCTTAGATCTGCCTCTTTTCCCAGTCCCATGGAGGCTGTAAGCATTCTCTACAGTATTTCATTTTCTTCCATCCGTTCCAGATGTCCCATCCATCGCAATCTGCCTAATTTTAAAATCTGGACGATGTCGGGCTCTATAAATGCTCACTTCTCCAAATCTCATCCACGAACACTCCACCAAAAATCCTTCAGAGGATCTTTCTTTCGAAGATAAGGAGATTTTGTTCATTGGCTTTTGTCAGAGTCCAAATTCTGGACTGGAACTATTCCGCTCCGGATGGGGTACTGGTCTGCAAGCACAAAGATGACAGCTCTACGAGCAGACTCGGGTACGCAGTGAGGGTTGATAGCCCCGCTACACGAAGTAACATTATCATGAAAATACAAACTGATGCCTCGGATATAAACAGTGAATAAGTTATATAAAATTGAAAGAAGATAAATAAAAATAAATAAGTAAAAATTTTATAAATATTTTTATGAAAGAGATGGTAATATTAATGGTTGACTCTGGTCATCATATCTTACTACCTAATGCAACTGAAACACTGCTTGCTATATAGGATGGGTATTGCTATGTTTCTGGCAAACTGCTTTTCTAAGGCAGGTGGGGGTTCCAGAAACCACATTTACTCAATTTACTGATCTAATTTAATCTCTATTTACATCGGTTCCAGAAGGGAGCCGATCAGTCAAACTATATTTAAACAAAAAAGGCTAGAGACCACAGACCCCTCTGCTATGGTCAATAGCTTGGGATATTATAAATACCATTGAAGAACCTTTCCAAGGGTGTCGTGTTCACCATTTCATTTAATTAACTAGATGATGGCATGCAGGGTAAATAGAATGGTAGATTTTGTTACAGATCTTACTTTATTGATGTTACATTATTAATTAAACTATTGGTTTACTAATCTCTAATCTAAATTATTCTCATTGTAAAAATCTATGGACTGTAACATATGTATTTGAGAATACTGGGAGAACTCTTGCTTATTTAAAATATTTCTCGTATGCCACATAATATTAGACATTGAAGTACACAATGAATGAAAGGACTTGCACTTATGTTATTGTTGCCTTCTAAATTCGTTGCTCGATGGTCTAGGATTCTCTCTCCTGCAACGGCCTCCTATTCTCCTTCTGGCTCGAACTTCGTCTCTCGATGGACTGCTCAACGCTTCCCTCTGCGAACCTCTGTATTCTCTCTTCTAGCTCAAGAACTACACTCTTCTACATTCTCCCCAGAACTCTCCTTTTCTCTGTCTCTTATACTGTTTTTCCCTACTCCTTGAAAAGATGAATTTTGTCCCCACTCTCCTTTTGGGACATCTTATTGGTTGACGTTATAAGATTTTTTTGGAAATGTTTGTCCTTATTTTCTGTAACCTTGGGCGGCAGATTTTATTACACCATGTCGACCTGGCCTATCTCGAGTTTTATGGTGCTCTTACTTTCGCTTATCTTAAGCGGCCTATTGGTGGTCTTGAAGTGCACCCCTCCTCCCCCCCTGCCTTCCAGGTATAGCACCTGACTTTGTAAATATTTCTTTGTCCGAAAAAGAAACTGGTTAATATTGATATTGCTGAACCGCGTGGCATCTCTTTAATTTATTCCTTATTTAATTACTATTATGAATCTTAATTATTTCCTTCAATCCCAGTATCCTCAATACATAACATTATTCTTTAAAGATAATTTCCTGTTGTCATGCTTTCTACAGTGCTGGCATCTTAGGGGTAATTCTTAGTTATTACTATAATAAAGTATTTTGTTCAGAATTTATTTGGAATCCTCTTGATGTATAAAAAAATTGTTGGCTGATTTTTTTTATTTTATTGTTTCTATTTTATCTTTAATCTGGACAAGTGTTAAACTTGCTAACTCAGCATCATACCTTTGACTATAAGGAACAAGCAAATGATTCATTTTGTCTTAAATAATAATAATTTGCTTTAGTACACCCAGACATTTGATGCCAATAAAATTAACATTCATGTCCTAAATACCTTCCTGCACTAACCTTGGAGTCCTGGTCTATTTTATCATCTGTCTTTAGTGTTCTCATCTACTCTCGTACTGACCAATCTAAATTGTGCTTTGAATGAATATCTACTGTATAGATTCCTTCTCCTACGTAAATTTCATTAAAAGAGTTCCTGGGTATAAAATTGTTTTATTAGACAAAATAAGCATAATTGCTCACTTTATAATTTCACAATATTTAGTATTGACTATATTTCATTTACAAATAGTTTAATTGTATTATTAATCAAATTGTTGATGGATAACTATTTTATATTTATTTTGTTCAGGTCAGTGATTTTGATGAACTTCTAAGTCAGCCAAGATTTAATATGGTTGAAAAAATAAAAACAATAGGGTCAACATTCATGGCAGCTTCTGGTTTGAATCCTTCCCAAAGAAGAAGTGATAGTAACGAACACCTTTTCCAGCTGATGGAATTTGCATTTGCATTACAAGCAGCAATAAAGAATTTCAATGCTCATTTGTTAGAATTTAATCTTATATTAAGGTATCTTTATTTTATTTACTTTTTTAAATGTTCTAGATATTATAGCTTCAATGTGTTTTTAAAATTGTTTACTCTAATTACTTAATAATAGTTACAAAATATATAAATATTGATGAACTATCTACATTTTTTAAATATTAATAAGATATCTTTTCAATATTGCTCTTTTAAACACATTTCATTTTACTGCTTAATGTGTGACTTGGTTAATGATATTTATCTCATTCATTCAATCAATGATATCATTCATTCAATTTATATCTAGTCATCAATGGTTTTTTAATAGAATGAATTAAATATTTAATAGGTACAAATTAACTCCCTTAAAACATTAAAATATTAAAATATTGGATTTATATTGGATTCCAATAATCAAGGGTCTTTCCAAACTTCCATCCTTGTTTGTTCAGTAACAAATAGTGGTTCTTTCTTTGGAAATTTTTCCTCATTTGCAAGTTTTATCTTTCAGTGTCATTGTTTTATATAGCAGTGCTGTAAAAAATAAAACTTTCTCTTTGTATTTTGAAATATATTTTGCCAAATAGCATAAATTTTCAATTTTCGTCAACCAGGCACTAACCACATTGGCGTCTGCTGACTCAAAGTTTTTCCACTCAGAGTTTTGTTTCTGATTTCATGCCGAGCCAAGTTAAAACATGTTTTTTTTTGGTGCCATCTTAATAAATTGTTTTTTAAACTTCACTAGCATATTTTTATAAGGTCGTATGATAACTGAATTAAAATTGTTAAAACAAAAGTATATGCAACACTGAAGGGGAATAAAGAAAGATTTTTTGAAACAGTGATGATTTATTTAAATAAATGCAGTGAAACTTTCCCTCTGCCGCTCCGCGAAATAAAAATCTAAGAAATTACTTTTAACAGGCCGCATTAGCTCAACCATTTGCCGTTCAAAAAAATTATCTTTCTTTTCACCTATTGTCCGTTTATAGAGACTTTTTTAAAACAAAAATGACTTAGTCTGTGTCTTTGTTCGTTTAATAGAAGTTGAAAACAATGTAAAGTGAATACTATGACGTTGGGGAAAATGAAACTGTCCGCTTATTAGAGATGTCCGTTTGTTAGAAGTGTCCGGTAAGGGAAGTTTCATTGTAAATCTCATATATTTATTGCTCTTTTTTTTTTTTTTTTTTTTTTTTTTTTTGCATAGTCAAGTCTTAAAACATGGTGAGGATAAGCATAACAAGTTAGAAGTATAAATTTTGTTTTCATCCACATCCTTTTGATTTAACTGAACAATCTCCCACTGATCATTGAGTTGTTTTCAATGTTTTATAAATAATGATGGTGGTATCTTTTAAAAAAAATATTTATTTTTGATTCTGAGCTTTTTTTTTTAAAAACCTATAGTAAATTGGCAGAAGTGTTCAGATGTCAACAGACCTTATTTTGGTTAATTAATGAATGTCTATTGTATTTTGCTTCTTCGTTCTTTCCATCTGAACGTCAGTGATTGGCAATAACTTTGGGAATAGGATTGGTGTTCTTGATGAGTTTCTCCAGATTTTTTTCTGGAGTTTTTTCAGCCTAAATTTTATTCTATTATTTTTAGACAGTCTGATCACCTGTAATGTGCTCCATATCCACCGTCTTTACTTGCACTAAATCCTATTCTGGATTGTCAGTTCTTCATCTCTATTATGATTATGATCAGCACTTGATTGTTTCTATTGATATTAAAGTAAATGTCTTCTGACTTTTTATTATATCTAAAATACATACTCTCTAATGTGAATCACTTATAGCCAATTTTTTGTGAATGAAGTCATAATAAAATAAATCTTTGCATTAAATAAAATCCTGTTTTTAATGTATACTTTTTTTAGGATTTAAAAAAAAACCTAGTTGAAGATATGAATTTCTCGTTTTTTTTCATCACTGAATATTTTTTAAACTTTTTACTACGTAAATCTTCTTTTGTGATAAACCTTATTTTTTCTTTATTAGATACCATTAGTAATCATCATAAGGCATGTTCACACTTAAAATTTTGCTGGTTTTTATGTCACTTTTTTTCATCATCTCTTAGCTCAAAAACTTATTTTTCTAATGTGTTTTGGTCTTTCCATTCTCTATCATCTGGATTGTCCAAATATTTCCCATTTCCTTCTTCCTGTTCACACATTAACTCACAAATCATTAGTGTTCCTATTGCAACTTTATTGTATATCTTGTTCACCAATAAATTGTTCGTGAGATTCTATGCTATAAAATAAAATAAAAAAAAGATTGGTTTCCATGGCGGTCCAGTGCCTTACATAATTTTTTTTTTTTTAAGAACTCGTTTTATTCAAACTTATAAAACTGTAGTTATGATTAAAAAAATAAAAATTAAATTTTAAACCACTCCTTTGTCTTTATCGATATCTTAATAGATGTTTAAAATTTATTTATTTATTCATGTACAAATAGTCCACCAATGGGCACAATGCCATATATAAAAATTTTAATATTTAGCAAAGTATCGTGAGATTGAGAATGGAGAAAAAATAAATAAAAAAACATGAGTAGAATAGTAGTCAGGAGTTACGAGAGTGGTCTGAAAAGTTTCCGACTTAACAAATTACAAGACATTTTTTCTGAAATTTTTTCTTATTTTTCAACATAGTCTCCTTGTAACTCTACACACTTCTCCCAATGATGCTCCCATCTCTGTAACCTGTCCAAAAAGTACTCGGCATTTTTCTCTGCAAAATAATTGTTCACAAAGGTGATTGCCTCTTCATATGACGAAAATCTCTGTCCTCCAAGCGTAATTTTTAGATGAGGGAACAAAAAGAAGTCGCTTAGGGCTAGATCTGGTGAGTAAGTCGGATGGTCAAGCAGTTCAAAGCATAATTCGTGGATTTTCACCATGGCAATCGCTGAGGTGTGAGACGGTGTGTTGTCTTGGTGAAACAGGATTTTCTTTTTCTGCAAATGTGGCCGTTTTTCCGCAAGTTCTGCCTTGACCTTGTCAAGTAATGATGGGTAGTATGCTTCTGTAATGGTTTTTCCTTTTTAAAGATAATAGATTAAAATAACTCCATGACTATCCCAAAAAACAGTCGCCATCACTTTCCCAGCCGAGAAAACAGTTTTTGCTTTTTTTCCGGTTCCCCCTTTGCAGTCCAGTGTTTGGGCTGTATTTTTGTTTCGGGTTTATAATGGTGTATCCAAGTTTCATCTACAGTAATTAATCGGCACCAAAACTCGGATTTATTGCGCCTAAACTGCAGAGCGTTGGAAATTTTCATTTGAGCACATTTTTGGTCTAACATGAGCAAATGCAGCAACCAACGTGCGGACAGCTTTCTCATATCTAAATGTTGATTTAATATGTAACAAACACGTTCTTTTGACATGTTCATAACCTCTGTCTCTCTCACTTTAATTCGGCAGTCGTCTAGCACCATTTAGTGAACTTTGGTGATGTTTTCCTCAGTAGTTTTTGGACATCCCGAACGTTCATCGTCTCCCAAGCTCTTACGGCCACGTTTAAATTCAGCTGCCCAAAACTTCACTGTGGTAAATGATGGTGCAGAGTCCCCGTACATAGAATCCAACTCATCTTTGATTGACAAAAACACTCACATCAAATCACTCAAACGACTAGAACATAAAAACTGTGCGTCCAAAATGGCTGAAACTTTGGTGAGCAACTGTCAACAGATGAACAACAAAATTCACTTACTTTTATTTACCAGTGCTGCCATCTTCACGTTGCGGTCAGAAACTTTTCAGAACACCCTCGTATAGCTGTTGGGAGTGTCAAAGCACCTGCTGATTCCCTGCCCCTGCAGGAGAAATTAACTAATGGTCTCTTCTGGTTACCTACTGCATCTAACCAAGACCAGAGGTACATGCCCAGCACCTACCTCCTCTGCCACTGCGGACATCATATTAGAGGTGCTAGAGTGATCCAAGTCTGGCTAGAGATACTTAAATTTTAAAATAACAGCCTAAAAGGTAGATTGGTCAGTATAAGCAGTTTAGCGGACTAAATAATCACAGGAAAAATAGCACTGAAGGTAATCAGTGATGTGTATGTTGATTTCAAGACGAAAACTAATAGTGTTTTTGATACCGATTTCGTAAACACTATAAAACAATTTGGAACATGCAAAGGAAAGTTTTTCTGAAACTGATCAACTTTCCTTGGTGTAAATTGAGAGAGATATTGTTTTCAAGCTAGAGAGCAAAGCAAATTGCAATGTTTCTTTAAGTAATTTAGTTCTGCCGAAAGAAATCGCCTGAAAATCGGAGGTGAAAAACAAAAATCTTGTATCTCCTCTGTCGCTTCAGACTGAAATAGCCAGCAGACTTTGTTCTTGGTATGCTTGATATCATATTCAAACTTTTCAAAATTATTGTAAGTGAACATCATGAAAAAGGATTTTTATAAAGCAAATGCCAAAAAGTAACTTTAGCTGACTGCTCAACTTCAGTCACTTATTGTTACAAAAGGGCGAGATATGTGAAAGTGGACAACAGCAAATAGATGTAATCAACAAAATAATTAAAGTGTTCACAAATGTATTAGTATAGAATTACTCTAAATTAAAAAGAGATGTGTTGCCACATCACTTATTGCATTGTTTCAAAGACACTAATTTTCTCATTAAATTCAATTAGTTCTGCCGGCAAATATTCAGGGCATTTTAGTTATATAAAATTGTAGATGGTAGGATTAAGTGGTAGGAATAAATTAGATTTTTTTTTTTTTTTTTCAATAGAATAAGAAAATAAGTAATAGCTGTTGGAGACAGGGAAATTAATATGTAACTATAACTCATTTATAGCCATTTAAAAATCAAGAATAATGATTGTTGGAATGTTAAAATAACGACTGTGACGTCACAATTGGAGGGGCCAAGCCTTCTCTGTCGCCGACATAGCCCTGACCTGTTAGCTTAGCGTTGTTACTTCCCAAACTGACGTTATGTGTGTTACTACCAGGAATATCAAGAGTTTTTGCTGTAAATGAGATATGGCAAATACACAGGGTACAGAAATAGGAACTAAGTAAACTTCTAAAGTAAATTGAATATTGATTTACCAGTTCTTTTTTCTTAAGTTTAATTTGCCCGACGATTCTTTGCAAAATATATAACTAAAAAGCGTTTTTGTACTTAATACCATCATATGAATTATCTTCTGTATTTTCAGATCATTGTTAATTCCAGTATTAATTTAAACGGTATGTATTTGCATTTTTTGGGTTGCTAGAGCATTGTTTTGTTTTGTTTTTCTGGGTATTGACTAACATACCGTCCAAATAGTTTTGATTTGAATTGAGAAATGCTGAATTATAGATTTTTAACTGGGTTTTTTTCTGGTTGACTTAATCATAATGTTTTGTTTTGCTTTTTAAAATTAATTTTATTGTTTTGAATATTTATTGTTCTTTCCACTGACCTGTTTCATTCATAGTGTAAATTGTAAATACTACTTCATCAGGTATGACAACAGGCTCCATTTTATCATAGTATTATTCTGTAGTGATTAAAAATATAATCATATAAATATTAAAATGTAACTAATATTAGCTAAAAGCAAAAGAAAAAAAATAGTACATTTCAACTTATAATTACCAAGGTGAGTTATATTACCGACTTACTTACTCATAAGTCACCAAGAACAGGCATCTGTTTTCATAATTGTGAAAGCATAGTTGACTGTAGAACTAATTGTAGAAGTTGGTTGGAGGGTGCTGTCAGTGAAGAAAAACACAAATAAAAAGATTTATAGATTTATTTAATTGTGTTCCGACATTTCGGTCTAAGTTTTAGGCCATTGTTAGGGCAAAGAAAAACACGACTAGTAATAATAGTAATAAAAGCGTATAAAAATAAAAATAAAAATATATTACAAACAGTAATATAAGAATCTAACTATTAGTATGAATATATAGGAGCATGAAAAATATATCAAGATTATTATGATAAAATAAGTAATGTAAATAATGAAAATTAATATTGACAATTTAAATAATGAAAATTAAAAGAATGAAAGATTATGTATTGTATTATATGAAGCACTCCATGCAAGAAGGATGAATCCGCCAAGCCATAAATATTTTTCCTTTATTATCAATGCATGTATATTATATATGTGTGTATATATATATATATATATATATATATATATATATATATATATATTGTTAAAATATTTCACTTATTCACTAATTTTAACGTTAAGTCAAATAATGATTATTTTGAATTGGTATCAAATTGTTCGGTTGTTGTTTATAAAACAAGTAATATTAAATACAATCAGAACAACTCAATTTATTGATACAAAAATAAAAATTATTCATTTAACATTTAATGACCAAATGAATTTAATAATTAACATATATTGAAAGCATTAAAATTAGTTTTTACAAATTTTCAAAACAAAATCATACTTATCATAATTTAAAAAAAAAATATATATATATTAAATTTAAAATTTCATATAAAAATTAAATAAAGTCCTTTAATACCTCATTCGATGTCTTCTTGTTCCTGGTTTGTATCCATCTTCATTCTTCTCAATCCAAACGACAATTTAATTTCATAATTAAATATGATGACTATAAACTGGTCTTTACTCACTGATCTAAGTTACTTTTACTTTTAAAGCTTCTGCACTCAATGCATACATAAATAAAGTTTGATGGATCTAACACATAGACTATCCGACAATCTAGACTGGATGTTCACCTCCAGAAGGTCGATGTTCAGATAGGATAGAGAGACATCCTCTCTATTTGGTGGCTCATTTTCAATAGATGCTAATGACTTTTCGCTAATGACTTCTAATATTACGGCTCATTAATTAAGGAGGTAAAACTAAATATTTTGTTTGATATTTTTCTCTTTTTTCTTTATTTCTTCTCTATATCTTTTGAATGTTCTCTTTTACTTTTTCACTTAAACAAAATATATTCTCTTGTTAGTGGAACAAATTTATTCCACTACAGATTTTTTAATTTATAAGAAAATTCTACTTTATGATTGTTGTAGCAAGCATTAATTCTACTGCTTATTTGATTTTCAACCTTATTACTGGTTAGTAGTAATTTTATTTAAAAAAAAAAATAAAATTGTCCCTAAATTATTTCTTTGGTAAAATTACAGTAAGTTAATAACACTTTATTTACTCATAGACTTAACCAAGTTTATCATTACAATTTTATACCAGCCTCTAAATTAGAAAAGAAATTATGGTGACATGACGTATACGTCCTTCTTGCATGGAGTGCCTCATGCGTAAGATATAATAAAATACCTGAAAAAATATAAGTAAAATTAACAAAATAAAGAAGTAAGATATAAAGCTATGTAAAGGATGTTAGCTAAAAGAAAAGTAATATAATCATAAGTTAGTTTCATATGTTTCACATATATAAAACCAGTGAGGACATCATGTCGGAAGGGGTTTTATTGACAGCGTACTGGTTTAACAGAAAGTAACATTAAAATACAACACCTGATTTAAAGGTTAAAATAGATTCAAAAGATTGGTTGTTGGTTAAAAACCTATTTGTTTAAGACTAAAAAAGGATTAATCAATTGATAATGGAAATAAAATAAACGAAAGGTGGCCGGTTAAGAATTATAGAATAACGATATAATGAAAATTGGCAAAGATTTATTTATATATGAGCAAAATTTGTTTATATAAGGAGTTGTAAAAAAAATATATACATATATATATATATATATATATATATATATATATATATATATATATATAATAAATAAATAATAATGGATATAAGAAAAGAAAGTTAGGGGTGTGGGAATGGATAATATATAGCATAGCGATATACTTTACCAGCTTTTATTGGTGATTTATTTTGATATTGCGATAATATCACAAACCTTTTATCAGAGGAACTGTTTGCTAATCGTAGCCTCTTGGAAAGTACTACTATTTCCCCTCAATGTTATCAGTTATAAATTATCACTTGTTGTTAGGGGTTGATATCGATTGTTTTTATTCAAAACAAAATAAATATAATTATTATCTTCCCTAACCTGCTCTGCCTTGGGCTCCTAAAGTGGATAGATCTAGATTGAGTGAAAATTGACAATGCGATGTTCTTTATCATAATGTTTACTCTGTGGTAAACTTATCATAAAGTGCAGATACTACTTTTGGGTTATTACAGTTTCTAGTCATTTTTACAATGTTAAATAGGTCATATACGCCCACTCATTTCCGATTAACTTAATAGATAATGAAACCCTAAAGGAGGTCATTGTTAGATATCCAAAACAAAGTGAAACCCAATTGTCGAGGAGGATCAATTTTGTGTATGTCATTCATTTCCTTAATAAAAGTAGATCTTTAGTTTTAATAATGCATTAATTATTTATATATAATTTTGCAAATATAAAAACAGGTTGTTCTATTGTTACCAACAATTACTTAGAAATTGTACTATCCATCACTTTGCATTGTTGATAATCGTCTATAATAATAAAATAAAGATTTAAAAATTAAGTAAACTTCTTGAATAAATAGCTGAAAAAAACATAATTGATAGAATGAAAGGGCAGTTATATGGATTAAATGCAATTAATATTGGTGTTGTAGCCACTTTATTATTATTATTATTATATTATAATTAATTTCTTCCATTATAATTTTAATTTCCCTGCCTTTGATCTTTCAAGATGCTTTACCTCTATTGATTGGTATTTGTCCATAGATATTTCTCACTCTCCAACAGCAGGTAGTCACTGGCTCTGCAGGTCGGAAACTCTACTTGCAGAACACAACAGTAATCTTGTATAGCAAACACCTTCACACTATAATCAAAAGTCAGTTACAGTAAACATCTTAGGGTCACCTCTCCAAGATCCCTACCTTAGATGGTGGAGTATGCTCCTAGGTGAAAGTCCCACCTGCAGACTAGGGCACTGCAGGCTAATACCGTCTTTGTCTTAATCTTTATTTCTATTAACAGCAAGCTATAAGCTGCTCTATTAACCAGTTTATTTTCTTTCTCCCTAATAGCAGTAAGTCAAATACTAATGAATGGGTGTTTTGGCAGCATAAGTACCAGTTTTTAACTTTAGTTAATTGTAATATAGTGCTTAAAATAATTACATATACATTTGGTATATAGTTATTATTTTTTCATGAATTAGCGACCTAGACCATTTAAGTTTTTTTACTTCAGAAGCATTTTTTTTTGTTCCACTAATAGTTTCTTTAAATTAGACAATGCTGTCTAATTTTTCTAAATGAGTTCTAAAATCTCATTCTCAAGTTTTCATAAGGGCATATAAGAATTTTGTAAATTTATTATATTTCAGGAAAATAATTAAACTTTTTATACTTCATAAACTTCAATTCGATGCATTTTTAACAACCTTTTGGGCTTATCTTTGCCCATTTTCAAGTTAGCTTTTAGCTGCCACTTCTACATCTATTTTTATAAAATCTCTGTGATTATTATTTATTATTCCATAATTGCATAAGATAAATTTTTTTGTCCAATTAATTGTTATTTCTTGTTTCCCTGTTCTAATGAGTGAAATATTCGACAATGTTTTATTTGTTTTTCTATATGTGGCTAGAAAATAAAATTCTTATTTGCAGAGTGGGGTTCAACTTTGGAGATGTAACGGCTGGAGTCATTGGAACTACTAAACTACATTACGATATTTGGGGAGATGCTGTCAATATTGCTAGTCGAATGGACACTACTGGTGTCTCCAATCGAATTCAGGTGTCATCAGCATGCGTGCAAGTCCTATCAGCCTGCTACAATTTTGAGAGGAGAGGAACAGTTTATGTGAAAGGAAAGGATAATATGGATGTTTATCTTGTTATAGATAGGAAAGAGGAATTAGACATATCTGATCCCAAGGTGTCATGAGATTAATTTTATTTTATAAAGGTCTTAGAATATATTTTAATTGAATCAATGTATTCAACAATTTTTAAAGTGAAGGTTTTTAGTACCTAGAATTTTAATGCTTATAATTGATGCTGCCAATTCACAAAATGTTTTTAGTGATTTGTGAGATTATATCTTATTTATATTTATAACATTAATATAAAGAAATAGTTCGAGTCTTTTAATGATATATTTTTTATTTTGAATGATTAAGATAAGTTTGAGAAATGGTTGTTATTTTTTAAAAGTTAAAAAAGTTATTGTTAGGCATAGATGAAATTTATTTTATTTTTATTTTGCTAACTTGATTTTAATATATGTACCAACTGCTTATTATAAAATAAAAAAAACTTCCCTTATAACTAAATTATTTACTATTCATTTATTAAATAAAGTATTATTTATTTTTATTATGTAATTAGTCTTTGCTCGAAGCATGTCAGTTAACATAACAAATTAAATAAACATATTTTGCTATTGTGGAAACTTATGGTATTACTTTGTTGACGGAAGACTATGAATAACCAACGAATAGACTTATAGCTAATTGTATCTATCTACATTAAATAAATAACTGCTCCACTTTGCTAAATTTATATTTTTCTAAAATTCGTTTTTATTACTTATGTTTGGATTGTTTTTGTAATCAAAATGTTTTATTTACATTGATTTTATTTTCACAGTGATCCTATTTATTATGTCACTAGTTATTTTAAAATTGATTTAGGTTAAAATCATGTGCCTGGTTAGTTTTATAAATATATTCTTTTTAAAAATTATGAATTAATGTTCTTTTTATTTTATTAATATTAGATTTTTAAAAAAAGTTATATTCTAGTGCAAAAAATAGTAAAAATAATTATAATATATTTATCTCTTTGTTGCATTTGATTTTTTTGGACATACCTGGTCACTTTGTGTGATTAAAATGGCTCAGTGATATTAATCAAAGCAATAATATACCAGATATTGCGTTACATTTTAATTTGTTAAAAACTTATGTGAACTTCTAGGCAAATTTTGTAATTTTTCTAGTCAATTGTATGGGTAATTTTTCATTATCCACATGTCAATAATTATTCCATTTAGTTAGAGAACATATAGTTTAGGTCAATTACTCTTGTGTTAATTGGATTGGATGTATAATTTATTTAGAAGTTTTTAAATATTGTGAATAACATTGCTGTCTTATGGCCTTTGATTTACGGCCTTAATCAAAACTCCCAAATAAACTTAATTATAAATTCATATTGCAATGAAGATAATAAATAGTCGATACTCATAATTTTTATCTTTAATTATGCATGAGTAATGCGCACAATCTCATTCGTGATATATTTACGTAAATATATTTTGTTGTCTGTATTTATGAATTAATAATTTATGTAATTACAGATTTGGAATTTCTGTCGTTATTATTAACTGTAATTTCTGGCTTATTCCATGTTTTATTTATTTTATTTATATTATAACATTATATTAAGTTATCAAAATAACTTAAGATTTCAAATTATGATTTATAGTTGTATTTTTGATGTTTTAATCCTGTGGTATATCCTATGGTAAGATAATTATAGTATTAGAATTATTAAATATTCCATAAACTAATTTTAAGAATTTTTCGTTAATCATTACAATGGAGGTAACATTCCATTTATTTTTTATTATCCTGTGATTAGTTTATGGTTCAGTTAAACTATTTTTGTGAAAATTATTTAGAAACATACCTATTACTGGCAGATATATTTTGTGTTTGTATAAACATCAATCATTGTGGTCCAACAGTTGGCATTATAAGTAGTCATGATTTTATGTGTTATATATCTATAAAATGAGTAGATGATAGCTGTTCTATGTGCTTGATTATAGATTTTAATAATTAGTTAGAATAAAACACCACTTATATCTAGACTTTTGAGGTTTTGCAAAGATTACAATTTTATTTTTAAAATAGCTATCTTGAAATAGATATTGTCTGCTTGGTAAAAAGCGAAAATTATATTAATAATTTTTTTCCTCCTCTTTGAGTAATGAATCTAGTGCCATATTTGCTTTTGATGTTTTAGAAAAAATATATATAAAACCCAAAAAAATATAAATAATAATAATTAAATTACTGTTACTAAAACTCGCTAAGTTAAAAACTTGTATTGATCTGTATATGTACATATATTTTTAAGTTCAGATGTGTGATATGAATCTAATTATTCTAAGAGTGCTCAAGAATGCATGGTATACAAAAATAAATTGATGGATTCGATTCTTACTAAAAAAGCTTTTGGAGATACTCTTTTAGTTTTTTTTACGATATTTGTATCAATGCAAAAAGCTTTGTAAATTTTGATATTACTATTTCCAAGTTGCTTTACTTCAAATGTGAGCTAGTATAATAGAAATATTTTTATATTAAACAATTAAATATTTTTCTTTCATTTCATTCCTGATTTTTATAAAAAAAATAAAAGTTTCAAATATTCCTAATCTTTTTGTTGTAATTTTTTCACTCTCCTTTATTTTCTACCATATTTCATTTTTTAAGTGGATTAGGTGTATTGACCCATTTTCTGGACTAGTTTCCCCTCCAATACCTGTACCAGTTGGTGGTTAGGAAAAATTAATCGAGGTTCTTTCACCAACTGTTTTATCTGAAATTAATCGAATACGATTTACTCATACCATTTATTCAACAGGACATAAAGCTACTCCAAAACTTGATTGGACTTATTACAGAACGGACTTGAGGGGGGCATAGCATCAGCACCTGATCGCCCACTTGCTCTTCAAGTCTAGAGTAGTGAGCGGAGAGTACCAATGTCGAAAATAGCTGTTATTAGATTTAAATTCAGAATGTGATTTATATAGATTGCTAATTTGAATGTAGTGTTTTACTACTTAGTTAGGAAAAAGGTTGAAATAGGTTGTTAAAATATGGTTGTTTACTTACAAGGTGAGGCTATGGACATGGAATCACTGATTTCAATGAAACTTTTTTTGGTGGAACTAGGTCGAAAAATATTAGAAAAGTTTCAGGATTCTTGCCAATGGGCCCTAGTAGAGGAGAAATTAAAAAAAAAAAATATTATTTCAACAATTTTTTGTATTATTGTTTTCTACCTTTGCTGTGCATACATCGAAGTTCTCGTTTATCAATAAATTTTTATTTTTTGTTTGTGTAAAATAAGAAAAAAATATTGCTGATTATATTAAGTGTACAAAAACCAAAATACGCCTCTAGTAAAGTAGACCAAAAAACTATTTTGTTTAAGGAAAAGCAAGTCAGATTCGTTCTTAGCATCCTTTAAAACCCTTAATAAATAAGAATTTTCATGGAAATCAAAAAATAGAAATTTTTGGATTGATTTTGCTGGAGGATTTTTTTTTTCTGCTGATATCCACCGTTTACTTGTGCATTCGTAACTCCTCAGGATTTTATTCAAATTCAACATAATTACAACCATTGGAAAACTTAATTTCTAATCTCTAGTCCATATCAATAACTTTTAGATTTTATGCCTTTATAAGAGAGAAAAAGTAGTGTAAAATAAAAAAATAAACACTCGGAGGTTTCATTTGAAATTTTCGGTTCTAATTTGTTTACGGAAGTCAGGTTTGTGCCATTTCGCGTAGTTAAGTTTCTTCGTGTGAATCGGTGAATGACATAATGATTTTTGCCGTTTGAAATGTTTAGTGTTGGGAGTAAAAAACTCAGTGAAAGTGCCGTGATATATGGTATAGCACTGCCACCACCTAATTCCCAACGTTTGCAGAGAAGGGTGGTTAATTAGAATAAGATGATATATGAAGAGTCACGGGAGAAAGGGGGAAAGTCCTTTGAAATGCATTTTAAAAAAACAAGTTTTAAAGCTAGGGGTTACCTCCTTCTCTGTATGGATGTTTGCAAACTCTTCTTACAGACCGACCACCCACATATCCGACTGTTTCTATTTCACCATCTTATTCTACTCAACGATATTAACAAATAGATACGTACAACTCCATATCCGAAAAAAATTAATTTATTCAAAAATAATAACCTCGACTGCGGAAATAACCCTTTCCGTACTGATTGGAAGGGTGTTAATGAACTTAACGTCTGTAAATATTGAAACTTGCTGTAGTAGCCGGGGGCCTTACATATCAGAGCGAAAGTCAAGACTCCGTGAAACGTTTATATTAATTTACGTTCTGTACGTTTACACGCGCAGATAGAAGGAATTTTCTGTATGTTGGCATACACGGGATGGAACGTACTTCCAAGGAGCCATAACGGGATAGTGGAAGGCACCCAACTACTACACCATGTTTCAATATTCATAGATTTCACAAAGCCAACTTCACTAATAACCCACAATTTAAGCAGATATGCAAGTAGGTACATTCCGTCCCTTAGGACGGATAGGATATATTTATTAATAAAGTTTATTTTGAAGGACCTATATTTAAAGAGTATAAGTTTAATTTTATTTTGAATATATTAATGGGAAATAAATTATATTACAATTTTTGTAATATAATTATTTACCATGCTCTCGTGTTACATTTCACAGTGAAGATATAAAATGAATAGAATTTTAAGAATTTTATTTAATGCATTCTCCCAGCTCCTAAATTAGTGAGCCAAAAGAGCATCGGGTAGTGGAGGAACTCAACGCTCGGCGCACTACTTGGAACAACATCCAATCCAACAAAGCTGGAAGTGTCATTCTGAAAACTCCATACACCGTCGTTTACCCCAACACCTACACTACAGACGTTGGACAAACACGGCGTATAGGTCGACCGTTGATTTCTTGCTCACAAGGCAATCGCATAGTTTCGTTGACTGTGTTGCGCTGAACTTTGTGACTTTCGATCATACACCCGTAATTCAAAATATAGTTGGGAAGTGCCGATACCACATCCAACAAAATATTAATACGTAGAGGCAGATTAGAAGATCTAAAAACGACAGGTCTATCATGAATTTTCTATCATCCCTGCCCTTCGTACGAAGAATGAAGTAGACGCTTATCTGGAATTCTTCACTGCTACCGTCAAACGGGCCGCCGACGCGTCCATCCTGAAGTTCACACCACTTTCGCCCGCTCTACTTACCCAACCTGATCACATTCTGAAACTTATTGAATTGCGTAACTAGTGAAACTATAGATGACACAGATCATAAGGAGAAGAGGATGGTAAATTTTCTTACTGCCCAGATCCGAAACCTCATGAAACAATGTCGGACGTCACTGTGGCATGAGAAACTACGGGCAAGGCACGGCGACCACGAGAAGTTCTGGAAGCTACTGAAAACGAGTACCAGGAAGATAAGCTCTTCATTAGTCCATGAGGATGATTAGATCCTAACAGCAGAATATCCCGGTGCATTAATAAAAAGACGGACCAGGACCTTGGCCCATCGTACGAGGGGGAATAAAGCTCCAGGCTATGAAGAGATATAGACTGAAGTAATTGCCTATAACAGGTATAGCACATCTGAATCTATACAACTCCTGTCTCAGGTTGCGATGGCCATGGAAACGAACTATTCTCTCCCCGCTGTTGAATCTCGCGAAGACCGGATCCAAGCCAGCCAACTTGACTACAGACCCATAAGCTTACTTCCACATATGGGGAAGTTATTTGAGAATATCTTAAATTATCTCAAAACCTAATGCTCGAAGATCGCTTTGACCCCACCCAAGCAGACTGGCTTCCACGCAGGCCTCAGCCCGTATCACCATCCGATGAAACTTCTAGCGGAAGTAAGCTAATATACGGCCGAGAAAGAAGTAGCCGCAGTGATTTCGATTGACTTTACGGATGAATCCCCCAGTGTCCCTTGGGCTTCTATGTAGGACACTTCAGGACAAGGAGTTCCCCGAGCAGCTCTATATAATACTATATTTATCATTTCTATATACTCTATCATTTCTGGAGCACCGTTCAATCAGAGTATGGGTCGGCCAGGCGGTATCTGGAGACGTCGCACTCATCTGCGATGCCCCCCAAAGGTATGTGCTATCTCCAATAATGTTCTCCATATACACAGCTGAAACTGTTGGTGCGAGCTAGAAGAAAACTACTGTAGCGGCAAAGGCCAATTATATAGCGATCTACAGCTCCATAAAAGCAACGAGATCTCTACGGCAAGCGAATAAAACTGGAGACACAAAAAAACGGGAATGTCTAAATATTACAGTTAATCGCAAGAAGGTCGACTATATTATTTTCTTCATCCAGAACAAGCGCCCTCTTCCTATCGTTCGAAATGTAGCGTGTCGAACAAATAGGCCGGCAAGCAGCATAGTATACTTATGTGTCACTCTCGACAGGCATCTGACATTTTTTTTTTTTGTTCCCACCCTACCCTGCCTTGAAGGCAATACGGGTGTTTGCAGGAGTGTGATGTTATGCATTTCTGCTTAACAATAAACTGCTGCAAGTAAATCAAAGATTACAAATCTCAGTAGCTGTGCACAGCCAGCTCTTCGGTACATCTATTTGGCCACCATCTTCATCTTCTTCCCCTAATGTGTCGGCAACCAAACTCCTGCAGTTTCAGAACTGCGCAATGAGGTGAATTGTGAGACCACCACCAACTTACAGGGAACCAAAACGGTTTTATTCCATACGAGCCTCGAACTACCGACTTTAACTGACTTTATCAAACGGAGGCATATCAAATTTTTGATAGCTCCAACAAATCTGGCTCCAGATAACTAGTGAGCCCCATCACTAGAAACTGACTCCTAATTCTTTAAATCCCAAACAATTTCCTACTCCTCATATTCCTCTTGCAATCCATTAGAAGATATCTCATGTAAAATTTCATTATATCAATATATTTGATACATCAAAACACGCAAATTATTGTATGCGAGTAACGCTTTTTTAGCTGTTTATTACGAGAAAAAGACTAAACTGATTTCGACGAAACTTTTTTCCTTTGTTATATAGAGACATAAGGACAATCCTAGCAATATTAAGCTGCTATTCTCCACCTTACAACAAAATAGCGAATGATCAGTTTGTCCTTTTTTCATGGAAAAACGGCTAAACCAATTAAAACGATATTTCATATTGTTGCTATTTAGAGCAGCAAAAAGGTTTTTAGCAGCATTAAACTGTTGTCCGTAATCTTGAGACAAAATTACTGCCTTACTAAAGTTTTATTAAATTTATCAAAAAATTAGATCAATAGGACCAAAATAAATTGGATTCTGACGTTATAAATCTTATACTTCCTACGCCTTCCATACCCGGTCATTGGAAAATACAGTGACGTAGGCCCCTAGGCCATTCCGGGATGGATTTATTTTTGACGTCCCATCCAAAAAAAATATATATAGATAAATAACTAAATAAAATCTCGGCAATTTTAAACTTTAGCCTCTCTTTGCCTTAACCAAACATTTTTTATTTATTTTTTTTGCAATAAGGTTGCCATTCAATTATATTAAGTAAGTGGGCCCCGGGCGGCTTACAAAGGGTTATGGACGTGTCCTATCTAGTAGTGGACGTGTGAGTTGAAGAGACGGTTGCGTAAGAGACGATAATAGTCCAGACGTCAACTACACCTTAAACTTATGTTACTTCTAAGTCCCACATCTATACTCAGTGATTGCAACCTACTCTTTCGTACATTTGGCTAACTCCACTATGTTAATTAACAAAATAATTAGAATGAAAGTATTGAAAGCCTGTCCATCTTGTCCAACTTTTTTTGGGTAACCCATCTCCACATTGCTCATATGTTTGTCTAGCACTCAATTTTTTTAATTAAGGAATGCTTTGTATAGAGAACATATAAAATTTAGTTTGGTTTTTCAAATGATTGGTACATATCGTCTCTAACATTTCAAACTGTTAAATGTGAAAAAAAAATGCGATTTTCGTCACTTTGATATGCACTAGACGAGACACGAATTGTGGCGAAGTCTCTAATACCTAACCCTCAAAAGAGACAAGGAGTCAACATTTAATGACTAGGAATTCAAGACTTTATCACAATGCGTGCCTAAGCTATTTCGTTTCAAAGTAACCGTTAGAAAAGTCGTACTTTTTCGTATTCGATAGTTGGACATGGCAGGGACGATAAAAGTAATTGTACAATGAAGAAAAAAAAATTGTGATTTATATTTAGAGAATTTTTAATAAAGGATTTTATATAAAATAAAATTATGTTGGTATTTTTAAACGCTTTTATTTATTTTCACTGCTATCAATCAAATCTTATAATCGAATTAGAGCACATTTCTGATTATGTGATTAAGCTGGAATATGGTACAAATACATAAAACCGATGGTGATGCATCAAGTTTTGTAGAACGACTCGGCTGATTTTAAGAATTTTTGGCACACACGTTTGTTATGAGACTGCTAACGATTCCTTAGCCTAGTATTAGCCAATACTTATAGAAAACAGGTTAATCAGCTCTTTGAAACCGGCCGATAAAAATCTTAGTAACTCTTTGTGTACAGTTGTGTTACTGATATTCCAAGTGTTTGCAGGATTATCCTAAACGTTTTTGCCTGAGAAAAATTGTGGTTTCTGAATTTGTGAGACATATTTTCATCTGTGAAAACATTTGATTTTGTTTATAAACAATTCTATAAATGTAATATCGTTCAATCGTTATTCAATCGTTGAACTAATTACTGCGCACTCGTACTTTGTGTAGAGCTTCATGACCATGTGATTCTTGAACTACTGAGTCTAATCGTTCGCCCACATCTCTTAAAGGAAATGGAATGTAATAAAAGGATTAGCATCCAAACAGCTGGCTAAAGACGATTGGGACTAGTCAAGCGATTCTGTCAAAGGTTTCGAGGGCCACTTCAACCTAATGAGCCCAGCTAATACCTCAATACAGGAAATAGGATGCGGTTAGGTCGTAGGTCAAATTTAAAGGACTCGCCAGAATCGGAGGCACATTAAAGACTGGATTAGGAACTTTAAGTCCCCGGATTGTCAAGGCCAATACATAACAATTACACAAATTGAATCGCTGTGGGGTTTACCTCGCTAGGAGAATTTAATAACCTCACTCTGAGAAGCATTAAGGTGTGGAGCTTGTAATCCTGTTACCCTAGGGATTACAGTTGGCGTCTGCTTCACTTAGCCCCTCCCGGCTTAGTTACTAGCTAAATACTTGGGATTTATCTTACGGCAATTTCTGTTTTATCGGAACTGTTCCTCGTATCCTTAGCTTTTGTGACCGACTCTATTCCAAAATTTTCCAAACGATTAGTTAAGAAACATGAAGTTGATCTTTGCTGATTAGTTGTTTTGCTGATCTAGGCAAGAATAATTGGGCCTATTTTTCATCCGTGGGTTCATTTCTTATCCACGTCATTTTCGTACTCGTTCACAGAAAGGTATAGATCGAGAATAATTGAACAAATATAAAAATGAAAATAAGGTTACAACTTTACAATTGGGAGGCGTAATGAATGGTTCCTGCCGAACTTAACCGAAGGTTGCCGGACTAGTACACTCTAGTGCCATGTGTGCTAACTAACTGCTTTGTATTCTATTGTACCGTAATAATTTAAATTACGGTAAGAACCCGACCTAAACTGAAAAGATCATCCTATCATCCTGGTTGAAACATAAAAAATAGTACCTATGTATATACTTAAGAAGAAATATTAAACTGAAAACACCTTAAAATATATCTGAGTTCCAGTGTGAGGAAAAATACTTTTAAAAAAATTTATTAAAATTAAGTTATTATGAAAATGGAGTTTTAAAAGGGGAAAAATGGTATGAATAAGATAGAAATAGTTTGTAAAATAATAACTGACTCTATGAAAAAAAATTGAATATTGGAGTGTATTTATATATCAAGAAAAATAAAGCGGATTCTTCTCTATCATCAGAATCTACTCTTAAATATATATTATTTAGTCAACTTTGCATATCTCTCGAGCGAGCGGAAGTCGACAGTTGTGATCCAATCAAAGCAGTAAAAATTGAAATTATGGTAAGACCCCAACCTCAACTGAAAAGGATCCGTTGGTGTTTTTTTTTATTTCTTGGGCGAACGCAGTGAGCGGAAATCGACAGCACTAATAATTTTAAATAATAACTAATTAGAGCAGTAATAATTCCAACGAATACGAATGTTACAATTTAATGCAAAGCAGTTAGCAGAAATATGGCTATAGGGTGCTAGCTCGGCGACCTTCGGGTAAGTTTGGCAGAAACCAGTGATAACGCGTCCCGATTGTAAAGTTGTACCGAAAATAATTATTCATATTTTAAAAATTATATTTCCAATACGAGGATATTCTGATAAGTTCCCGATCTCAACATGAAGATGGCAACACTCTAGAACAAAAGCACTCTAGTATTTTAGGTATTGGCCAGCATTTCAGCGTTTTTGGATTCGCCATTGTTGTTAGACAATCGTTTGAGTGACCTGTGCGTGTTTGCTCAGTCTAGATCAAAATGTGCGCAAATGAACGCTCTGTTGGTGCAGTTTAGGCGCGAGAAATGAGAGTTTTAGTCAAAACAGTGGACTGTGAAGGAAAAATTGGCTCGAAAAAAGCAAGGACTGTCCTTTCGGCTGAGAAAGTGGTGTTTTCTGGGATAGTCATGAATTTGTCATTATCCTTGAAAAAGGAAAAGCCATCATTGGACCGTATTTTATAAGCAGAAGCGAGAAACTTCGGGAAAATAGCAGGAAAAAAAAATGTTTCACCAAAACAATGCTCCATCTAACACCTTAGCGATTGCCATGAAGAAAATCTACAAATTATGATTCATACAGAGTCCTTTTATAAAAATTATTAACACTCGTCTAAACCTTCGTGAGTAGCTTCATTATAATGTAAACTACAGCTTTTTTATCTACAAAATTCTGGAATTTGGTGTGTCAAGTCTGAAAATTGGAAAACACGTCAAATTAATGATGTATGCATTGACAGCTCTTTGCTTGCCTCTTGAATCGTAAAATAATTTAATAAAAAATTATTGTAATATCCCTATTTTTTTTTCTCTTGAAATTGGCCCCACGCTTTTTGCTTTATTAGATAAGGTACCTCTTCAGCTGGTTATTTCAGTGTTTTTCTTTTCAATATTATTGAAATATGAACGCGGATATCTCAGAAACTTGGTGAGGCAGCTTTAATTTTTTATGGATTAGTATTATCGCTAAGCATAGTTTTCGAGATATAAGCGAACAACCGAAAAATGGGACCTTCTACCGTCTCATTTTTGTAGGTTAAGTGATTTGGCCCACTATTTTTGTCGAGCACTTTATTAATTAATCACAAAATAGATCCCCAAGACACTTGTGCTTCGAGGCAGACAAGGGTTAATCAATAAAATGGTTATCACAAAATTGACATATTTAGAGAATAAACTGCCCTTGTAAATGTAGGCCAGCATGATCATTTGATACTACTGGTATTTGTTAAACAAGTGCGTGAAAATCAGCTCGTTGCTCAAAAATCTTCATACCCTCGCTACTTTGTCATGCTGGGGGTGTAGGTCACGCCAAACGATACAACATTTTTGCAGGCCACTTTTATTTTCAATTTTTTTTTATTAAACTATCTAATGGTTCAAGTGGAAAGAAAAGAGTTGTTCATACCTTTATAATGCATCATTAAAATGACGTATTATCGGATTTCCAGATTGGAAATGGCCCAATTTCGAGAATTTCCGTAAGGCCAAATTGTTGTAGGTTACATTATAACTAAGCCACTCATGAAGTTTCAGACGCGTGTTTATAATTTGAAAAAAGATCCTATATTCTGGGCTATTATTCACCAGGAGGACAGAGGATAAGTGAAAATAAACCGTTTATATTTTAATGCGACTTTGTGAACCGACTCAATTTCTGACAGAACGCGAAAGCAGAAGAATATTTGTTCTCCCAGCATTTTCGTTAAAATGAGCATGAAAAACCAATGGGATGAATAACGTTTTCTATAAACATACTTATTCAGCACTCAGAAGATTTTAAAACATAAAACTCAAAACTAAAGTTGTTTTTTTTCTCCATAATTTGGATCCAATATATTATGAAAAAAACAGTTTTAGTAATTGGGAGGTGCGACATTTCTTCGGTCCTAAATGGGACTGCACGTCTAGGTAGGATACTGTGACAGTGATTAGTTGATTTATTTCCGTCGAGACAAACTGTAGTCCCATACTGACGGAATTCGATTCCGTCCAATGAAACCCTACACCAGGAAGTGCAAGATCTAACACTAAAGGCAATAGAATCTTGAACAATTACCCAACATCTGGTAAAGGAATTGAAAATAAATCAAATAGAACTGTCACTTCTAATTATAGCTCTGGCATTAATGGTATTTGGTGATATTTTTAGGGGTCCAAAAAAAAGTTTTGTTGCCTCTAATTGGTCTTGAAAAAAATCTATTCACTCTTTTCTATTTAAGGCGTATATAAGAATCAGTAAAAGAAACATCGATTGGCTATAACAGGGTTATTTGAAACCAATGGCTTTGGTCTCTAAAATAGCAATTAAAAATTAGCCGGTTAATGTTTCGCCAATAAAAGCATCATTAGGACAAGAAACTTCGGAATCATGGTAATCCAGGTTAAACAGGAAGAGGTAGCACACCACGTCGATATTGAAGTACTAAATGAAAAGTTAAGTAGCTTTCAGACATCTGAGAGAGGTTACCTTTAAACAGTTAATTTAAACTTACTGCAGGAACTGTAAAAAATACAACAAAAATAAATATGTACATTAAAAAGGATCATTATTATTTTAAATCGTATTTTTCCCGAAAATAATAGACTTTGGCAATGTATCGAAGGACAGGAGAGGGTTGGAGGTTGTTTTCTGGGTAGAACAATACCATAGAAGTAGGGAGTAAAATTCAGTGGAAATTTAGGTCACAATTACTAGTTGACATCCGCATGATGGTATAGAAGGATCAATCCCTAATCACAATTACTACATTCACCAGCTATTATGGTTTTGCACGCTTCAACAGCACCTCCAAACAGAGCTGGGATTTGGCTGATAATTTGTATGTGAATTGCGTTGGTGTTAGAGAAGTGCTTTTCGGAGTCAATTTTTTTCTTCCACCTTCGTAATTTATTTATTTACTGAACTTAACATGCCAACTGTTAACCAACTCATATGGGCCAACAAACGATTCCACGACCATCTACACGAACACCCTAATACACTCATAAATGACATGATCACAAACACTCAGGCCTGGTAACATCCCTAGAAGAGAGTAGCTGAGAGTACCTCCTCGACTAACAATTAATGTGGCTATCACGCCAGAAGGAGCCGCCGGGTACTGCTTTCCCTCGTGCCCCTCATGCTAGGTTCTTACAGACACATTTCATCCTATTCACTGATTGTTAATAAGATAACTGACTGGTGTGAATAAAGATTAAAAGTTAAAACATTAGTGTAAGGTGACCAGACGTCCCACATTAGGTGGGACTGTCCCACATTTGGTCTTACCAAATTTTGTTCAACATCGAAAACTGTTACAGTGTCCCACATTGTTCAAAATTTTATGTTCATTAATTACTTATAGTTTTACAAAGTATAGATACAATATTTAATTGATAATAAAAATAAAACTTTATTTTTTCGTATGTCTCACATGCCGTTGTATATTATATTATGCTTTATATTATATCATATTACAAACAGACGTTTGATAACCTAAAATTGGTTAAATTTATCTGCTGAATTCTCATTCGGCTCATTGAGGTGGTGATTAGATTATTAAAACAAAACTTTAATTGATCCAAACCCATGGTCTCATAGATTGACCAGAATAGGTTTATAACCTTTACAACCCGCCTTTCATGCTTTGATTGGACCATCTTATGATAACAACAATACTAGAACTGTTTCGAGGTTATGTAAACGAAATCCCTCGCAATCTCAACTCAGTAAAACAAGCATGGCAAAGGCTTAACTGTCTTGACAAACCATTTAGCGATTGTTTATCTTATTACATAATTGGTTGCATAATGTTATCGGATACCATTTCTGTAGCTGTAATTGCAAAGTTACATTCCTATCTGTAATACCATGGGCTCTTTAAGTATTGTTTCAATGCTGCTGATAAACAAGCCATTCGGGCTTTTAAAATTATAAGATATCATTAGCGGAGTTGTTACTACAAAACTGATCAAAACTAGCTTTAATTCAGTCAAGATACGTACATAATACTTTTCTTCGAAGTTGAAAAGAAACGATCCAGGCAATTGTAACGAAGCAAAATTTACTCGATGATTACTGGTAATTAACGTGAATAAATAAAATATAAACTCATTTAATTTTTTTTTTCATTTTATGATGTTTGTGGGCCTTTCTCAAATATACTGTAGATTTGGCTGTCCTGAAGTTTTTAGGAGCTTGGCATTTTTCATTTTTTCGGTTTTCTTTTTTTTTTTAATCCCTCAATCAGCATCCAGTTCGTCTCAAAGCAGAATACATTCTGAGATATTTAATGGTGAAAAACGTTTAAATATAAAAATCGAGTAACAAAATGTCTTGTAAAGTTCGCGCGAGCTGTATTCTGTCTCAAGGGCATTTCGTAAATTTTCACTAAATATTTTAAGTCGAAAAAGAATATTTTGATTATTGGAGATTTATCGCACAACGGTAACTAGTCCAACTAGGCATGAACGAAAACAAACTTGGGAAAAAATCAAGAACATTTTTTTTTAGTGCGTAACTCTAGTGATTTAAAAGAGTTTATTTTTATTTTTTAAAGTACCTAGAAAATCGAAAAATCGCAAAACCAAGCACTAATATTTCACTCTTTGACACTGACATAACACTTATATTGGGCCCAAGATGTATGCATGTAAACTAGCATTAGCTTGATTTTTTGTTTTCTATTTTTCCATATCGAAAGTGAGGATTTATTTAAAAAAAAAAATAAATAAATAAATTACTTACGGCACTGGGACTTATAAATGAGCACATTGGACGTTTACTAAAAAATTATAATTACTATATCACGATATAGCAGTTTATAAACGAAAAATTAGTGGATTGGTTGTCATGTTAACAACCGTTGTTAGGTAAATGATTGGTTATTCCTCTGAATCTTTTAAAAATAATTATTTACTTGACATTAGTAAGGGAATAACTCCGACGGACAACAATCTAACGTAGCAGGACCAAAGTAAAAAAAATTGAGGTAATATATTTGGTATACAATTTAAATCTAAAGTATGACTAGGGTTCATGGATATTATTAATAATCGTATCAACCCTGTTCAAAGCAAACAAACAAAGATAAACAAGCAAAGAATCTATGCCTAATTCCTGTAGGTCGTCTTAACTGGTAATACAATATATCTGTTTGATTGCCCGAGTTACGCTGATATTAAATTTCACTCCGTGAAGTTTGGACGTTTTCAAAAATTTAGATTCAAACCCAGAGATAAGCTATCTTAAGAAGTTACAACTAAATTCATAAAACGATTTGTTAATATTTTTTTTACAATTGAGTAGAAATTGAAATGAAATTCACTAAAACACAGATTTTAAAATGTTATAACTTTCTCGAAACTTCTGAGAACTTTAGAATGTATGTATTTCCTTTCTATACTAGTCATGCATTTTACGCATTTACCAAATTCAGTTGCCTCATTAGTAATTGTATAATTTTGTAATTTTCAGTCGCGAAATATGTGATTAATATGAGTGAACTTTGTATTTAAATAAGGGATCAAAAAGTAATTAATGGACCAGGTCGGGAGTGCTTGTATGAGAAGAAATAAATGTCTATGAGAAGAACTGCTTCAATCTTCGCTTTTTTTTTTTTTTAAGTTTTAAAGCGAAACTGTATACAGTGCACTCGTAGCTTTACCAACTTACAGCAGAAGCATAAAAATTGGTCGGATCAAGAAATTGAGATTTTAAACCTGGCTTTACAAATTTGTTCAAAAAGCTTCGATGAATGCGGTCTGATATCAAAATGAATAAAAGTCGAGCCTTTACTGAGACAGTCTGTTATGCGGCTGAATAAAATTTAAAGCAGGCAGGGAAGAGGGATGCTACATTGACGACGAACACAATTTTGACATCACCAACTAGAGCCGGCAGGAATTTTCTAGAAAAATATCTAGGACACAATGCAAAAGAAGATAGACTTCACAATTTTTTAATATCCTCTGGTCCAGTGATTTCTTATGCAAAACCATTACTTCTAAACATAATTAGCTGTTTTAAAGAAGCATTGGAACTTATTCGTATATTGGAGATAAAAGATAAGAACAGCATTGTAAGTAGCAGAAGTGATAACGAAAGCGACTTAGACAAATTGTATTAAGTGATATGTCACTATTATTTCTGTGTACGCGTTTAGTTTTGGTAAGATGATTTATTAATTTATTACAGCAGTAGTATACCCGGGTGAGAACTCTCGCATTAGATATCAATGCTTATTCTAATCTCTAATACATTCGAGGTGTAAGCGATATTAGGGAAACAATATAATATTACCAAAAAAGTTTATTTAACATACAGATTTGGTGAAGCTACATTGGTTGTTAATGACTATGTTGAAGTTAAAGTTCATACTTAATAAGTAATTAGCTTACCCTACTGGAAAACATCTCTTCAATTTAGCAGTTAGGCAATTTTCTACGTGTAATATTCATAATTAACAGTGCCCTTTAGGGTTGGACTTTGCTTGAAGGTCATAATAAGCTTACATCAAACATTATATTTAAATTAAAAGAGAAATCATATGTTTCGGTAATAAAGGTTACAAACGCAATTTGGTTTCCAATCCAATTAAACATTTTTATTACTTGTTTTAAGTGTTAAAATTGGGTGTAAAATACTGGCTTTTCTCCCCATTTGTGAGATCAACAAGTCTGCAGCATGAGAATAAGATATTAGTTAAGTGGGTTTTTCCGCTTAAAATATCAAAACTGTCGATTTCCAATGCTTTATCCCGTGATATTGACAAACTGTAATAAAACTTATTGTTGTCACGGAACATGAAGAAACATCTTGGAAACTAGTTACCTACTGAAGGAAAACAACATATAATAACGGAATGAGACCTTCAGTAACAAGAGTGTGTTTTTGTGTGTGTTATAGATGGATGTCGGGACGCCGAGTGTTAATCTTCGGAAACTAGTAACCAAATTCTGTATCACTTTTTGAGCCACGGATTTATAATTTAATAGGCGTACAAGGAAGTCATGTGTTGCCCACATCAGATATTGTATTTAGGATTGTCGTAAAATCTAGTTGTGAACCTCCCTTTTTGGTCACTGCTTAATCACCGGAAGTTTTTACTTGAAGGTCATAATTAATTTCCATAAAAAATTATATTAAAATATAATGTAAAACATCTCAAATTTGGTAAATAGGACTTTTATATTGATGTGAATGTATTTACTATATTTTGGTTAAAATTGATGAGCCGAAAACGGTACTTTACTTGAAGGTCATAATAAGCTTACATCAAAAACCATATTTAAATTAAATACATAAATCATATGTTTCGGTAATAAAGGTTACAAACATAATTTGGTTTCCAATCCAATTAAACATTTTTATTACTTGTTTTAAGTGTTAAAATTTAGTGTAAAATACTGGTTTTCCTCCCTATTTGTGTGTGTGTGTGTGTCAATAGATGGATGTCGCGACGCCGAGTATTGTTTTTGAGATACTGCGATCTTCAGAAACTAGTAACCAAATTCAGGATCACTTTTTGAGGCACAGATTTATAGTTTAATAGGCGTACAAGGAAGTCATGTGTTGTCCACATCAGATATTTTTATTTTATTTTAGGGAAAGGTGATTTTTTAACATTTTCATTATTGTTTTTAGTTTCCGGTGTAAGATATCTTACGAAATTCTTCTATTAATTGCCTACAAAGGCGATTCGGAATTAAAATATTGTTTTCATAACTATGATTTTTTTTTTTTTTCTAAAAAACAGAATCAATTCATTTATAGCATTTCCACGTCAATTGTAACCTTTTCCAAATCAATTTTCACCTTTTCCAATTCAATTGTAACTTTTTCCATTTCAAATATAACCTTTTTCATTTCAAATGTAACCCAACCGGTTAAAATAAACGAATCTAATAAACGAAAATTACGAAAGATAATAAACGAAAGAATATGCCGAAATTACTTCAAAAGTCATCAATGTAATTAAAATAATTATTTTTCAATAATAAAATAAATAATATTTAATTGATTCATGTCCGGTTGGATTACAATTGAAATGGAAAAAGTTACATTTGAAATGGAAAAGATTTCAATTGAATTGGAAAAATGTGACAATTGATTTGGAAAGGGTTACAATTGAAATGGAAAAGGTTATATTTGAAATGGAAAAAGTTATAATTAAAATGGAAAAGGTGACAATTGATTTGGAAAAGGTTACAATTGATTTGGAAAAGGTTACAATTGACATGAAAATGCTATATATTGACTTTTATTCCGCTAGATTGCTAAAGGTAGACTTTCGCTGGTACTACTACTTTGACTGAATAGGTAGGGGCATCTTTCGCTGGTACTTCCCGACAGTCTAGGTATGACGTCATACCTATACTGCTGCGTCCCTGACTGTTCCAGAAGGAGTCATCCTGCTTCAGACGCGACGCTTCCCGCTTATCATTTGAAACAATCTCATTTAACAAAAAGGGATTTAATGATTAAGACGATGAACTTCTGGTAGAGTTTGTCAGTTTCAGGTTCTTTATGATCATAAACATAAAGAATATAGAAATGTAATAATAAAGAATAATGTGTGAACATTTTTTTTTATATTCACACATTATTATTATTGTATTAATTAACAATAAAGAAACTGCGACAGACGAACTTTGTTCATTGTCTAATCTACCTAACAAATATCTAGTTGTACATAACATAATATATATGCTGTACATATATTGTCGCATATATGTAAATACTTGTAAATAAACGTATTCATTTATCTATAATTTTTATGTTTTTAAATAACATATAATTTTAAAGGTTTTTAGGATATAGTAATAACGATATAGTATGATTATAAATATAGGAGAGGTTATATCGTTATAGGTTATGGAAGAGTGGGCCGCTGCATTGGGCAGTTTCAGCGAAAAATAGAAGCAGTAACAGTTAGCGGCCACTATTGGCAAACTCTGCCAGTCGCAACCGCTGGCAGTACCAGCGAAGGTGTAGACCTTAAGGTAGCTTAAGGCAGCCCACTGTGCGGCGGTTGGATCAAGAAAGCCATACATAAAGAGTTTCTCTTGATTACCGGCTAAGAATCAAGCATATTTACCAGTGCCTATTAATTTGCTAGTTTTATATCAATATTATAGTATTTAGTAACCATAGAAGCTGTTTTAGAATTTAAGGAAAGATGAGACTTTAATAAAACCGCTGTAGCAAGTAGGTACAGTCATCAAATTTTGGTAAACATATCCCTTTAGTCAAGATCCAGTAAATAAAGAGCTGTGCTAAATAACTAAAGAATTACGGAGAGAAAATAAAACAGAAGAAATATTTGTGCAATCAAAAGAAAGCACTAAAAATAATCGGAAAGAAGATGGGGAAGATGTTGCTGAAGCATTTCTTCACTCAGTTGCTCGAGTAGGTAATCTGACAAGTAAAAAAGGTTTTCTTTTTAGGCCCGCCCCAGGACCATTTTCCTTCCACCTCCTACTATATTTCTCACAGGAAATATTGGAAATATTTTGTACCACTGAATAGATCTCCTACTACTCTGATGAATAGTGCTGCACTTTTGGATATTTCAAGATTTATTCAGACATAAATATTAAAAAATGAAATATATATATACACATAAAAAATACTAAATTATTGATACAACTTAATTTTAAGAGAGAGTTTATCATAATTAATGTTAAAGCAAAGACACTGAAGCAGTTTTTACACATATTTTATAATCTAAATGTTTCAATATTCACGGATAATAAATTTTGCTTAGCAAGACCAATTACGTCCTGGGTAGCCTGTTTATATTTTGACTAAACAGAATTCATAAGGTGCGAAATTGTCATCTATCAATATTAAGCGCTTTTTGGGATTATTAAAAATAACTAAGAGTATTCATCATTATTATGTATTAATTAATTCAAATTCCACTAATAAAATAATTAACAATAGTATGGATTATATTACTTTATCACGAAGAAGACCTAGTGTCCAGTCGCTTATCTCGTAGAAGATTGAGATCCCCAATACCTGTCTTTCTCGGACGATTAAACTTAATTTAATTAAGTGATACAACCCATTAGTTATATTTATGGTTTTAGACCCAAAAATATGAATAAGATATCCATAAAGTATTTCAAACAAATGAGACATTTTTACGAGTTTTGTTTGGTTTATATCCTTTACAATTAAGGATTTGGTTTGTAAAGGACACAAACCAAAATAATGCTGAATAAGATCGTTTCAATATTTGTTATATTTTATTACTCAGATTACATAAGCTACTTAAGACAAAAGCCTGGACTTATTGATAATAAATCGGTTATATAAAAAAACTGTAGTAGCTGATTACATTTTAAAATGTGAGAAATATCTGGTATATGAAAGTAAATAACATTAAGTCGGTAAAAAAATGCATTTTTTAAACAATTACGTCATTACTACATTTGCTTCGGAAACGTGGATCAGTTGTGCTAAGCATTGTAAAAGATCGAAGCTGCTTAAATGGACTTGTGAAATTAGGAGATACAAAATTCAGACTGGAATAATTATACATGAAGATAAGTATATCCTCATGGTTAAGAAAATTAAAGCTGACAATATATGCCATAATATTTAATTTATTCATTTGTTTGCTACATCCCGAGATATCCGGGATCGAAATTCGCCAAAAAAAATTTGCCTCAGGTTTTTTGCCTCATTTGACTAGCCATCTCTTCACCCCTTCGTCATGCAAAAAAGTTAAGAGAAAATAATTTGTAGAACACTAAAATTCCTTCGAGAATATAGAGTAGCTCACAATCTTAAACCGTTCAAAAGTTAAAGCAATTTTAATTGTAGATGTTAATTCAGAAATTTTGCAATCCCCCTCTATCTCCCAAACTACTGACTCTACCAAAATATGATTGGAATGTTTCTAGTGGAAAATTTGATGTACTTTAATTTTATATATAGTATAAAATGTACTGTCTGCTAGAGCCGATAGTTCGCGAGACATTTGAGAAAAACAAAAAAAGGTAAATTCAAATTGCATCCCATTCCCACCAAATCCCCTACCCACTCCACACTGGCGAGGACTTTTAGTATGCTATACAGATCAATCCAATGAAAAACTGTACCAAAATCGTGAACTTTATGATTTATTTTTTTTCTAATCAGTGATTTTTGGCTTTTGTTTTCTTGACTATGTTATATAACTTAAATTGTTATATAACTATATCTGCTGTTAATATAAATAACTTCTTCATGTGGCACTTTATAGGCCATTTTTTTTTTTCTTTTACCGTATAATATGTGACCTTTTAACAAAACAAAAACAAAAATACATAAACGTAAGAGCGTTGAAAAAGACGGAATAAGTGAGTTTTAAACAATTGATGTCGAAATATGGCAATTTTTGGACAATTTATTAGAGGGCTTGTAATTATCGCAGGAACTAATTACAAATTAATTAATAAATTAATTAACGTTGAGGAAGGTCCATTGGAAGTTTATTTCAAAATATGAATATATTTAGGCTATCGCGAAAATATCCTTACTCTATTTCACAATATCAAAATTTCTTAATTTTGTTGGATGCACTTTTATTTGCATAATTGTCGGTGCTGTTATCTGAACCTTTTGTTTTGAATTTTTGAATTTATTATTTTTATATAACAAATTTACTGGAATATATAAATCAGTTCGTATTTTACGCTTAGTTATTCTAATGTCAGAATGTACAGCATAAGAACAAGAAAACTTCAGGAGGCGATTTTGCAGCTCCAGACAAACTAAAAAGCTCATATAAACTATGTTCCGATTCCGCACAGAAAAGCAGGAAATTTAAGTTTTGTGTTATTTTAGGAAAACCGTGTTTTTTGTTGAATAGGAAGCGAACAATCAAAAACTAATCAAGGTAAATAAGTTCCAATTGCACCATAGTAAAGTAGACGAAATTCCCTTAAAAAAATATAGTTTGACTTAACTAATTCAGTTATACGGCGACTTTCGAGGGAACAATATCAAAAAGTTTAATTTTTTTTTTTTAATCGCACTTTACTCCTGAATGTTTTTCTCTGCCCCCTGCTGGGCTACAGATGTCCCACTTTCAAGAAAACTTCTCTTTTTATTATGATTTTATTTCGCGTAAATGAAGTTGATGTTTCTTTTGGGATTGGTCTAGAGTTAGCACCTGATTAGGCAAAAACTGGAAGTTACCCCGACAAAGAAGTGTTTCAGAGTAAAATTTATTAATGACAACTTAATTCCTAGTCAATAAAAAAACATGGAAATACAGAATAAAAAGCTTCTTTATGAAATAAAACAAAACTTTACCAAAACAATTCTGAAAATAAATATGAAATGAAACTAAGCCTGAGAATTAAAATGAATAATAATCAATTATTTTACCACAGCACTAACAAAAAACAAAACATAATTAAAATATAAATATCATGAGCAAGAGAATAAACGAACGGCATACGCTGTTTTAATGAGGACATGAGCGTGTAGTGTCCTCTCCGGACTTTTCAAAATTTATTTCAATAATGATATTTTTATATTAAGTTAGCGTGGTGGTAAAATTATTTTTTCAGTTTCATTTCATATTAAATTTCAGTATTGTTTTGATTAACAAGTTTTAATTAATAAGTTTTAATTAACAGATATTTTTTCGGTGAATTTTTGTTTTGTTTCATAAAGCAGCTTTTTATTCCGTATTTACATGTTATTTTGTTATTGATTAGAAAACCTTTGTGGAGGAAACCTTTAGTCCACATCACACTTTTCGGCATATCAGATGCCAGTTCTGGTCCAATCCTAAAATAAACCTAAACTTAATTTATACGAAATAAAAGCTTAATAAAAGGAGAAGTATTCATGAGAGTGGGCTCAGTTGCCAGCAGAGGGCTGAGAAAAACATTCACAAGTAAAGTGTGATTTAAAAAATGAAATAAAACTTTTCGCCTGTTCTTCTCGAAATCTCCCATACATGGATTAATTTAATCCAAAGAATATTTTTTAAATGGAATTTTATCTAATTTACGATGGTGCAATTGGAACTTAATTACATTGAATAGTTTTTAAGTGATCGCTTTCAATTCCAGACAAAAACGTTAGTTACCTAAAATAGCACAAAACTTAAATTTCCTGCTTTTCTTTGAGGAATCGGACCATAGTTCATATGAACTTTTTTATTGCATTGACGTGCAGAATCAGTCTCTGAAGTTTTCTTGTTCTTATGCTGTACCCCCTTTTAAGTCCAGAGAATATATATATATATATATATATATATATATATATATATATATATATATATATATATATATATATATATATATAATGAATGACAGACAAATTTCAGGATCAAGTTTAGTAGTTTTCTTTTGAACGAAAAAAATTATCACCTACTGTTTATAAACTAATATTTTATTCCTGAAATAACTTTTGTAAAAGTCGAGGGTAATCTGCTTTTGGGATTAGAAACAGTTTTATAAGGCTTGTGAAAATATTCTTCTTACTTTGAATAATTTTTTCCGGATAGACTCCAACGCAAACAGACACGGATCCGTAAGGAAGTCGTGATCTGACGACAAAGCGTCGGCGACTTGTCTGCCCTTCCCTTTTGCATTTTTTAAACCTTTTATAGCGCCCTTTTAAAAGAAATATTGCTTCTTTAAGGGACTATCTATAGCCGACGCACGTTTCCTCTGATTTTAAGTTGGGCCTCTTCGCTAAGTAAAGACTAACACCACATTCATTATTGAGTGCCTCCTGGGTGGTGATCCGGGCTTAGGTTAGTCAACCTCTCGCACTCGAAAAAAAAAAAAATAAATAAATAAAAGTCTTTGTGTTTTGACTTAACTGGTAAAACTTCCACTCTGCGGTTTACTTTTAACATGTACGGTAAAGTAAAGTTTTTTTTAAATCGGACATTGAACTATGCCTCACCACAAGATATATCAGATTTTTGGAGATAATTTGTGTTAACAAATCAAAAATAAGTAGAATAATGCTGAAATTATAATACCTTGATTGGTATTCATTCATACACTTCTATTTCATACAATTCTATTCCATTCATTCTATTCCATTTCAAACATCGGCAGGGCCGCTTTTAGCTGAGCCAGAGTGTGGGGCAAAATAATACAGGGAGCCGCCTCCTTCACTCATATACTCAGTATTTCATGTTTTATTTTTGTCAATAATTCTAATATAGGGAGGGATTAAGGATTTATGAAAACGAAACTTGCTAATAACTATTTTATTATAACCAGAGTATATTGCTTCACATAAAATACATTGAATTTTTAATATTGAATAAAAGTTTACTCAAAATGACCAAAATATTATCAGATTAAATAAACGACATAAAAAAACCAAATGTGTCATTTAATTAAAACTAAGATTCAATCTGATAAAAAATTAGTCGGTTAAAAATTTATTCGAATTAATATTTAATCAGTAAAAACCGGTTGCCTCAACTTAATATTTATTTTTTTCTCACTTAAGTTTAAAATATAATAATTTTGAGATGAAGAAGTATTGTTCTTATTGAAATAATCATGTATAATTAGCAACTTTAAAGTCACATAGGAACAGAAAAATAAATTAAACTCTGAATTAGAGACATTAGTGCATCAAAATATAAGTTTTATTCTTAATTTTTAATCGTTTAAAACAAAATTTAAAATCGTTTACGACGACTACAACTAAAATATTAATCATGAATTCCGACCAAATTTTTAGTCGTTAGTCGTTTGAAGTGACAAAAAAAATTATTATTTTTCAATTATTGGTTTTATATTAGACGCGACTCTTGACTAAAAAAACAGATATTACTTATGATTATTTTTTTGTGTAAAAAAATGTCAATAAAAAATTGTCATTCGGATAATTTACGCCCAACTTTGTCATAATAACACCAAAATACACTATTAGAGCTTGAACTATTTTTTAATTACAACAATACTTATTCACAAGTACATTTTTTTCTGTGAAAGTTTGAATAATCGATCGAAAATTCAATGTTTTTGCTAACCTAGACTCAATAGACAAAACATTATTTTCTCCTTAATCTATTTATTGTTTATAAACAGCATAAATATTTAGACTTGACCGTCATTGTAATATTCAGAAATTGTATTATTTTTTTTACGTAGTGAAATATAAGTCAACGGTTGTGCAAGGAGGTGATTCGGCCAGGATCACACTAACCGCTAGGTTTTTCTCCCAATTAAGATAATTCACTGGGGGGTTGAGCCCAAGGAGGATATATCGAGCCACGGTTGATATGACAGAATAAATAATTATCTGTCACAACCGGATTCGAATCCAGGCCCAAGAGATAGGAGCTCAGTGCCATATTCACTGAGCTACCCTGTGCCATAGTGAAGCATAACAACACTAGCTGATCCGACAATGCTGCGCTATTGCTAGATTTGAGTATAAATATCGACGGTGTCGAGGCAGAAAGGCGTAAGCGCCAAAACGACATAATTGGGATTTTTAGTGAAAAAGTTACGTAAGCGATATTTCTTTTATCTTACACTACGTTTGAAGTGAAAGAAAAAATCAAGAAATTAAAGAAATGGTTTTGTATTTAACTAGGAGAGATGAAAGAAGTATGGCTTACGAACCTTTTTCACTCAAAATCTCCGTTTCTTTGTTTTGATAGTTACGCCTTTCTCCTTTGACTCCGTCGATATAGATTAAATGAACACAATTGAATGTTTGATATAAATTATTGTTCTTAAATAAAATTAACTATTTACATAAGCTTTATTATTGTTATGTTTTGGATCTCATAAATTGTAATTACTGTTTTGTTCAATTTTAAGATCATTGCAATGCTTTTGCATATACTATGATTTTGTTCTTTCCATAAATAAATATAGAATATATATATATATATATATATATATATATATATATATATATATATATATTTTTTTTTTTTTTTTTCGGTTGGCTCTACAGACCTTTGGCCGCCTGAACCAGCCTTCTCCACCTCTGCCTATCTTGGGCCACTGTTTTCCAGTTTGCTGCATGCAGCTCTTTCGCATCTTTGTTGATCCTATCTATCCATCTGGTTTTTGGCCTTCCACGTGGTCTCTTGCCAACTATTGTGGTATTCATCGTTGTGAAAAGGCGTCCTGATGGATTGCTTCGAGCTACATGCCCCGCCCATCTTAACCTCCTTGCCTTCATACCATGAGATATTGACTGACCAGTTTCTGTAAGTAGTTCTTTATTGGTCTTTCTTCTCCAGGATTTTAGATTCTGATCCCATATCGCTCCGGTTATCGTGCGGAGGACTTTCCTTTCAAATCTCTCGATTCTGCTTTCTTGGGTGCCGGTTAGAGCCCAGGTCTCGCAGCCGTACATCAGAACTGGTTTTATCACAGCACTGTACACCCTTAATTTGAGATTTCTGGAGATTTTTCGGGATTTCAGTACTATTGAAAGAGAGAAGAAAGCTCTATTTGCGCTTGTTATACGCTGGTCTATCTCTGTATGCTGGCCACTGACTGAGGTTATTGTGGAGCCGAGCTATTTAAAGCTGTCTACTTTCGGGAATGTTCTGCTATCCACGCAGTTACTATTGTTAGGGTGGATTTTTCGGCTATCATGTATTTTGTTTTATCTTCATTTATTTGCAAGCCGATTTGCTCTGCTTCACGTAACAGAGTCTTAGCAAGTCTCTCAATGTCCTCTTAATTGATTCCAAGGACAGCTATGTCGTCCGCATACGCTAGGATTTTGTGTTTCATTCCGACGTGCACCCCTCCATTTTCGAATGAAGTTGTTCTAATCACCTGACGGCATCAAAAGAAAAGGTATTAAGCATCTAGAAAGAACATTTCCAGCAGCTTCTCAACCAATGGAACCCCACAAACGAAGTAGACATGGACCACGCGGAAGACCAGAAGACAAGAGGTTGAAAAAACAGACATTCTGGATGTGGAAATAGCTATCGACAGGCTTAAAAGAGGAAAGGCCCCAGGGTTGGACAGCATACCATCAGAGCTGTTTAAAGATGGAGGTGAAACTCTAAGAACCAAGCTATTAGAACTAATCCAGAAAATATGGGAGGAGGAAAGGATACCGGAGGCTTGGAACACAGGTCTAATATACTCTATCCTAAAGAAGGGGTCCATGTATGAATGTGGTAACTACAGAGGCATAGCCCTCCTTCCGATGTGCACACCTTATTTGTCGATTTCAAAGCAGCCTATGATTCCGTGGACAGAAACTGCCTATGGAAAATCATGACTGAGCTGGGTATTCCCGGGAAATGTAAGGTGTTTTGGAATCAGCATAAAAACGCATTAAAAATGAAAAAAAGGAAAACTAAAAAAATCTCTATTTGTAAATGCTTTTGCTTTATTATTTTCAATAAAGTATAAGCATATAATAATTCAATATAATAATTCTTAGGGATTTTAACATCGATATATATATATATATATATATATATATATATATATATATATATATATATATATATATATATATTGTATCGATAGTTTTTCAACGATATTACAACAGCAGTTTGATATATCTATAAAAATATCGTTATTTTTAATCTTTAAAAGAAGAGAAAAGGGGCTTACATTGAATTAATGGTTAGGCAGGGATGCTGTTATAATCTGTGGGATAGGAAAAAATCTAAAATTTTACAACTATAATAAATATTTTAACTATCCCGACTGCATTAAATATTTTAATTTTCCCAACTATACTAAATATTTTAATTTTCCCAACTATAGTATAAAATATTGTAATTTTCCCCAACGTGCTTGGATTTGAACTTTTCACTTACCTGCTGTGAATGTTGAAACAACAGTAATTTTTTTTTTCTATTCAGACACAACATTATATCAATAAAATCTCAATTTCTTAACTCAGATATTTCTATGCCGATATAATTAAGCTACTGTTTATGTAATATCGATATTCCTGTGATGAGATAATTAAGATATTGTTTTTATAATATCGATATTTCTGTATCGATATAATTAAGACACTGTTTTTATAATGTCAATATTTCTGTGTCGATAAAATAATGGTAATGTTTTATAATACCGATAACTTCTGTTCCGATATAATTAAGATACTCCTTTTATAATATCGATATTTCTCTACCGATATGATTAAGATATTTACATTTCCCTTCAATATTTATAAATGGCCGAGTTATGGGTATATAAGTTCTTTAATCGGCAATTATTATAGATTTTTTTTAAAAAATTTTTTTTGTTTTTTAATGGCTTGTTATGCTGATTCCAAAACAACTTACGTTTCCTCTCTATCTTTATAAATGACCGAGCTATGGGTATATAAGTTCTTTAATCGGTAATTATACAGATTTTTTTTATATATATATTTTTTTGATTGCTTGTTATTATACTGATTCGAAAATACCTAAAATTTCCCCTCTACCTTTATAAATGGCCGAGTTATGGGTATATAAGATGTTTAATCGGCAATTATTCTAGATTTTTTTTTTTTTCTAATGCCTTTTTATGCTGATTCCAAAACACCTTACATTTCCTCTATATCTTTATAAATGGCCGAGTTATGGGTATATAAGGTTTTTAATCGGTAATTAAACAGATTATTTGTTTTTCATTTTTTTTATAGCTTGTTATGCTGATTACATAAAGATCAGTGATTATTGCAGTGATATAGTGCTGACCTGCGTAAGGATAGAACATACAAGATATATACAAGATCCCCATACCTTATGGGGAAGAAGATAATATCTTCTATGCATCTCTTGCGGAATTCATTTAGCAGTGTTCCACATCCTGATATAATGCTATGCATAAGAAGCTGAACAAGATCAAGTTGGATGGGGCGGCGATATAGCAAAGATTTTAAAAAGGAAAAAGAGAAAATAAAATTGATAATTTTGCTTATCGTGTTATTATAATATTAAGCAAAAATATTTCTTTGAAAATAAAAATTTGTTCTAAAATTTAAAGTTTGTACAATTTATCTTTGCTAAGTTGATTTTTGTTGTTTGTAATTGATTCGTGTTTTTGTATTTTATTAGAATTTGAAAACTTCTAAATTTTCTCATTAATTTGATTTTTAAACTTTTTTGTAATTGAACTTTAACTTTGTAATTTGTAAATTTATTTGAGAGTGAAAATAATACAAGTGTTTGATAAGCCCCAAACAGTTTTATAAATAAAGAATATATTCTTTATTTGTAGATAATGAATTGGTGGGGAACATCAATAGTACTGGCTAAGGCAAGAAATACAAAAAATGGCAAATATTTATAGAAATATTGAATGCAATAATAATTCTCAAAAAATTATTTCTGGTGTAACACGGAGCACTGCAAAATGGTCATTGGGCTCGATCATAAACCAGACCCTCCCTAGATTACTTGTAGCCACACTGTAAATCAAACACATCTTGAAAATTAACGAGCCAGGATAGTTTGTGGTGCTCATGCCCTTTATACAACAATAATGAAATCGTTCCAGTGATTTATTATTATATTTGGAATACACCGCACGCTTTTGATTACCGAAGGCCAGTTTATTAGAGAATTAAAGAAACGACAAATATTGGATTTTTTTTAAAATTTATGGACGACACTATAAGTACTTTTATATAATTAATAGGAGTAATATTTTTATATGATTTAATCAATTGCATTCAGATTTTCATAAATATGAGCTATTTATGTAGCTGGTAGTGAAATCACGAATTTCAACTGAAATATCAATGTTTTACCCAAAAAGGAAGCAGTTACAGGAGGGTAAAACCAAATGGATGGCCATGGAATTGTTATTGAAACAGATGAAACAGAGATGGGTAAACGAAAATATAACCTCAGTTGAAAGAACACACTCATTTTACCCACAGGCCATTGCTAAAGTAGAGACACTAGAGAAGCAGATGATGGCCACAAAAATAGAGAACTGAGAAAAAGAAACTTCAACGAAAATTTAAAAAAAAAAATGGTTGAAGACATTTATTAACTATAATTAATGTCTTCAACAATTTTTTTGTATTGCACCTACTAAGATTGATTGTTAAAAATCGTATTTACAGGACTACACAGGAGCGTAAAACTGTAAACAGTAAGAATTTCACATATGTTTTATTTTATATCTCGAGTTTGAAAAATGTTATCGACAAGATTTTTCCAGCAAAACATTTTTTTTTTAAAGTATATAAAATTAAAAATATAAACAAATTGATTTTTGGTCAAATCAATTTTAAAAAGTGTTTAAATTATTGAATAAACTAGCCTTATAGATTTTTCCACACCGAAAATTATGACAGAGTTTGATTCAGCTCACCAAAAAAGCTTAATGCTGAAAATATCATAGAATACAAAAAAAAACTTTTTTTTTTTCAGTTCCTTGCGTACTAAAAATATTTGTTAGAAAATTACGTTTCAATTTGAAGCTCAGTATCTCGTCTTCGGTGTATCCAAATAATAATTATTTTAAAATTGTAATAGAAATTGAAATTAAAATAAAATAAATTAGATGTTATAATTTTTAAAGAGGAGATTAAATAAATAAATAAATATATATATATATATATATATATATATATATATATATATATATATATATATATTCTCCTTTTCCCTCAGACAGCAGCCATGTAAGACGGCCCTGTAATCATTCTTCTTTATTATTCCTACACCTAATTCGTTGGTTAATAAATAAAAAGCTGTTATAGATCGAAATAACACGCTATTTAGTAGTTTATACTGAACCGATATATTAAGTCTATGATTGTAACGTTGTCGATTATATTACGTGTTCTTGATATTGATGTATTAAGAAAACATACATGTTTTATAGTTCAAATACTGTATTAAGTTATTCTTCAAAACAATAAAAAGTTGAGTATCTCTTAATCGCAAAGCGATACTAAAACGTGAAATTTATCTTGTGTTGTTTCAGGTATAAACTTGACATACGTGAATTAAGGATCTATATGGGTGGGACAATTCTCTACCGGAGGGTTTCCTAACGAAGGATAAGTTTTAATTAGCGCTGTAAAACGAAGTTGTAGCAGATGACAGCGGGAGCTTCATTCAGATTCATAATGAGGCCCTCGCTGACTACAGCATGCAATACCTTTGAGAGCAATTTCAGTAATTGCAATACGGTCACAAGTTGCACTCGGGCAGGCGAAATGATTCTGTTTGACGTCGAGCAGCGGTATCCCCTTTACTGATCATTAAAACTTTTATTTAGCCTGCTTAATAAATCTTGAATAATTGTAGACCACGGTGGTTCACATCCTTTGTATAAATCTAGTTCTGAAAACATTATTGTTTTTTCCGACTTTTATATATCCGAAACCATACTTATATAATAATTATTTTTTTTCCTTCATTGTTTAAACAAGAAGAATTATGGTTAGCGGACAATTTTTTTTTTTTTTATATTAACGTGGAAGCTAGTTTCTGACCGAGAGTTAACATAGTCCTGCATTTAATTTAACGTAAACCTTCCCTAGATAACATAACCGTTCCTAGATTATAGAAATATAATGCCTGTTCTTGTTTATCCTTGGAGTAAACTATTTCTAGGTTATTTATTCTGTATTATGCCAAGACCAGTTGAAAAATCCCCTTAATCATTTAATTTAGATAGTCAAAAGTTTGATTTATAATTTATAAAAGACAAAATAAGTGGCAAGCCCGTGCGTGGTTAACATTATATATATATATATATATATATATATATATATATATATATATATATATATATATATATATATATATATATATATATATATATAGTAACAATTTTCTTTTCGTATATTAGATTAAAAATAAATATGCTGCTGATGTGTTTATGTTAATTTTGGGAATTGGTCAATGGACAAAGCAATGGCTTTGTGATGTTATTATATGGCGGAGTCCGCGACAAAAAAAAAAGCGACTCATTTCATACAAAGATTTGTGCATACAAATGCAATGTACATGAACATGAATAATGCACTTCTGCCAACTTATAAGTTACATACAAATTCGCGACTAAAAAAAAAATCGAAATTTTTTTGAGCTAATTTTGGTTTTGCTAAAAAGTATGATTTATAATTTATAAAAGAAAAAATAAATGGCAAGCCCGTGCATGTGTAACATTTTCTAGATATTCAGAAGTATTTTAATATTTTTCACCGAATTTGTTGACCTCATGTATTTTCGAAAATGAGCTAGATGAAAAAGGAACGTTTTTTTGAGAATCACCTTTATTTTCATTCCTCGAACTTTCTAAGATTTAAGTAATGCAGTTTGTTTTAAAATGACCCCAGAAACGTTCATTTAATTCATGTTAGCAGCATTGAGAGGAAAAAAAACATGTTTTAAAACGTTTTCGCCAAAAAAAAATATTTTTCTTAATTGAAGGTCCTACCTTTACAATGCGACATGGCGTCTTGAAAATCCGCAAAAAAATTCCAACATATTTAAAAAGTTGGACATGTCAGTATTTTTGCATAATCTATTTCAATATAATATAAATATAATACGATCTATTTCAACCACACATAAAACTACAGACACCCCAGATGCTAAAATACTTTGACTGCCGAAATTAAAAGAGAGTTTGTTTCAAAATGGTGGCCAAAAAATCTCGAAAGTATAAGACTTTTTAGGGGAGGGGAGGAGGGATTTCACGTATTATTCCTAAAGGGTGTATTCTATCGAAAAAGTTACGGTATACTATATTAATAAGAGTATCGAATTCTGCGTTTAATGAGAATGGTGTGGTAACACCATAATAATTTAGATAACTGGTGTGGTCGAAAACTACAATCGCAGACACATTCATTTTGACATTTAACTATTGATTTTTAAACGTAAAAAAAAAAAAAGGTACGGAACCAGCTAATCAATATAGACGGTTTAAGCTCTTTATTCTGACAATAAACGCATATGAATAATTATAATTATTGCTATTTCGATTTTAGTAAAAAATGGATGCAAGAAGATTTGTGGTTCACACCTTCACATAAATATGAAAATACGATTTATTTCTTCTTTATTGTTATTTTTCGCTTTTGCAATTGAACTTAGATATTTAAAATTGTCCTCCTTACCGAAATTCTGACAACAAACTTCAATTTGAGGATACTTTTGTCTTTTATATTCGAAGGACTTTATAATAAAGACCAACTTTACTTAGAGATTTCTTAACTTCTTAGAAATCGCTAGACAATGGCGTGAGGGTTCTGCCTATGATAACTCGTCTGCATCGCCTGCATCGTCTGCATAGGCCATATATTTGTTTAGTTAACCTATTCATGATTATTACTCCAGGGTATGTCCTGATGGATCTCCTGCCAATTCCAAAACCAGATTAAATACGGTTAGGGACAATGGTTCACCTTATCTGAGCTTCACTCGGCACTTTGAGTTAGATAGGATCGTTTTTGCCAGCTGCACGAGTTTCTGTGGTAATCCTATGTCTTACAAATTTTTAAGTAGAGCACCTCAATCCATTCGATCTTAAGCCTTAAAACCCACAAATAGTTAGTGCAGATATCCATATATTCTGTGCCATATTCTCAATGCGAAGGTATGGCCAGTGGTTGATTTGGCGGGCCTTTAGTACTCTTTTACCCATCTTTACAACCTTGTGAGCATCCTTTTACTGATCGGCACTGATAATACTTTATACACGTCGCTGAGGAGAACTATACCTCCATTGTTTTAGGCATTTTTCTCTATCTCTTCCATGATTTTTTTTCTCCATTTTTCACTTATTTCTTTTTTGAATTTATCCATTCGGATAAGTAGTCTATATCCAAAGCCAGAAGTTTTTTTTTAAAAGATTGTCCTTTATTTTGTGGCTCCATACGTCATAATAATCAATATTGTGCTTTAAAATATATTTATTTTTGTTTTAACAATGATATTTCTACTCCATAATACTGAGTTGAGCAAGGAAAGTGATACTGAAATTGAATTGTTGGCTGGAGCAATGTTTGATGTGAGTTTTTTTTAGTGACTGTTATTGGTGGAATAACGTTTGCTGTAACTCACTGTATCGGAAAGTAAAGAGTTAAGTTCTCAAAGTAACTGCTAGGTAGTGCCAATCCATTAGTTTGAGACCTTAACTTTTCGAAACAGAGTCACTGCAAACATTATTCCACCAAAGACAGCGATTGTGAAAAAAGTCACATTCAACTTTTCTTCTGCCAATGATTCAATTGATAAATACATCACTAGACGCATACAATTATTTCTAAATATAATAAAAGGTGTTGCCAGTGAAACAGCCTACATCATTGGTGAAAGAACAACCAACAGATAATCCCACCTGTCACAAGATTGCGATGATCTTTACTTGTTGTTCTATTAGTTCTCCGTAGTTATAATAATCTAAATGTGTTTTAAAAATATAATGATTGTGTAAAGCACTAACACTCTGGCCCAAAATAAATATATTTTTTAAAATGAGAATCATTATAATATAAAAACAAATTAGAGTGGAATGTAGGGGTGCATGTCAGGGTTGTAATGCACGTCTCTTCTCTGTACTCATCCACCGGAAGCTCAGATGTTAGGGGACAGAATAAAACCGATGGGCTGTAAGAACAGGGACAGAACAGAGTTTGGTGCTTAGCCCGAGCTAACGAGAGGAAGTGGAAAAGTTATTTAGCGGGGAACATAGATCTCGGGGCAGCTGCCGGCTGTAAATGGTCCTCGGGTCGCCAAATGAAGTCATCCCCCGCCACGACCTTACACTCTGCCCTTGGTAAACAAATAAATTTGTAACCCCACTAATTGGTGAAGCCCGGTCAATAGCACCATCTCTTCCGATCGCTTCTGTCTTCCCCTTCTCAACTGATTGGATCTACTTCTTGTTACTTCTAAGAGCTCTTGGAGCAAAAATTTTATGTCAATTTCAGCAATGAAGGCATCTGGAAACTGGAGGAAAAGTCTCTTCAAATTTAGTTTTAAGATCGCTTGTGAAAGTCGTAGGACTATCGCAATTAGCAGATTACTACGAGCGACATTAAAATATTTGCAAGTCGCAAATTTAAAGTTTAGATTTATAATAAAAAATCAAAGGAAATTATATATATTATTACAAAACTTAAAATAATATAAATCAAATGTTCCAAAAGATTAATGAAAAATATACAGAAATACTAATACGAGTTAAATGAATATAAAGTACGATATTATACGATAATAATGCCTTGCTATGCTGATTCTAAAACACCTCACATTTCTCCTCTATGTTTATAAATAGCCGAGTTATGGGCTTATGAGATCTTTAATTGGTAATTATACAGATTTTATATGTATATATATGTATATATATATATATATATATATATATATATATATATATATATATTTTTTTTTTAATGCCTTGTTATGCTGATTCTAAAACACCTTACATTTCCTCTCTATCTTTATAAATGGCCGAGTTTTGGGCTTATGAGATCTTTAATCGGTAATTATACAGATTTTATATGCATATATATATATATATATATATATATATATATATATATATATATATATATATATTTTTAATGCCTTATTATGCTGATTCTAAAACACCTTACATTTCCTCTCTATCTTTATAAATGGCCGAGTTATGGGCTTATGAGATCTCTAATCGGCCGCCATTTTGAAAGAAACAGAAGGATGGTAATGTCGAGTTCCGAGGATCATCCCGGTGTGACCTGTGACATTGGTAGCGAATCTCAAGACAATCCGTCGAGTAGTCTCGGAGAAAAGTCGTGGACGACGGACGGACGGATTTTTTTTTATTCGATATTTGGATTCTACGTATTTTGAAACGTAAAACCTCACATTTTGAGGGGGGGTTACAAAATTTTTTTCCTCGGTCGATTCCAAAGGTCTATTATTGAAAATAATAAACCAATAGAATTACTAACATAGGAAAAGGAAATCTTATTCCTTAGAATTATAAAAAAAATCTTAACTTCGAATGGCTGTAACTTAGGAACCTTCCGCACCAAAGAAAGGCATAATATTGAGCTATGAAATCAGTACACTCTTGTAGCTGGTTAGGGAGCTATTCTGAAGAAAACATCAGACCTGATGGTAGCGCTTGGAGTTGAATATGAGCCCTTGAAGCTGGATGGAGACAGCCTCTGTTGTGTTAATAAAGGCCAGAAGAGTAGCAAATATGACTTGTCAAATCCACCATGCAGGGTTGTCTGCATGGTGGATTCGACTAGTCATATTTGCTACACTTCTTTTGTACCATATAACATAACACATAACACAACATATGATATAACACCATGCAGGGTTGTCGCACATACACAAGACGAATGGCTGGTAATAAAACATGATTTCAGGCCCACTTTCGACCGTTAATTATTTATATTAAATGATAATATAAATTTATATAAAACTAATTGAATATAAAATTAAGTAACTTCAGAAACAAAAATAAAAAAATATATATAATTTTATGTTATGTTTGTCAGCACATGCGTGACAAACTACAAATAATTGCAAGCATCGCAAAGCAAGTACTTGAGGTTAGTTGGAGGACACCAATAAATCTAATTCACCAAATTCTAAACTTGCCAACTTTTGTACATAAATCAACAATAGATTTATTTCAAATCATATGAAAATAGTCCACATCAACATATAAAAATATTGTCCACTTAAATAAATTTGATCTGCCATAAAAGTTGTGTATACACGCTTCTATATGCTTATATATTAATTAAATACGAAATTAAATTTGTTTCCTTATCATTTTTATATAATAAAAAAAAATCGGGGAGAAGATCGGGGAGAAGAGAATAAGATAAATAGAGTAGTAAGAATTAGTAGATATTCAAAGATTATGTGATAGTGAACGAGACGTACTTTTATCAAGTTGTCCTCAGTAAATAAATTAAATTATTTGACAGTTAATCATAAAAAATGTAATCCAACATGATATCTCTAATGGGCCTAGCAGGGAAATATTTACAAATATGTTTTATTATAATATATTTAGCTATTTATAATATATTTGAGAATACACGGGCTTCTTGCACAACCGTGCTTTTCGACAGCTTCTCTTGTCATAGTTTTTCGAGCTCACTGTTCCAAAAAAGGGAATGTTTATTAGCGTGACATTGTGGGACTGTCTTCAGGGCACATTTCATTATTGTTTGTTTAATATTTGTAGTAATCAGATCAACATTCGGGTCTATTCGATAACCAGTTATTGTTTTGTTTTTGAGTTCTTGAGTTTTCGAGGTCAGTGTTCGGTTGCAGATATTCTTGAACAATTCGTCCCACTGGATCTGTATTAGTGTAGTCCCAAAGAATTGATGGTGCGTTCAGATCGCTCTATAGTATAGTAAATGGTCCATTAGGAATTTTATCGAATTTCATCTCCTAATTTCGCTTACTCATGCGCAAACATATTTTTATTAAAGACAAGATCTATCCAATACACTGAGAAATCATGTGATCAATCACTTATCTTCGATTGTTAATGTTAAAAGGAGTAGATAAACAAATAACACTTTCATTCGTTGTATAAAATCAATTTTCGAAAATTTGTTACATAGCACCTTCATCTATCCATTTATTCAATTGTAATTACATTTTTTATTAGTCTAAGTGAAATAAGTGTGCTAAACTTTTTATGGTTATATTATTTTTTAAACCTAAAGAAACTCAAAATTTATTTATATGGTCCAAGTCGCTCGACTCATATAAATGGAATCCTAATCACGGTCAAAATAGTTTTTACTTGGTATCATCACTCTATCATTTGTTATTGGGTTATTATTTACTGAGATATCCTGTTAATCCTTCTTGACAACATGGTTGGCGCCGCAAAAGAAGAATATATGTATATAAACATTCAAAAATACATAAAAAATGTATGGTATAATCCAGGCCTACTGTATGAGTATCCCAAATTCTTTGGTCACTCTAATAGTTCACTTCCTAAAAACTACCTCTGGATCCGTCGCTGTTTGTGTGTGCGTGTCGTGTTTTTGTTTTTTTGTGTGTGCACAGAGGCCAATCCATAAATTATTGTGTTCCCTAAGGTACTTTTATGTTGTAGTTTTTTTCTTCATTCTTTTGAACATAAATGAATTAGATAATATTTGGAGAAAATTGGTAGTGATAATGAAGTTATTACACTCTCTGTAGCTAAGAACAGTTTTGTTCCATATCTCGATGGAGCCTGGTACAGCAGATCTAGTTTCATCATAATTAGAGATGATTATCGATGATGACTGGTCGACCTGGCAGTTGATTAGCTGGAGTACCAGTGGCGGAAATTCATCAGCCATAGTCTATGATTGCTTCTGCCACGCCTCATAGAGCTCTACATAAGCTGCTATATGACTTCAATATCAAAGATATTATTCATATAATTTGAAGTTTAATAAGTTGTTTGATTATCTAGATATTACTATTACTTCAATCTATGCTAGCAAATAAGTCTTTCTCATCTCTGCTCAGTATTATTGGATACATGTTTGGTTCATGTATGGTTTTTTAAGCTGTAATTGCATGATTTCAATACAATGACTTTCAATACAACTCAAGAATTACTTACAATACCACTCTTCTGAGTCTATCTCACGCAAATAGTTCGACATTATACTTATGCGAATCCTAGCTAAAACTCCAATAGATAGTGTGCCGTCTCATCTCTATAATATTCTGTCCCGTCGATCTGACTTCTTGGATGTCCACATTAAAACTGCCAATTTGGTCTAGGATCATTGAATGTTCCAGAATGGTCCATGGAGTAAATGTTTCAACATCCAACACAAACTGGTTATTTCCGATGAAATCTGGAAACCGAAAATTTTCGCGATTACAATACTTCCTTTACTGCATACAAGGAAGTAAAAAAAAAAAAAATGTAACATTTGTAATATAAATTGCTTGAAAAGTGAATTTCTAAATGCGGTGAATATAAATGAAATTTTATTTCTACCTCAAACTCAGTAAGTAGAGCAGAATGATAATAAAAATAATAAAAAAAAAAGTACTAAGTAGTTGTTGTCATATACTCTCAAAACATTAAAACTTTTGGCTGATTTCGGCTTAACCTGTAGGTTCAGCAATTCAAAAATTGTTATTTTATTTATAATAGTCACAAACTCCGTAAACTATTTTTTTTCCATGGAGCTCTTTTCTTTATTGCATACGCACACTTATAAGAAAAAGGGCAGATTTATCTAAACACTTTTTAAAATCCACTTTTGAGAATCGAATTTGACATGACGGCGAACGTAATAATTCCGGTAGTTCCAATTTTTTAGTATGTTCTTATGAACTTGTCTCCTCATGTAAAATCCGAGTTTTCGACCTTGGGGCGACTGAGCTCGAGACGCCATCTTGAAAAAAACAGCCAGAATCACGAAAAAATCGCTTCTCTCCGATATAACTCATTTCCAATGCAAAATTCGGTTAAGGCAGCTTGAATAAATTTTGTTAAGCATAAAATTTCCTACAAACTTGTATTTAAAATTATCTTATTTCTCATTATCTTAATTATCTGAATTATCTTAATTCACAATATAAAGTCTAGAACATCCGTACTAGTTCGTAAAAACCAGTAAAATGCACAAGATTTGTTTTTTTGTGAGTACCCTGTTTCTGGTACAGTTCTGAGAAAAAAACATTTACAACAATGTAGAGGAGCAAGAAATTTCATATAACACGTGCATTATGTCTCATGAATATATAAAAAAAAAAAAAATCAATTTTAATAATTCCTTTCATTCACACTTTATAAAAGATAATTATCAATTTGGAGTGATCCTGACTCTTTATCTTTTGTAAAAGTCAGTAAAATTCAGAAAAAGGTTATAGAGTGTTTATTATTAATTGCTTATTAAAAGTCCTATATATTTTATATTTTTTATCATTAATAGATATCGAGGTCAAAAATCCAGTCCACCATGTCAAAAATTGAAAAAAGCGTTAGAGTGTTTTTAAATTTATTTTGTATACAATTGTTGGTACAGTTATAACATATATTTAAAAATAAGTGATGTAAATACATAGCATGGGTGGAGTCTTGAGACGATCAAATATATCAGAAATATTCATTATTTGCATAGCTGGAATTTCTTTCGTCAAGTGTTGTAATATTAGCTCAGTCCGGAGTAGAAGTCGTAATTCTTCGTGAAACTCTAGAACGACATTTAGCAGGGGTTTTAACCAGATGGTTTCCCATTGGTAAACCCTTAATATAAAGCTAAATGTAAACAAAAAGGAAATAATAAATTAGAAAAACAGAGACAGGAGAGGTGGATGGCTATTTATACAAATGGCAAGGCTGTAAGTTAGGGTTTCCTGCTGAGGAAACAGAATTAGTCCCGATACTGCGTAATTAATGGAAGTACTTCACCGCATGTCTTTCTTATCAGTCCGGCCTGTCTGCAAAATAATCTATTATTGCTGAATATCTTCCTTCATCTCGTCCCATTATACTCTCGAGCTTAATGAACTCAAGTCATGTCTTCATAGAAGTTGAAATATGATGAGTCAGTAGCAGTTTCATTTTATTTTCAGTGTCAAAATATTTAAATGAAATGTAATTTCATAACATAAAGGAATCTATCGGATGTAACAATCTTAAAACATTTGACGTTCTGTTTTGAAGATTCGGTAATTGGCTTGTTCGTTTATATAAGCGTAAAACAAGTGGGTCATCAACGCATTAGGTTCGTCGTTAGAATTATTAATGTCTTAAAAACTCATCGGTTTTTAATAATGGAAAAAAAATGATTAAAAAAAATAAAATACGAGTATAAGTATAAGTATTCTAGAAAACTTGCTCCTGTAAACCTCGTCCTGTTTCAACGACAGAATACAGTCTCTCATCTAATCTTCAAATTTAGTGTAAGCTTTAAGTATAAACATGAAAATTGGATCAAAATTATTGTTACCAAAAATTACCAATTACCAAAAATATTACTTAAAATGCAAACTTAATTTTGTTTTCTCTTACTTTTCGGAGGGGATATATCCCCTAATTACTCTCTGCGTAAACCACCGCATACCAATATTTTTTTCTAATTCAATTGAATGTTCAGCAATAGGTCCACTTACTCAAACATTTGCTGCAGTGTTATTATAGTATATATTCTGGGGTGGTCCAGTAACCACAAATTCACGAGGCACTAATAGGATAAGAAAAATTATATATTGATATAAAAATATGAATTAAAAAAAAAAACATAAATGTTATGTAATATGTGGATCTGTTTATTGCTAAAAAAGCATGCAATATTTTACGTTCAAATATTGCTTGTTACATGTCCTAAATTATAGTTATTAAAGATAACTAGGCATCATGTTGCAAAATCATGGCCAAGTTACCAGGGAGCTATAAAATTTGTTTTACTTTTTTTTTTTTTAAACTGTGCAGGTGCTCGTTTATAGGAATTTTGAACGTGATAGCTTCCCATATGATGAAATAACAATTGTCTGTTAAAACTGGCCCACCTGTCCTATATGTATATATTTTAAATCTTATATAATATTATGAGAAACAAATTAAACCAGACTATCTTTATTAATAGAAAGAAAACTATATAGAAACGAAATGCTTTTTGAAGCAGACTGGCGAAGCAGACACAAAGCCTAGGGCCCTGAGGCTCTCTAAAATGGTCTCTTTTATACCAGCCAAGTCCCCTGGGAGCGATACCCTGAGGGCTCGACCATTTACAGCCTGTGTCAGCGGGAACTTGCCAGCCTCCCTTGGATTTTTTATTTTTATTTTATATAGATATATAATATTATTAATATTTCAACAGCTGACAGAGGACTATCTCCTTTTTAAAAGTATTTCTGCTTAGAAATCAGATTTTGATATAAAAACAATATCGGCAGGAATCATATAACTATTATTTCCTCAAACTTTTAATAAATGTCAGATTTTTACTACATATAAATAAACTAAGTCTAATGTCTGAACAGAAATTATCATTATTTCTACGCTTTATGATTATGGCTATATGATTAGCCATATAACAAGTAATTTCTATAATTAAAAAAATACTGTTTAAAACACAAAAATATCTGTTATATAAACTCAGAATAGAGGCCGTTGTGGCCGAGCGTGTAAACGAGTCACATTAACATTCTTATGTCATAAGCGGTGTCGATTCTAATCCGGCCTGTGCGAGTTGAAATTTACGAGATAAATCTCGACCGTTCCCACACTGACTGGAATAGGTTGGCGGACTGTAAAATAACCTGTCTTTTCTCCCTAGTAGCAATAGCGTAGGCAGGATTTCGTTTCAAGGAAAGGGAGAGTCCAACCAAGAATCAACTTTAAAGAAACCTACTCCAACCAAAAATGTAAGGGAACCCTCTCCTTGGTACATCAGCAACTTTACGTTACATACAGACCTCAATATGCCTACAGTTAACGAACACATACGAACCCAGTAGAAACGATTTCACGATAAATTGCACGGACATCCTAACACACTCATACAAGATATGGCGACAACCAACATGCCTGACAACACTCGCAGAAGGCTGAAGAGGAGCTGGATGAGGGATCTCCTAGTCTAACTATATCCAATTGTCATGACAGGAAGAGATATCGCTGGGTACTATTTTTTCTCATGTCTTTCATGCCACATTTACATGTTCTTACTGAGATATCGCCAGCACATTCACTGGTTGTCTCATAGACAGCTGTGAATTTAAAAATAAAGTTAAAAAAAAAATAATAAAATAATTGTAATTACAAGAAATTAATGTAATTTCTTTGATTTTTTTGTTATTCATTGGTAAAAAACAGGTTTCTTTTATTATACACATTACTTTTTCACATTATTTGGATTATTTTATTTGCCCTTTTTTTCAAACACCCTTATTATGGTCCCAATAAATTGTCTGGAATGTGCTCTTAAATTAAAGAATTGATTATACCAACAGGGCCATACGCAGAACTGTTTATCGGTGGAGAGGGAAAGGGATTTTATAAGAAGAAGCCTGAGCGACGTCCAGAAATACTCCTGTTGCGTATAATTTTTGCTCTAGTGCCGTCGCAATGTAGTCCGCCACCCTGTGTAATTGTTGAATGGTTGAATGTTAGGATCGGAATCCAAATTGATGGTCAGGTATTATGTTATTGTTCGTCAGTATACCAAGAAGTCTTTTGTAGAGTAGTTTCTCAAAAATTGTTGAACAAATCGGGAGCAGGCTGATAGGTCTGTATGATGATGGAGTAGCTGTGTCTTTGTTTGGTTTATGAATCATGGTAATGTGTGAGTATTTCCATTGTAGAGGGAATTTAGTCGTTCTGATTATTGCATTGTAAATAGAGGTTAGATACACTAGAGCCTTCCTGGACATTTTCAGGAGCACTTGAGCAGTTATCAGGTCATGACCAGAGGCTTTCTTCTTAGGTAACTGTTTAATTTGCTCGGCAACTTGTGTCGGGGTGAAGCAAGGAGGAGGTGATGCTAGTTGTAGACAAGGACCAGGAACCATCCTCATTACGGACACAACACGATGTTTAACAATTTTCTTGATGTGCCTCCACGAGCTCCCATCGTCAGTCGCAAGATTTCTGACGTAATTGTAGTAAATTGTGCTTTTGAAACTTCGAATTTGTCGTTTGAGTTCATTGTTAAGTCTATTAAAAGTCCGTTTGTCAGATGAAAGTCGGTCAGTCTGCCATACTTTACGAGCTCTTCTCTTAGCTCTGATCAAATCTTTGGTGTACTGGGGATAGTTTGGAAGTTGTATATCTGGTGCTATGGGCGTTCGATTAAAAAATACAATTAAATAAATTTAAATTAATATGTCATAGGGGTTCTACCTCTTAATTGGCAAAAATATTATCTAAGCATAATAGAGCACTGCTCTAGTCGGGGGTACGAATGTCCAATACGTATTATTTCGATTTAAAAATCACAAATTTTTAGTGCTAAATTCACAAACTCAAATACTCTTTTATGAATAAAATTAAAAGCTTTTAAAGCACAAAACGACTATGTGCACCAATCCACTGATACAGGGGATATTCACAAAAGACATTCTACGAAAACTTTAGCAACGATTTATAAGAAATATTTATTTTATTTTATTTATTTATTCCCTTCCTTCTACTTCATTCTCTCTGTCATTCTCTTCCATTCTAACTCTTTTCATCAAATATCGAAATTTTAAATCCAAAGAAATCACTACTGTGAGATACTCTCTCATGGAATTTATAAATTTCCTTTTACCATTTTTAGCAACAGTCTCACATGTGTATAAAATAGGTAATAAATATATATTTTAGATTTGATGTGAAAAAAAAACAAGTAATTCCAAAAGCATGCTATGTTTCTCTAACTTAAGTTGAGCTTGATTACTATTTAGCTCTAATACATTAGTCTATATATATAGGGATGCCATTGGGCAATCATTGAAGATGATTATCCCAAAATGTCTTACCTTGTCCTCTAAATTGGGTACCTTTCCAAAGGCCTGGTTTGTGTTTACCATTATTTAATAATTAACCAAGATAGTGTTCCTACTTTTAAGTTCAATACTAATGTTAATCAACGTTACTGCTATCTTAATGAAATATATTCAAATTAAATATGGGCATGGTTACTAAAGAACTACCTCCTTGCTAACACTTATCTTTATTCTTCAAAATTAAAATAACAAACTATTACAATAAAAAGTTAACCATGGAATGATTCAGCCTAGACTTAGCCATTAATTGTTTTAACATAAATCTCTTATCTGAACTAATTGTTGTTGATGGTTCCTCAGGCGAAGGCGATGGTTGTAGGCTTGCATCAGGCAAGGTCAGGATTCAGAGCGCATTTCTCATCTTCAGAGTCTCGTCGTCCACCCTCAGCCTCGATCAGTTTAGAAGTACCTCCCTTTTCACCTCTTTGCTTCTTTCCCCCTTTCTCTCTTATTTTGCCTAAGAGGGGGTTGAAAACGATGTTCATCGGCCGACTAGTTTTATAGAGGGAGGAAATTCTGGGATTTCATCGGATGGCTCCGCCCCTTGTCCTGACAGCCGGTATCTGCGAACTATTATCCAACTGGTATAATTTAATCATACCTTTTCCACTTTTTCCTCGAGGCCAGTCAAGCCTAAGGGGACCAGTTCTTAAAATTGATTAGATGTTCCAGCTTTTGGCATTGTTACAGTGTTAACTTCTCAGTAAGGTTTTTAAATTAACTTATCCCTTATCACTTATGTGGTGACATCTGTCATCGCCTGTCAGTTACCCTTCTCTACCTGCTCAACCCTTATTTCTTTTATTCGCTATTGATATTGTTAAATTCTACAACGATAATATTTAACAAGATCAATACATATTAAGCATCAGTTAACAAACTCCGCTTCATGTTCTAATATTCAAATACAAATTATTTTGTATATCAAATAGCAATACCTAATACCTTCTTCTGAGAAAAAATAAAGAAAAAGGTGCTTTCTATTCTGATATGAAAAATATTTATCCTGTCTTGCTAATAATTCATTAATTAGCTTTTTAGTTTGAATAAATAATGATAGTATCTATCTTAAATTACTAAGCATATACATACATAAAATGATTGAGCTGAAGACCTATGTAAAAGGTGGTTATTAATTAAATGTAAATACTACTAACTTAAAATTATTTTTTTTACTTTCCATTACCTATACGCAGTATATATAGTAAGGGGAAGTTTTGTGATCGAGAAAATTTTCGAATTCGAGTTTTCGACGGAAATACATGTTTTAAGGTCCCCTGAGTCCAAATGACCAAGTCTCACAAAATGGTCTATGTGTCCGTATGTCTGTGTGTATGTTATCAGTATAGCTCAAAAACGAAAAGTTGTACGATACTGAAATTATGTATTTAAGGTTGGCACATGCATGTGATGTTACAGCAACATTTTCGTCAAAATCGATTAACCGGAAGTGCCACTTTATATAATCGATTTTACACTTTTTTACAATTTTCTCGAAAATGGATGAAGCTTGCCTAAATTATTCTTCATAAAGGTCTTTGACTTTTCCCTCCCTCCTCCCCTCCCTCCCTCCCTCCCTCCCTCCCTCCCTCAGGGAAATGTTGAATTGTTGATACAAACAGCTAATTATTGTTTTTTCGTTTTTATTTTTAACTCAATTCCACCTACCAACATTTTTCTGTATAAAATGTAAATAAATGAAAGGATGGATGGAAACGCCAATCGTTCATTAGAAGGGCTGTCAGTAATGAAATAGAATACAGTTGCTAAATATCAAATATCAGAAAATGAATCGAATTAGCATAGGAAATTAAAGTTCCTCAGTTCCATCACGTCAAGGGCAGGATTTAATGAGTAGAAATGCTAAAGCTCGAGATCACTGTATATATCAGATCTCCACGTGAGGGTTTTGACATGGGTGGTAGGTTCTGATAATGAGAATTGCTCAAACAAATCTTCACAACGATTGTTAATATGCATACGTCATCTAGCTTTCTCTGCTCCTTTGTTCATTTTCTAATCAGCCTTTTTCTGGAAGTATAAAATATTAAACCACAGCCATGTTACTACCAGCGTATTATCTGGGATCCACAACTCAAAATGCTAAAGAAAGTAATACATATATTTAATTTATTAAAACAGGTATAAAATCAAGATTGAATATATATATATATATATATATATATATATATATATATATATATATATATATATATATATATTTATATATTTATATAATTATATATTTATATATATATATATATTCATATATAAAAATATATTTATATATAATTTATATATATATATATATATATATATATATATATATATATATATATATATATATATATATATAAATTCTAGAAGGACGGCAGATTCGACAAACAAAAAAAAACATAAAAACTTGTGGTGTGATGTGTTCATGGTACTATCTATAGTGGCTGTATTCTAGGAATGGGACATCGAAAACAAAATATCGATATTGCTATTGATATCGATATCGGTTAGCTACCTCGATATCTTGATAATATCGGTATAAAAAAGGAATTGGATTTCAGAAATTGGAAGAAGACTAAGAGATAACCTCTTTCACAAATTTATATCCTGTTGGAAATGAATTAAATAATAACAATTTCTTATTATATCGACATAGAAATATCGATATTTCAAAATATCGTTAATGCTTTTATAAGAAACCAAAAAAAAAAAAAAAAAACCAAACGAATCGCAAGTTGATTTAGATGACCTGCTTCTTATTATTTAAAGTCTGCTGTAAATGAACTTAATTAAAACAATATCATTATTATATCGGCACTGAAATATCGATATTATAAAAACAACACCTTAATTATATCGGCCCAGAAATATAGATGTGTGAGTCCCTTCATAGATCAAAAATATCGATTTTTTCGTTGTATTAAACTAATGTTTAGACACATTAAAAAACAATTGATACGATATATATATATATATATATATATATATATATATATATATATATATATATATATATATATATATATATATACATATATCTTATGTTATCGCGGAATAAAACTGATTAAAAAAAGGAAATCGGGAGACGAAATGACACACACGAGTGCTGGAAAAAGACTCCTTTATTCTTTCTTATAATCCCCTTTGTAAAGTATTAGCATCTGTTTACATAACTGACATAGGATTAGATGTTATAATGCAGATAGGCAAAATAATGCAAAGTGAGAAATTATGCCATCTTCGGATTGGATAATATCGGACAACCAGTTTACACATGAGTACGTCTAAGAGTTCTTGACTCATAGGTCAAAATTTTATAAAAAAAGCTCAATGAGTACAATACCTGTTGGAGGAATGGCTCCAATTTTTATTTTTACGTCTTTCTGTTTTACGTATCATATTTTTCTTATCAACCATCATATTTTTCTATATCTTATTTTTCTTATCAGTGATTGGACTTTTTCGAATGTTGTGCCGTATGAGATTAATAATAGCAGTCACAATTGACCCAATTATGATTAGAGAACCATGTTATATTTCTAATGACTTCTTCCTGAGACATCCCATCCCAAAACTTGTCATCCGGCCTCTATGACCGGGTGTAATTTGTTCACTTGAATCTGCATATGTCAAGAAGCTATCATGTAGTTTAAGGAAGAAAACTATAATCCAAGAATTGGCTAGAGCACGTAATTAAGAGAACTCAATTATCCAGCCAGATGATTTCATGACCACTAAGGTATAGAAGGCACTTGAGCTTATACCATAATAATTACATGATTTAAACCTTGAAAAAAGAAAGAACATGTCTTTCCAAGATGGTTGGAAAGAAAACATTTAATGAATGTGGAATGTTATAGTTTATTGTAAAACTAAAATTTATTGGTGAAAATTGTCATTAATTCCTAATAGTCACGAAAAATAAGAATAAGAGTGTTCATAAAATTGTATCATGTATCACAATGTAAAGGCTGCGAGGGCACCTTATTTTCAGACAATAAAGAATTGAAAAGGTTACTTACCTTCAAACGCAGTATAAATTCAGAAATGCCAAAAAGATTTTAAAACGAGAAAAAAGTGTTGAATGTTTTGAATTTTCCAGAGAGAGGGAGAGGATTGATGATTGTTTATTTAGGTTTATGGAATTCATCTGTACACAGCTACGCCTCCTCCCTCTCAGAAAATTCCTGGATCCACCAAAGCCCTATATGAGTCTTGAAGTTCTGGTACGCCACGAAAATAGCAGTTAGAGATGTTAAAGCATCCCACCTGCGAAGTTTAAATATTGTATACTTATGAAAGATGAATGGCATCAGAATATTTTGTTATCCAGATATTAGAATATTTTAAAACAACGTTACTTAAAAAGTACTGACATTTCTTATTATTATAAATTATAAACTGAAATTTACCGTCATAATCGAAAATACTTAATTATTCATCATCTTACTGTAATTATTCATATTCATGATTCAGAACTGTAAATTAAAATATTCACACGCCAAGCTAATATTAGAGGTATCCTCAATTATTATAGGTAATGCTAATGACCTCAATGAATCCAAACTTTAACTATTAAACAGGTTTTAAAGATAGCCTAGCTAGATTTTATTTGAAAAAAATTGCGATGGCCGTTCTTGGTTGGGGGAAAACGGACTATAAATTTCTGAAGTGGAAGCCGCAAATTAAAAAATTCCTTTGGCAACGGTTGGCTTTAAAGCTCATTTACGAGGGAGCCAGAACGTCAACTGCGCGGGGTAGAACACCGACACAAAGCAATATCATTTTTACTACTCCCTCCTACTCTCCGATATTTAATCTTCAGCCTCTAGATATTCCGGCTTTGGAAATGGAACCATGCAGTATAAGAACTAACCTCTATTAAGTATCTTGTTCAACACGTTTATTTAATCATTTATTTATTTTAAAATACCATTGGAGTAAACATATATATTGTTTGTTTGTGATGGACATGAATTATTGAAATAAAATCTCAGACAGAACTAGGGAGACACATAATTTGAAATCAGGTTTGAATTATTGTTTGTTTTGGCTAGATGAGAAGGTTATCAATTCCTCACCCACACGTGAGGCAGTTTTTCACTTGTTCTCATTGCACTATATAACCAAAGAAAGCTGGATGGAATAAAATCGACTCAATCCAGCGAAAAAAGGAAAGCCTTGGGTTTTCCTGGGCCAAACATGGCACAATCATATTGTCCTCTTGTAAAATTTTCGAAAATGAATTGAAACTAACGCAATAGTGTGCAATAGGATATCCGCACGATTTTTGAAAATATCTTAAATAATTATTTTCCTCTCGAAAGGTACGTAAAAGATTATACCATTCATATTGAATTTTAAAAAATCATCATTTCCTTTGGGTATGATATTTTGGCTATTCAAGCGCGCTTTTTCGCGGGATTTATGTGACGTCACGTTTCATGTCAGCAATGCTATTTAAACGACTTTGTAATGGTTCTGGTACCGTATAAATACTTTGGTACCGTATTTATAAACCGTATAAATAATGTATTGTGCCTATGTGCATGAATACAACAAAAAGTTCACCAGATAAAGTATTTTTTTCTCGTTCCAAAATACTCAACTATTCGAGCAAAGTGGTGTAAAGCCATGAGAAGAGATAAATTATCTCCAATAGCAAGTTTGCATTGTTTTGAAGATAATTTTGAAGCCATTATAACGAATACGTCGTTTCATTTACAATCGTATTTACAATTTTGTTGCTTTATGTTAAAAAAAATATTATAATCCCAAAAAGTTTTGATTGGACATTTGATGAATTTTTATCACTTTATATTTTTTAATTAGGGATTGGCCCTTCTATATCATCATGCGGATGTCAACTGATTATATTTTTTATTTGTGGGATACTTATTTGCATTTCAATGTTTTTATGCGAATATAATTAGTATTTTTTTCTTTGTTTGAGTTGAAGAGGATATAAAAAATTATATACAATACAAAATAATGAGTCGCCATACGATTCTCATTTAAATCTATAACAAAAATATTAGATGAAATAATTCTAACTATATTATATTATATCAAGTGAAAAATGTGTACCTATTTTCTCGAATTTATGATTCGAATTCGTATACTTTGTTGATAAAATTATTTTTTCTGCGTTAATAGGACATGCTTAGTTATCCAAATAAATATGGGAAATCGTGTATTAAAGAGCTTCAAAACTAAATTAATCATCACAAAATTATATTGTAGCTTTTACTCCTTTAAATTCAGTGGATATAAAATCTGGATTCGAAGAAAGAACAAAAACGAAGTCATACTCGCGTCAATCCTCGGAAGATTATTCGACTTTGTTTAATCGGTTGTTAAAGTGTGATTTCAAAAAATAATAACGGCATATTGCCAAACTACCTATCTCTACTTTACGAAATCGTTGTAATAAAAAAAAAAATCCTATTTCTTGTTTATAAGTAAAATAAATTTTTCATTCTTCAAATTCATAATGCAATTTTATCTCAAAGCAGATAACAAAACTAATTGTTGTATAAAACCAAAATTCGATAGAAGAATAACGCAGCGCTCAGATTTATAGGGTTAGGAGAAAACTACAATAGTTCATTTGTTGTATCTGGATTTGGACGGGTGGCAGCAATTTACACACAATGGAAAGCTAGATGACTGTCGATTACAGGTGCCCGAGCACCACAACTGGGCAAAAAAGAGTAATTTCGTATCCGAGAAAGAACTGTCCCGTCGATATGATTTTGTGAGGTCAAAAAATTACAGATGGCAAAGATCTCCACATACAAGAGAGTGTCGGATATATGGTAAAACCTTCTGGCCTGGGATGTGTAGATTAGATAACAGGGGGCAGATGACTTCCTGAAATACGCCCTTTATTAAAAGAGTATTGTCCACTGTTGGTCAGTATTGGACTTCGTTGTCTTCTTTCTTTAGTTCACATTTAACTAACTGTATTGTCTTTATTTTTAAAAAATTGACATACGTTTGTAATTAATCTAATGACAATAAAAAAAAAAAATGTATATCGTAATGAGAATGCACGATATTGGTGAAGTCTTTGGAATCAGCATGTAAATGTAATCTCTTTTAAACTCAACTCAAATAGCTTTCGATTTCTAGATAAACTACTATAGTTACTACGCTCCAGTGTCAGCTCACTCTGAGTTTTTAAAAAATAATAAATCAATGTACGTCGTTGTAAGGCAATTTCTAGTTTAAGTCGGAGGGAAAATAATATAACGCTAAATTTTACTTTGGAAAATTTAGCGAGCTTTCCTTTGAGAGGCAAGTACTGATGAAATTATTCCAGGGGTTAACTTCTAACCGGTTTAGTCTGCCAGTAAGGTATTTCTCTCTTGGTAGAAGGTGGAAATTGGATCAAAAAATTTAATCCGTATATGGCGTTTAATTTGGCCGCTTTATATTAAGATTTTTGTATATCATATTAATATTTTCAAACCACAATGAAACATCAGAACAGGTGTTCTTATTATTGGGGCGAGTAAAAAATTTCTGATGTGGGCAACACATAATTTCCTTGTACGTCTATTAAGTTATAAATCCGTGGCTCAAAAAGTGATACTGAATTTGGTTACTAGTTGCCGAAGATTGCAGTAAAACGACACTTGGCTTCCAGACATCCATCTATTGACACAAAAACACACACTCTTGTTACTGGAGGTCTCATTCCGTTATTATATGACGTTTTCCTTCAGTAGATAACTAGTTAGATAACAAGATATTTCTTCATGTTCTGTTACAACAATAAAACTGTGAATATCACTGGATAAAGCATTAGAAATCGACAGTTTCGACACTTTAAGCGGAAAAACCCACTTAACTAATATCTTATTCTCATGCTGCAGACTTGTTGATCTCACAAATGGGAAGGAAAACCAGTATTTTACACTCAATTTTAACACTTAAAACAAGTAATAAAAATGTTTAAGTGGGTTGGAAACCAAATTGCATTTGTAACCTTTGTTACCGAAACATATGATTTCTCTATTAATTTAAATATAATTTTTGATGTAAGCTTATTATGACTGTCGGATTTACGGCCTCCGATTCCTTCACCTGACCCAATTTTCCGGTTTTTTTTTTTTGTATATACACTTTCTAGGGGCCCCTGGTCTCATATTTGTCTCTCCCCCCTAGCGACGGCGGCCAAACGGCGCCGCGGACGCGCCAGGAGGAGGCCGTCCAGCGGGATTAAGCCCCACTTCAGGAGAGCTTATCGCTTCTAGAGGCTTCTCTCCCCCCACTCGCAAGACGGCCGCCCAGGTGAACAGAGGTAGCAGGTATTTATGATTAAAAATAGTTATGTTGCATGCTAATTGTAACTCGACATTATGAATTCTGGGTATACGAACATTTTATTTTATTTTTATTTTTTATTTAATATACAAGAACGGGGTTTCCCGATCATAACAAATGTACGGGCCCTCCAGTATTGAACATTTGGTGCCCCGGGTGAGGAATATTTCGCCAATCACGCCCGCTCTCATTCAGTCGGGTTGGCTGGTCCTATCCTCGCCAATGAATACTCTGGCGCCCTTTTGGCCTGTGTCTGCATTGCGCAGCGAACTTCTCTGCCGCCCAACATGCACTCGTCTTCAGTGCCCAGGGAGTACCGGCAGCTCAACCCCTTTGTCGATGAGCTGGGGCTTGTCAGGGTCGTAACTCGTCGGCGGCCTATGATCAGAGGCACCCCCTTCTACTTCCCGGCAGTCATCATTTGACTCGTCTCATAATAGACGATCTGCACATCAGGCACTTTCACGCCGGTCCTACTTTACTGCTTTCGTTGTTGAGAGGTCGCTTTTGGGTTCCAAGGGCTCTGAAGGTCATAAAGAGCAGAACTTATCTTTGTGTCCAATGCAGGATACAGAGAGCTCAACCAAAAACCCCCCTCATGGGCGACCTACGCAGCGCCAGATTCGAGTGTCACCGCGCTTTTCTTCAGATCGGTGCGGATTACGCGGGTCCCTTACCAATAAAGGCGTAACATCGCCGAAGGGCCGCCGTTGACAAGGCCTACATATACATATTCATATGCATGGCTACGAGGGCCATTCACCTGGAGTTGGTCTCATCCTTGGCCACCGACGCCTTCCTCGCCGCCTTGGACCGATTCATGGCGCGCAGGGGTGTGCCCCGCTGTATTCATTCCGACAACGGACCGAATTTCGTTGGAGCCTCGAAGCTTTTGAAAGAGTTCAACGCCTTTTTGATGAGCCACCAGGACAGGTGTGTGGAACATTTAGCCTCAAGGAGTGTGGAATGGCGGTTCATTCCGCCGCGAGCTCCCAACTTCGGTGGAATCTGGGAAGCCGGCGTTAAGTCTGTCAAAACACTATCTAGCGTGGTCGGCAGGCAACCTCAGTACTGTACGGGTCCGCATTGAGGGCACGCTCAATTCTCGACCTCTCTGTCCGTTGCGGGACGACGCCGAGAATTTTGATTTCCTGTCACCAGGGCATTTTCTGGTTGGAGCACCTCTGAACTCTGTTCCCCTCGACATTGAAGGGGGACCCAGTATTAAACACTCTTCCAGATGGCGTCTCGTGCAGCAGAACGTATCTCACGTCTGGTCACTCTGGCAGCGGGATTTCCTTCATCAACTTCAGCAACGAACTAAATGGAGGGAGAATCGTCCTGGTCTGTCTGTCGGCGATCTCGTGATAATGATCGAAAATCGCACCGCGCCTGGCATTTGGCCCGTTGCCCGAGTCGCTGAGGTGTTCCCAGGTGGAGATGGTGTTGTAGGGTCGTGTCGGTCCGAACGCCCTCAAGCAAGATTTTCAAAGGCCCCGTATCTTCCCTGGTCCCATTGCTTCCAGAAGAATCAAAGACGCCGAACTAGGCGGTTGGCGATGCAATCATACCTATTCCTTGATTCTTGTTTATGGTTTAAGTGGATTTACCTTTCTTTGAGTTGTAAGCGTATATATATGTTTATCGAAAGCCATTGATTAAAAAAAAAAAAAAATTAAAAATCAAAAATACTGTGTGTTGTTTTGTAAATTCAATTGGGCTAGATGTTGGAATCGGGTTACGGCCATTTTATCCTTGTGGATCACCTTACCGCCGCCTCTCTAAGCACCTTTAATTTGTGGGCGGTATGTCGGATTTACGGCCTCCGATTCCTTCACCTGGCCCAATTTTCCGTTTTTTTTTTTGTATATGCACTTTCTAGAGGCCCCTGTTCTCATATTTGCCCCCCCCCCCTAGCGACGGCGGCCAAACAGCGCCGCGGACGCGCCAGAAGGAGGCCGCCCAGCGGGATTAAGCCCCACTTCAGGAGAGCTTATCGCTTCTAGAGGCTTCTCTCTCCCCACTCGCAAGACGGCCGCCCAGATGAACAGAGGTAGCAGATATTTATGATTAAAAATAGTTATGTTGCATGCTAATTATAACTTGGCAGTATGAGTTCACGGTATACGAACACTCACATTTTATTTTTAATATACAAGAACGGGGTTTCCCAATCATAACAAATGTACGGGCCCCCCTAGTATTGAACAATGACCTTCAAGTAAGGAACCCTTTTCGGCTCACCAATTTTAACCAAAATATAGTAAATACATTCATATCGATATAAAAGTGCTATTTACCAAAGTTGAGATGTTTTACATTATATTTTAATATAATTTTTGATGAAAGTCTAATATGACTTTCAAGTAAAGTACCGCTTCCGGTTTTCCAATTTAAACCAAAATCTAGTATGTTATTTAAATATATATATATATATATATATATATATATATATATATATTTATATATATAAGTTATAAATACTAAATTTGAGAAGTTATGCATAGTATTTTAATATAATATTTGATGGAAATCAACTATGACCTTCAAGTAAAGTACCACTTCCGGTGATCGAGCAGTGACCAAAAAGGGAGGCTCACAACTAGATTTTACAACAATCCTAAATACAAAATTTCAACTTTCTACGGCTAACCGTTTTTTGAGTTATGCGAAATACGAACGTACTTAAGTACAGACGCCACGACGAAACTAGTCAAAATGAATTCAGGGATGGTCAAAATGGATATTTCCGTTGAAATCTAAAAACCGAAAATTTTCGCGATTACAATACTTCCTTTACTTCGTACAAGGAAGTAAAAACAAACATCATGAATTTGGAATTTACCGGAAAGCCTCCCACACGGATGTCGTTATAAACAATGAAGCTAGGAGACAACACTGACTGATAGGAGACACACTTTACAACACTGATTACAACACTTCCTTTACTTCGTACAAGGAAGTAAAAATGACCGTTTCAAGGGTTAAAATGAAATTTATTTTTTTCTTACATCTCTGTTAATTCTAATGTTGTTGTTATTGGTATATTTTTCATCTTAATACTATACGGAATCCTTTTGTAAACTTAATGTCTCTCTGCGAGGCTCGGTATTTGTTTGACATTCTTTCATCCCGAAACCAGGCGTTTGATACGGAAAGTTGAAGGGGAACCTAACCTTAATGAGCGGACTGTGAGGAGGTGATTCGCCAAATTTGAAAGTGGCGATACAAGCTTGGAAAGGCAGTCGGCTCAGGATGACCATCTGTTGTGGACAGCGAGGCTCTACGACTCGCTATTGAAGATGGATCCCACAAAAAGCACTCCGCTATTCTCCGAACTTGGTTTGTCACAGTCAAGTGTGAACCGTTACTTACGTCGATTAGGAAAAGAAAAGAGAGCATGTAGAAAAGTCCCGTCTTTGCTCACCTTGTAGCAAGCCTAACAACGCCTGGAAACATGCCGTTTGCTCCTTCAAAATTCAGGTGGCGAACGTTTCATTAAAAGGATTTTCATCTACGAAGAAAAGTGGATATAATGGCGCAATCTAGGCATATCAGAATGGTGGATGACCGAGGTGCTCTGCCGGTCACAAGGTGAGGTCAATTTGAAAAAAAATACAATGCCGTCAGGTTTTTTTTTAATTTTGAACGTGTAATCCACCGTGAGTTTGTTCTGGAATTTGTTCTCCAGATTCCAAAGTTTATTCGGAACAGCTGCAACAAATGCACGAAGTTTTGAAGGGGCGATACTCGGCGTTGGTGAATAGGAAAAATGTTACGTTGCAGCAGGACAACACCCGGCCGCACACTTCGCGACACACGAAGCAAAAACTTGCTGAAATGGATGCCATCTAACTTCTATCGCACCCACCCTGTCGCCCTCATCTTGCGCCTTCGGGCTTTTATATTTTCCGAGCAATGGCTCACTTTCTTAGGGGAAAAACATTTCAAACATTAAAAAGGAAGTAAAAATTGGAGTTGAAGACTTTTTCCTGTCGAAATTCAAAGAGTCGTACTGGCAGGGAATCGAACAGCTGGATTCCAGATGAAAACTAAGCAAAGAACATAATGGACTGCATTTCTAAAGTTTGAAGAAATTTTATGTAAGAAAAAAATCAACTTCATAGGTATTAAATTTTGAAACGGCCATTTTTGTTTTACTTAACTTATACTTGACGAGCAATAAATATCTATAGAGAATGATAGTTGTCCGGCATCAGTAAGTATCAAAAAGTATTCTTTTTACTTTTTTAGATGTAATAAAAGAATATCGTAATTAATGCTAAATTATTTCTAAATTTAACTCAAGTTTCATCAGTAAATAGTTACTAAAATTTTTCACTTGTACCTTATCATAATAAGGAATACAATTTGTGTACAAAATGTATCCATTTCTTTTAGGCATCTATAGAATACGCATGATCGATAATTGAAAACCAGATTTTTAATAATATAGAAATAATAATAAGGAACAATCAAATATACTGAATGGGGATCGTAAACTTCTATGACATTGACTCGAAGTTACTACTCATTAGGAATATTCCAATGAAATTTGAGTGAGCCCTGTGGTTTTGTAGCAAATTGAAATATTGAAAGATTATCGGAATCTACTGAGGAAGTTTCGGAACGAGAAAGTTTTGTGAATATACAGTTTACAGTATAACGATATACCTACTTCGGGGCAAATTGGATATATAGGGCATTAATGTCATTATGAATTATGAATTATTATATTCGTAATAACCATCACTGACGATTTAGCGAAAGATTTTCCTATCTTCATTCAAATCCCTCCTTTTTCGACACCTTTTCACAAAGAAAACAGACGCTTGCAAATCAGTAAATTTCAATTTCATTTTTAACCAAATCTATAATTTTACTTTGAGTAATAATTGTTTTCAAAGTTTAATATTAACATCGTAAATGAATCCAGCATGTTCTTGTTGTTCGTTTTATTACAAAGGATGGCTTTCAAAAATACAAAACACAATTTTCAGATAAAAAATAGTGAATAGAAGGCTATGATATTAACCTTGTAAAATCCTGATGGCGGCAAGAGCCCCGAAATGTCGATTTTGCATTAATCTGATCGTGAAGACTTTCTATTCACTATCCTTTTACAAGACAAAACACAATATTTACTTATTTAATCCACTTCGTTCCAGTGAGAAACATGGAAAACAGAAAGCAGTAAAAAATATCTGAAAAATAAAATTTAATACAACGACAATAAAGATAATATTAACTCATATTTTTTAAAGTTATTAATCGACTAAAATACAAAATAACATAATGAATGAAGTTATAAATTGTTTTTTTCTGGTCTTTTCCCATCACCCCCGCTTCCCAAAAGTGAGAAATAAGTAGCAAGAATTAATAATTTTTCTTCTTTCTTAACTCCCCTCTTCTTTTGTTATAATTATCTTATAACGTTCATTAAATAAACATTAGTCTAAATCATGTGTTGTGAACTTGCTCCCACGTTTATGAAAACGATGACACGACATCTACCTATTTCTCTATGCAAGCTTTTCATTAAATAGATTATTAATTTAGTCTTTTGGTCAGGTATGTTTTTCTTATGGAATCTAGTTCCACAATAATGTTTTTTTCTATTTATATATGCATAAACAAATCTGTATAAATTACTCTTGATTGTTACATTTTGTTGATGAATCTCCACTGAAATAGGTATAATTGTGCATTTAGGAAAGTTGGAAGTCTACATGCATCTCCATTTGTAACAGATTCAAGGACTTTGGCAAAGCTAAAAGTTTGTCTTCTCAAAGAAATAACAATAAAGTTCCGGTTCAATTTCATCGATATTTTTCTTTTTACATTCCGTGGAGGAGAGGAACACATGTTCACTAGGTGGTCTGTTTTTTCAGTCCTTTTCCCTCACAGTAGCGCTAACAACCGCCTGTTTGATCAAAGAAAAATGTTCCGACCTTTTCTTTTCACCAGCCTCCTGGAATTCTAGTTCCTTGCAATACCTGCATTGGTGGAATAGAAGAGGGTTTTTTCAAGTGTGAATGGAGATCTCTTGCAAATGATGCGTAGTATTCACATCCGTGAAAACGTATCATTACTTTTCAAAGGCTGAATCCGAATCTCATACTGACTAGGATATGAGTTGTAATTCAGGCTTTCATGCACTTTTGCAAATCTGAGTTTACTACTATTACTAGACGCTTTAGTAGTTTGTTGAAAAATAAACTTTTAATAAATGTGATATATAATAGACTATTTTAAAGACATTAAACACGAAATTCCATAAAATGATTATCAAAAAAAGTTTCACGTTGAAACAAAATAAGAATTATTATTATATATCATAATGATAATGATGATAATTCTATTGTAGATATTAAAAAATCAAATTCGTCTACTTTTTTAATGCTATTTAGTTGTGTATTTTCAATTTGAATTTTATGGATTCCTCGATTAAGCGTGAGGCTGATGATAAAACATTTGTTGAAAAAGAAGAAACTGATAACAGCAATGGTATAGGTAACATAAATAATGAGGATAGAACTTCAAAAAGTAACATAAACAATAATTGCGATATTTTTGAACATTTCTAACAAAACCCTCTAGTCTATCAAATCATAGTTAATTACTAACCTTGAACTTAAAATAAATTAATTCAGAATGAGCTATTAGAAATAGCACATCTTCCTCAACTGGCCAAAGCTATGTCTAACTTTATTTTAGAAACCATTTAATCAATTTTATTATAAACATTTTCATCATAAAATTAAATAAATTTTTTTATTAATTTTTAAAAATATATTGGCTTAACCCCATCTGGCAAATAAAATGTAGACCATTTGAGCATAAGGTAGGTGGAATGGAACCATAAGATAGCATGAAGCTCAGCTGAGAGAACTCAGGAACGCCTCTTCTGACTTGAAATTAAACTTTGCTGTCTGTCAAGGAGTTCCCTCATCCACCTTCTCTTCAGCATTCGGTGGGTCTTATCTGACATGTGTGTTATGACCGTGTCTAGTAAATTCTTTTTTACAATGTATTTTTACAATTTGTAGTAGAATGGTGGACGAACGGATTTTTTTTTAAATTTTATTTTGGGTTATTCGCAGAGAACGCGAAAACCTCCAATTTTGGGAGAGGGTTAATTCTTTTTTTTTTCCCGACCTATTACAAAGTTTCATTATTGAAAATAATAAACCAACAATATGGTACAAAATTATATTTTGTATAACTATATGGCATTTCCATGTCAATTATAACCTTTTCTATATCAATTGCCACTTTTTCCATTTCAATTATAAATTTTTCCAAATCATTTGTCACCTTTTCAATTGTTACTTTTTCCATTTCAACTGTAACCCCACCGGACATGAATTAATTCTATTTTATTAATTTTAAAATTGAAAACTAATTATTTTAATAACAATAATGACGTATGAAATAATTTTGGTTTATTCTTCCGACATTTTTTCGTTTATTTGATAATTTATATTAAGTGCTAATTTCAAGTAGTTTAAATGTTTTAAATAAAATTGTTATTAATTTATTTTTAAACATTTCTAATTTTTTATTTATTTATATGGGGCCCACCCTCCCCCAGGAGAGGGTGACTTTTATCGATTTGGTGATGACTCATTAGTATTCATTTATTACCGAAATTTTGTTCGGCTACGAGCATTTCTACTAAATTATTTTTTTATTTTTTATTTGATAAATAACATAAGCTGCCACACTCAAGAGCAATAGATGTTAATGCTATAAGAATCCATTCATATCATATATAAAAGATAAACGAAAAAAAAAAACGAAAAATAACATAAGGAGATTGAATAAAAATAATAAATATTATATAAAAAGAAAAAAAATGTACATTTCTTGTAAAAATGAATAGATAGACAATTTAAATAATAGAAAAATAAGTAAACAACCAAGACAAAGAAAAATTAAGTTAAGTAACAATAAAATAAGTCATCTTGAATACATTGATACCTATATACAATATTTACAATTTGCTCAGAGAACTCCGAAACAACCTCTGCCCCCCACATGTGCAGAGAGCACATGTGCCCCCCACAGGGCAAAGCCGAGCTCTAGAAGATCCCAGCGCTTCCCACCCAATCGCGTCAATGGTATTGAAAACCAGTGGGAACTGAGTAAGGAAACTAAAGCCACAGACTCTCAGGACGTGAGTGGAGAAGCTGATCATCGCCAGAACTCCAATAGCACATTTAAAAAAGGTCTCGAGGCCACTGCCGTTTCAGGCTTCGATGAGGTTTATAGAGATGGTTGGTGCTACATAGGGATTGTGCTAAGGGATGATGAGTAAGGTTCTGATGAAATATGGAGAATTTATTTGGAGAATTATCTCAAGAACATATGGAATATTAAGGTCTTGTATGGTGTAAGGTCTTGTTTGAAACTTAATATGAGGCATTGACTATTTTACGTAGAACTTTTGATAGGAAGGATTGAAAACGTTTGATATTCGAAAGTTTAGCTATCCCCCACGGTTCTAGTCCAATAGGTTTCAGATTGGTCTTGTAGATTAACAGTTTGTTGGCTATTGAAAGATGAGATGTTTGTTCTGTTCAGTAGTCTGTGTAACTGGCAAAATCGTTGAAGCTCTTAAAAGCTAATAAGTCAAGTATGAGGGTTCCATGATAGTCTTTTGCCAAGAAGAAAGCCAAGATACCGGACCGTGTCTGAAATGGGAAATGATGTGGAATTAAAATGGACTGGCGGACAGGATCTGCGTCGGAGGGTGAATGTGACATACTCAAATTTTGATTAATTTACCTTGATGTGCTAATGTTTGCACCACTGTTCGATAAGGGAGAGATGTCTTTGCAGGTTTAAGAATGCCATTTCAGAATCGGAATGGGATGATAGGATAGCGGTATCATCGGCAAATGTTGCCAGAAAAGTATCGTAATTTGTAGGAAAGTCAGTGGTAAATAAAATGTAGAGGACTTGACCTATGACGCTGTCTTGTGGAATACTGGCCTTGATTGGGCAATAGTTGGAAGATACCTCAGCGATCTCTGAAGGAACGGTTAGAGAAGTAGGATCGAAGGAATAGGTAAAAGGATTGGGGAAATCGGTTAATTGGATTGAAAAGCAAACCATCGTGCCACTCCCGGTCTTGTAATAAATCCGGAAAGGCGCCAGTGCAATATTGCTTGCTTTCAAGTGCAAAGTATACATAGTCAAAAACACGAAGACCTTGTTGAACAGTGGAATGTCCTGAGCGAAATCCAAACTGCTGTGAATGGATTTTTTGGACTAAATCATTAGTTATTAATAATTAGTTACAATTCATCGGTATGTTTTACTAGGTTTTCGAGGGCGCTAATTCCGAATTTAAAATCGGGTTTTCGATTGCGCATGGGGATTTCTATATCTCGTTGCTAGTTCTATTTCTCGTTAGGTATAAGTTTTCGAGGATTCCGATTCCGTTTTCTGAATTGGATTTTTTATCGAGCATTCTCATTTCGAATTACTATTACAGTTGACATTTCTTAGGTACAGATATCGTTTATTAAGTTTGAAATGATTATATTTTCAAATTTAGTATCGGAACTAAATGCAATCAGAATTAGTGAAAACCTATGAAATGATTTCTATATAAAAAAAAACTTCAAATGAATCGTTAAATCGAAAAGCGCTGGCTTAATCAAAAGTCCAATTCAAAAAACGGAATCAAAACACTCTAAAACCTAATAAACGATTCCTATTTCATAGAAAACTTCAATAGTAACAGAAAAGCAAAATGCGCATGTGCGGTCGTAAATCCAATTCAAAAAATGGAATCAGAACTCTCGAAAATCTAATAAACGATACCTGTTTCCTAGAAAACTTCAACAGTAACGGAAAAGTGAAATGCTCAAGCGCTTCACTTTATTTATTTATCTCAAGCGATAAATTCCATAAATGGAATCAGGACGCTCGAAAAACGAAGCTTGTACAATGGGAAATTCTAACAGTAACGCAAATGAAAAATGCACATAACAAATCCAATTATAGAAATAGAATCAGAACCCTCGAAATTATAATAAATGATCTCTCTATCATTGAAAACTTCAACAGTAACGAAAAATCAAAATGCGTATTCGCAATCGAAAATCCGATTGAAAATTTGGAAATAACGCCCTACAAAACCTAATAAACGGTACTTTGAAGAATTTTGAAAACTAATAAGTACAAATATTCGTGGCTGAACAAAATTTTGGTAGTAAATATGGCATTAGCAAATTCGAAAACCTAATGATCGATCACCAAATCGATGAGATCCACTCCTTCTCTCTCCCCTTCCAAATACATAAAAACTAATTATTATTTAAAAATAAATTAACAACAATTTTATTTAAAAAATTTAAAGTAATTGAAATTAGCACTTAATATCAATCATCTAATTAACGAAAAAAATATCGGAGGAATATGCCAAAATCATCTCAACAGTCAATCGTAATTAAAATAATTATTTTTCGATAATAAAATAGAATTATTCAAATCCGATTGGATTACAATTGAAATGGAAAAAGTTACAATTGAAATTGAAAAGGTGACAAATGATTTGGAAAGGGTTACAATTGAAATGGAAAAAGTTACAATTGAAATGGAAAATGTGACAATTGATTTGGAAATGGTCACAATTGACGTGAAAATGCTATCCATAATCTTAAATGAGATTAGATATTTTGATTGTCAAAGAATTGAGTTAATAGGTCCTAAAGAAAGTTAAAATTTGACCTAGATTTAAGCCCATATAAAACAGCAGTTCTGTACCTAAGTTAAAAATAGTAGCCAATCAACAAATTATCTTGATTTTTCCCTTATTAGATGTAGGATATAAAATATTTCAAGGTTATTTTTCCTTTTCTAATCAGGATGACCAATATTTTTGTCATTGCTTGGAGTTAGTTATAAATTCATCAATACCCATTATAAATTAATATTTATTAATATTATGTTTAGAATAATTGGCCGTAATAAGCAGTAAATGGAAAGATGGTCAGTGTGTCTATCAAAATTGTATACTGTTTAAAATTGGAATACTATTTAATGAATTAATTAAACGAAAATTCATTTTTCATTTATGAGCATGGGATGTCCTTTATTAGTGAGAGTGAAAAAATTACATAGAGGGTGTCTCTGGACCTTTGAAATTAATTTTTTTCTAAATTCTTTCTTCACTTTATTTTCAATAAAACAGTTTATTAGGTATAGGGCTATCCAAAGGGGAAGAAATGAACTAATATCCTTCTCAGTAGAACTTTATACGTATATAATTTTTTTTTCCAGGCATTTATTATATAAATAATAATTATTTAAAGAAAAAAACACAAATATTTAAATTACCAATTTATTATTATTTTTTTCTTTTTTGAAATTTATCGTGTTCACAAAATTATATTTTTTTCCACTGGAAAAATAAATGGCAAATAAGATAACTCGAAGCATATTTTATGCTGAATTAATGGCCTAAAAAAAGGTCTTCAGATCTATGGGAAACAGATTTATCGCATCTGATCGATCAAATCGTATTATGTATGGTATTTTAGTGCAATACACCCTATACCACTGTGGAAAATATTAAAAATCATATTTTACCAATTTTTATGTTAATTTTTTTTTTTTTTTTTAAATAACTGATATATTTAACATGATCGAAATTACATCGCAATTGTAATCAAACTAAAAATAAAGCCAAATGAAACAAGTTAATTATAATTTTGTTTTGGTCTATTATTTTGTCTACAGCCAACAAGAATATTATTGTCTGTGAATAAAAGTGTATGTGTAACTGAATGAATTATCAAAACTAAGTTGGTGAGATTGGTAAGTTTGTTTATTTCCGCTTTGTATGATTGAACAAATCTAGGAATTTGAATAATATTCAGATAATCAATTTTTTATCAAACCGTTGAAAGTTTTCCTAGATTAAAGCGGGAAACTGGAGTGGAGTTGAGAGGATCAATTCGCTGATCTCGCTGCTATAAGAAAGGGCAAGTTTTTTCCTCGAGTCAATCAAGGGATTTAACTTGATGAATTTAGCTCTTAGTGACTTATTTAAACTCTAGCAGGTATTCGGATTGTGGCAAAAGCGCCTCCTGGCTTCATGAATTCAGCCTTCAACAGGACTTAAATAATTTTAAGAAATTTTTATGAATTAAAATAAAATTATTTCCGTATTACAAATTTCGTAATTCGTAAATCTTACGTAATTTATATTAACGATTTATAATATCTAGAAAAAATAAGCAATGAGTATCCCTTTTGAAATTAAAATTTTTTTAACCTGTAATTGAGAAACATTTTTTAAGGAGATATGTAGATTTAAAAGGAAAATGCATGCAAAAATTTACAAATATGAATAATTAGGTAGGATTATTTTGATAAAATTATAAAATATTGATTATTATATGATGTAAATCGTGAATTTTTTTTTTTAAATTTATGATGTGACCAATTGGATTGGCCCCTGAAGATGAGGCAAATGGTGGTTCTTATATGAAAAACTTAAAGTAATAAAGAAGAAATTTAGTTTACTGTTACCCTAAAGATTATATAATGCCAAGAATAAATTAAATTATTATATAAATATTATTTCAGTCTTGTGATTAATTTGTATAATTAAAATAAGCATACTACATGATTTTTTTTGTTTATTTAATTTAATTATCCGTAATTGTCACGATAGATAGATTACGATTTTTTCTGGGCGATCAACTACTTGGTCATTACGCCCTTTATAGTTAACCTGTGTTATTTGTAACTTTAAACTTGTTTTGGTTTGTTGTTTTTATGGATGATAGGGATTATCAGTGTTAGCTTATGACTATTGACATATAGTGCTTTCTATTTCTTATTTCGCTTTCCTAGATATTATGATTTACAATAATCTAGATATTATGCAGTTGACTTATTTTATTACAACTGAACATACTTATCTTCAATGGTATTATTTATATTATATTTATATATTTATTTTTTCATTTTGTAATAATTTTTTAAATATATATATATAATCTTTTTTTTTTTTTTTGTATACATATATATACACACATATTTATATATATATATATATATATATATATATATATATATATATATATATATATATATATATATATATATATATATATATATATATACATATACATATATACATACACACACACACACACACACACACACACACACACACACACACACACACACACACACACACACACATACATAAACATATATTATGGGTATGCTATTTTATTCACATTTATGTTTTCGAGTTTGCAATAATTTATACAATTGTCTTATAGTTTGATACACATTATAATGCATGCACACCGTTTACATGCACATATACTCGTATACACACACATAGTTATAAAAATACACACAAACAAACATACACACACACAAACACACACACACACACACACACACACACACGTCCAGTATATATTTAATACAGACTATTTCCTTTTGTCATGTACAATGATTCATAGGTAAATGTTCGTTTACTAGACTTGTTTTTATTACAAATTCTTATATTTTATGGTATAATCTGCTTGTAATTAAATATATGTGAGTTAGGTTGGTTTGACCAATCCTCATCCTGGACACAACATCTTCTTCTCTTCTCTGTTCCCTCACAGCACTTATCCACTTTTTTGTGGTTTTTAAAAATAATTTTTAATTTATTACGTCATTAGGCTCGTATATTTGGAGAGAAGGAATGTTCATATGAGCAGCTTCTCTAGCTGCTTTATCCGCTGCCTCATTTTCTGGTATCTCGGAGTGCCCTGGGATCCACAGAAAATTCACACTTTTACTGAGATGAATTAATATTTCTGTATAATTGTGTATTTTATTTGATGAGGGTCCGGTTTTATTTAAATTTGCTATACTCAGAAGAGCAGAGATTGAGACAGAGCATATTAATATTTTTGAATTATTACTGTTTATTGATAAATAAAGTGCTGTGGAAATCGCCTGCAGTTCTGCTGTATATATTGTTGAGTACGAGGGTAATTTATACTTCTTGGGAATCCCATTCTTAATTACTGCGAAGCCGATATTCTCATTTTGCTTGGATCCATATTATGTCATATCCTGTGTATTTTTGTATTATAGTGTGAAATTTATATTTATTGAAACCTGGATTGATTTTTTTGAAAGTTAGATCTATTTTAAAAGATTGGTATATCCAGAGGGGTGTTCTAAAGATCTATAGGCATGTCATAGATTTTTCTTACGACTTCTCTTTGTCTGATGCCTAATGGAGCAGATCTTGTAGGATTTATATCATAATTCCTGGTATAACTGGGATGAAATATATAAGTAAGCTGGGTTTGTCGGCTGGAGTTCAATTTTTTAGCTATATAATTGTTAATTAGTTCTTGCCTTCGGAAAAGGAGAGGAGCTATGGAGGCCTCAGCGCAGAGACTTTCTATAGGACTGGCACTAAAAGCTCCGGTGGCAAGCCTTATTCTAGAGTGGTGTATGGAGTCTAAGTGTTATGGAGATTTCTTTTAGCAGAAGAATATACCACACAGCCGTAGTCTATCTTAGATCGTATAATGCTAGTGTAGACTATTAGCATCGTCTTCCGATCAGTCCCCCATGAAGTTCTTGCTAGTTCTTTCATTAATCTCAGTCGCTTAAAGTATTCTTCTCGCAAGTACTTTTTGTGGTTTCAGCCATGTTTACTTACTGTCTAAGACCAAGCCGAGAAATTTGGTGGTTTCACAGAACATCACGGTAGTTTCATTCATATAAAGCTTAGGAACTGGACTTGGAGTTCTTTTTCTTGAAAATAATATGCCTCTAATCTTTTCAATTGAAAAGCGAAGAATTTTGCTCTCAGACCATGCTTGTAAACGGTTCAATGTATTCTGTAGATTTATTCTCATCTACTCGTGACTCCTGAACTTTAGAAAAACCAGGTCATCTACGTACAGAAATGCTTTCATAGACCCAGGTATTTCTTTGACTATTTAGTTGATTGAAATAGCAAATAAAGTGCAACTTAAGACACTTCCTTGCGGGATTCCGTTAACTATTTCTTTACGACTAGCGATCGATTCCCATTCTCACGCTTATATACCTTTTCAGTAAAAAGCTTTGTATAAACTTAGGCATCGTTCCTCTGAAGCCCCATTCATATAATGTTTCCTGAAATATTTCCCTGTCAATAGTGCCGTATGCCTTTTCTATATCAAAAAATATTCCCACTGCTTCGTTTTGTTCTACAAAAGTGTTATGGATTTCAGCTTTCATTGTCACAAGTTGGCCTATTGTGGATCTTGTTTTCCGCAAACCACTTTGTATTGGGGACAAGAGGTTAAATTTTTCAATTACCCACATCAGACGTCTATTAACCATTTTCTCTAATAGTTTCGGCAAGCAGCTGGTAAGTGATATTTGTCGGTAACTGTTAGGATGTAACTTATTTTTCTCCGGTTTCAGTACTGGGATGACTATCGATTCTCGCCATGCTTGGGGTAATGTGGAAGTTTCCCAAATTCGATTCAATATTTTCAGGAGTTCGTTATAAATTTCAGAGAGAAAGTGCATAACCATAATATTATGAATTTCATCTTTACCGGGGGAAGAGGATTTTACTTCATCTATTACCGCTTGTAGCTCCTGTATTGTGAAAGAACAATTAAAGTCCTGCTGCGATAAGATGTCTTGTACGGGGAGAAAAGTCGATTTCTTGTAGGCTATCATCTCGATTAAGTTTGTAAACAGTGTTTGAAATGGCAGCTAAATGATGCATTAGAATTTCCGCTATTTTTTTTGGATCTGTTATGATTTCATTTTGGAATTTCTGGATCGGAATCTCTGTATTGAGATTACCAGCTATAACATGGATTTTTTGTCATATTTTTTTGATGGGAGTGTTAGTGTTTATTGTTTCAATATATGAAATCCAGATCCTTCTTTTTTTATTTTTGACAAGATTTCTGACTATTGCTTTTTGTATTTTGTAATTGTCTCTATTAGGGTTTCGCTGGAACCCTTTAAGGGCTTTATTTTTTTTATTAATGGATTTAATAATTCCGGCATTCTTCATCAAACCATGGTGTATGGACTGTTTTGGGATTTCCTTTTGTTTTTGGTATTGTCTGAAGGGCTGATTGTATTACATTCTGCGTAAAGTATTCGATTATTTCTCCTACGTTTTCTGAGTGGTACATTGTAGATTTTTTTATTTTTTCTCCGAATTCTTCCCAATTAGGTTTTCCAAGGAAGAGAAAGGTTTTCGATGTGTTTTGATCTTGGGTAGTTCGGCATTGAAACGCAATGATGTTGGAAAATGATCACTCCCATATTGGTCGTTGCAGACACTCCAGTTTACTTGTATGTATAGGTTTGGTGATGTGAAAGATAAGTCTATTGCAGATGTGGATCCGGATCTTGGGCAGATATATGTGGCTTCTCCAGTGTTAAGTATGAATGAACCAGTATTATCAATGATTCTTCTAATGATATTTACCCTGGTGTTAGATGTTGTTGTGCTCCAGATATGATGAGACCCATTCTTGTCTCCACCTACAATAGAAGGGCAGGTAGGCCGGTAATGAGTTGTATAAGAGTTGTTTCATTGATTCTTTCTGTCGGTGATAAATATATGTTATTGACTGTTACAGTGAAGCGTAATTTAATTTTTGTGACTATTGCTTGTATGGGAGTTTGAATATCCAGTTTTTCAGAGTATAGGTCTTTTCTTACTGCGGTAGCTACTCCTCCATGGGTTCTTTCTTCTTCTCCTATTTCTTTGTCTTTTCTGTATATTAAGTAGTATTTCATATTCATCTTCATTTCCTCGTATTGAGTTTTTACTTCATTACAATTCTAGCTAATTATTTTCATGCCATTTGGGGTATTGTTTGAGACCTATTGCACTAATTGGTATATTTACAAAAGGAAGATAGATATTATTTGTTTTTTTATAATTAAAGATTTGATATTGTTCTGATATTATCCAAAAATATTTTATTACTTTCATAATTATTAATTCTGTACATAAATACGTATTGAGAAAGTATATCTGAGTATAACTAAGATATATTTCATCATAAAATAGATTGAAGCATATTGTGAATAAATAAGCAAAATAAGAAATCGATATAGTCGTTATAAAATGTATTAGAGTAGATAAGAGAGATGTTATTATTAAAAGGAATTGAATTTTTCCTATGTTAGGGAAATTTGTTATTCTTAAATGGCATCGATCAAAATAGGTATAGTATAGTCATATTCTGTGTATAGAAATAGCTTGTTTATAAGATGGAGTGTTGTATTTATATCATAATTTGTGTTTATGTTTACTATTATTAAATAAGTTGTTTTGAGTTATAATGCATTATACATATTATATTATTATGTCTCCATTTCGTCACTACTTTTCGGAACTATGGAATCACAAGGTAAACCATAATGTTCCGGTTTTGCAAAGAAAGCACATATGGGTGTTTTTGACCATTTATCTGTAAAGTGTCCGAATTTTAAACATGTTCTGCGCCAAATTGGGTTAGGGACATACATTTTCACATTTATTTTTTGGAATACCACGCGAATAGTTTCTGGAAGAGTGGGCAATGAAAAAGTAAGGACATATAAATGTGTTTTCCTTTCGGTTCCTGTCTTCCTGGTCCATTCCTCCAATACTTCATTTTCGTCTACTCCGTCTAGATCTGGGCAAAATATTACCCACTTGTTTATGTCTAATTTTTCGTGTGGGCATTCTTTTATTTTTATTATTGACCCAAAATCACTAAGTTTTTATAGTTTCTCAGATTGTTCTCTGGTTCTTGTTTCGACCACTATTGTACCATTTCTTAATATTTTCACGTTTTTTGGTTCCCCACATAGATTATTTATCGATTTGTATATTAAAAGCGGTGAAACTTTATTAAGATCTCCTTCTTCACCTTTTTCTATTATTAGGAATTGGTGTTTATTAATAAGTTCAGACAATTCATTTATATTAGATTCGCTAATACTTATCCAACTTCGTTTTATTCTTTTTGGGTCGTATATCAGGTGGTTTATTCATTTTTATCTTTTTGGTTGACTATTATTGTCGGTTTAGCTTTTTGTATATATTACGGAAATATTGAAGCTTTAATTAAACTGAAATGATACACGAGGAAAATGAAAAAAAAAAATGTATCTTACAATAAAACTGACTAAAGAAAAGGATAAATCTTCTTAAAGAGACGCAACTGCCGTCGTTTTTGTAAAGAAACGAGTAAAAAAAATAAAATAATTCGAAATAAAATAATAATCTATCGGGAAGAATAAATTGTAGTAAATTATTTCTATCACTTATCTGGACGGGCTTTGCGCTTAATCCGTAGCAGCTCACCGATGTTTCCACCAGGACGGCTAAGACTCAACTCCCCGTAACTATCAACTATTTTTTATTATTTTTTTATTTGGGGTTTAATGCCAGCGGCTAAATATTAAGTCAAACAGAACGACATACCAGCTGAATAGTTACTAAACCGTTCGTCGGAATTTATTTCTAGTATATACAATATCGTGATAAGGAAAGGGGGGTACTCTTGTCCCCTATGTTCAGAAATATATAGCATTTCCACGTCAATTGTAACCTTTTCCAAATCAGTTGTCACCTTTTCCATTTCAATTGTAACCCTTTCCAAATCAATTGTCACCTTCTCCAATTCAATTGTAATCTTTTCCATTTAAATTGTAACTTTTTCCATTTCAATTGTAACCCAATCGGACATGAATTAATTGAGTATTATTTATTTTATAATTGAAAAATAATTATTTAAATATAATAACCACTTTTGAAATAATGTCGGCGTATTCTTCCGATATTCTATCGTTTATTAGATAAGTGATACTTAGTGATAATTTCAAGTAGATTAAATTTTTGAAATAAAATTTTAGTTTATTTATTTTTTATTATGTATTTGGTGGATGGGAGAGGGATGGGGAGATTTCATCGATTTGGTTAACGTTCATTAAGTTTTCGAAGTTGCTAATTTGAAATTTACTACCGAAATTTGGTTCAGCCACGAACATTTCTATTTACTTATTAGTTTTGAAAATTCTTCGGTATAGGTGTCGTTTAGTAGGCTTTCAAGGACGCTAATTCCGAATTCACTATCGAATTTCCAATCGGACATGCGCATCTCTATTTGCTGTTTTTATTGTAGTTTTCTATGATAAAGGGGTCGTATATTAGGTTGTCGAGGGTTCTGGTTCCATTTTCTTAATTCGATTTTTAATCGCACATGCGGACTTTGCATTTACGTTACTGTTGGCGTTATCTATAATATATTGATCGTTTATTAGATTTTCGAAGGTTTTGATTCTATTTATTGAAATAGATTTAAGTTCGCGCATGCGCATTTCGCTTTTGCGATACTGTTGGAATTTTCTATGACTTAGGGATCGTTTATTAGGTTTTCGAAAGTTCTGATTCCATTTTTTGAATTGAATTTTTTATCGAGTATGCGCATTTCGAATTACTATTACAGTTGACATTTTTTTGGTACTGGTATCGTTTATTAGTGAGGGCAAATTTATCACCGAAGTCCGCGAGTTGATAAAAACAGCATATTGAAACCGGATAACAAAAAATACATTCTCATTGAGATGAATCCGCTACCTCCCCGACTATGTGGCCTACCACAAATACACAAACCGGAAATTCCCATAAGACCAGTCGTTACTTGAACATTTTATTCAAAACCAGAATCTCATTTTCTCCGTAACACACGGTAAAAAAAAAAAGAAAAGAAAAACAGAACTAAGAACATAGTAATTCCGGATAACGCGAAATTAATATTATTCGATATTCGATTACTCTTTTCAAAAGTATCCCACCACTAGAAACAATAGAAATTTTAGAACAGTTAATCTTCCGATTGAATCTATCAACGCTAGAACAACTAGATCTTTACAATTTGATCTCTATTTGCATAAACCATAATTATTTTCAATTTGATGGAAAATTCTTCAACCAGGAAGAAGGCTTACCAATGGATTACGCTCACTCACCCCTTCTGGCAGATTTATTTATAGACAAATTAGAAAAAAAGTTCTTGACCCAAACAATTCTCAACTAGCTCAACATATCATATACTGCTATCGGTATGTATATGACATTATATGCCTGGTACGACAAGACAAATACATATTTTTTTAAAGGAAATAAACGAAATTCACCCCTCGATTAAATTCACAGTTGAACTGGAAAAAAAAAACATAAACATTTTAGATTTAGAAATCTCAGTATAAAACAAACATCATGAATTTGGAATTTACCGGAAAACCTCCCACACGGATGTCGTTATAAACAATGAAGCTAGGAGACCGATAGCACATTAACTCACAACCTTTAATAGCATGATTCACCGTCTTTTGAACGTACCATTAAATGAAAAGAACTATAATAAAGAAATTGAAATAATATATTCCATTGCAAAAAATAACGTTTACAATAAAACCACTATCAATCATATTTTAAAAAAACAAACACAAATAAAGACAATTAATGATATCTATTCCACAATACTCGAAGATAGGCCCTATATCCACCAAAGTCGGAAATGAATTGAAAAATCTAGGATTAAACCCTGCATTTAAAATGGAAAAAACCCTATCCTCACATTTCTCTTTTCCTAAAGACAAAATAGACCCTTTCCAAAAAAGCGGTGTATACAACTAAATTGTAATGATTGTGCAGCCAAATACACGGGAAAAACTGAAAGATCGCCAAATCAGAGATTAAAGGATATTATATATGTGCATATAATAATAAGAAAGAGAATTCCAACTTTGCAATCCATTTAAATGAAAAAAACATAAATTCATCAAAAACTCAGGAGTTAAATTAATACATCACGTTGAAAACAGCCTTAAATTAATATAAAGCACTTGAAATAATAAAATCCTTCAAATCCAATCCACATTTTTGCTTAAATGACCAAATAAATATCTCCAATAGTCCAATCTTAAATTTATTCCCATCTATAACAGAAAAACCAATTACTTACAGGCATTACTAGAAAAACCCCGACACTTAAACCGTTTACCTGTAAACCTTTATTTCATTGTTAGTTCATTTCGAGAAGAAACCAGTATAAACTTTTCTGTTTGATATAATCCATTTAAACCTTGGTGAGTACCAACATGTATTTGATTTCTTGTCTTAATTAAATTTATAACTCATAAATGTTTTATAATACTGATTTATACTGCTTCTAATTTAATATGTATATAATATCAAACTATATTTTGAATTCCTTATTTTTGAATTTTTTGCATGTTTTTAGAACTGAAGATGAATGTATAACATTTGAAACTAGTTTTCAATAAAACAAAATTACAGAAGTGGCAAATAATTAATCAATCCCTAATTGAGGAAATAAATGCCTTAAAATTCCAGATTTAAAAAGAATATGAAAGAAAAGTGGAGGAGTGTCTAGGAAGTGGACAACAACAAGAAGTAGAAGACATTGAAAATAAATGGGAAAAAATAAAGAAATCTGTTGTTAAGACCGCTGAGGAAACAACAGAGGAAGATTTGGGTAATAGGAAGAACAGCCACTTAGTTGACAAGGAATGCCAGATCTTTGTTGATAAAACAAGAAGTCATACTTGAGGATGATACAGATAAGATATACGAAATAAGAAATACAGTCCCATCCCACTGTAGAAAACCATACAAAAGAGAGAAGCCACCAAAAAACTGTGCAGAAACAAAAATAGGAAGACAGAAGGAGGAGATCTAAAATCGATAATAGATGATTTTGATGGTAAAAATAGTAGACATCTACCAAATGTTGAAAGCACTAATAAAAGAATTCCAACCTCGTTTTTGCTAAGATAAAAGATTGAAGATTATTGCTGAAAAATGCAAAAAGTATTCCAATGAATTACTTAACCCCAGTCCAGAAAAGTCTCAAGAAATTCCAACGGAAAATCTACTATACATATTAGAAGATGATACGCCCCTTGAATCTCTAACCCAGAACAAGTAGGTGATAGTTTAATAAAGCTAGATAATAAGAAAACGCCGGGATTCGATGGGTTTCCAGCTAAGATGCTTAAATTTGGAGGCGACGTGTTTTATCGTGAGATTTACGAGCTCATGCTGGAAATATATGGATGTATAGGACGATCCTTCGTCCAGTTGTAATGTATGGTAGTGAGGCATGGACCCTAACCAAGTAGTAAGAGAGATTCCTCAGGACATGGGAGAGAAAGATTAAAAGATCTTTTTCGCATAAAGACCAACACAGAACTTGAGGTCCTATATGGGGGGCCAGATATAGTTTCTTGTATTAAAAAGAGAAGAATTAAATGGTTGGGTCATGTACATCGAATGAATCAAAAAAAGCTGATTATGGAAGGGCGGCCATATGGAGAAACAGTAAGAGGCAGGCCTAAACTATCGTAAGATGGCTGGACGATGTAGAGGCCGACCATAGATTCTTGTGAGCCGCAGAGGACCGGTCGGAATGAAGGAGAATTCTTGAAAATACTCAGAGCTTTTGAAGCAGAAAGATATTATCCGCAAACAATCATCTTCATATTCAACCTTCCATCGATTAATAAAGACTCATTCCTGAATCGAGTCGTATCTGACTACCTGGGCAAACATGTGCCTTTCTAGAATTATTTCCGAGCTCCGACCGAACGCTGGAAGCAAAATTAAGTTTTACTGACAGGGCTCCCGCTATATTGCGAACTGTGAGGAAACGTATACACTCTGCAACTTACGCAAGTTCGCACACACTTTCTGTTTTAATGCCCAGTGCTGACAGCACCAAGGGCAGCCTCTATAAACCCAATGTTATCTCCCATCGACCCGACAGAAGATCTCATTCGGAAATTACTCAGCATCAAAAACCATCCACATTTGAAAAAGCTTTATCTTTTCATTGTGAATTCACTGAAGATTAGATTATTCATTATGAACGAATAACTTTAACAGCTTTCTATGCATGTGTAATATCACTAATCTCATTTTCCGCTATGACACTTTTTACACTTTTACACTTCTCTCTTTTTTAGGTATTCTTTATTTTTAAAATGTTTATGAAATACAGACAAAATATTTTTCAATTTGTTTTCAAACAAAATTTTCTTTTTCATATTTTCCAATCATTATTTGTAATTCTAATCTAACAATTTATTTTAAACTGTTGTAAAGATCCCTTCTGTAATAAACCAATACAGGATATGTTCTCTCTCTCACTCTCTCTCTCTCTCTCCCTCTCATAATAAAATATCGATATCATCGATATATATATACATAAAGTGGATGTTAAGATATCGATGAAAACTATGGGTTTTTCAAATCTGATGTATCGATATATCGCGATTCGATATCCGAATCCTGATCCATCCTGGCCAGATGGCCGGCCAATTGCAGCCTTTCAAGACTGATGATACTGACCACACCTGGCTCATTCGTCATGTCGTACAATTCCAGCTTGGTACACCTGCGCCCTCATTCCCGACTTGGATCCCCCTTAGGTGCAACGAAGGATGCGCCTTTCAAATGTTAGCAAAGAATGTATGTCGACCTTGGCTACTGCATTACTTCTGATATTAATATAATTTTCTCAACAGTTTTTACTTAAAATACCAAATCCAATGAATACAACATTATTCTATTAGTTTTATAAAAACATTATTTTTTATAAGAATGTTTAAAAGTGGGGTATCCATAAAAGAGAAAATATTCAGTTTCTATTTTGCTTTAAATAAAGAAAAGAAAATATAACAAGAGTAGTTAGAATAAAATAACAAAGAAAATTTAAATAATATTAAATCATTATTTACAAAATGCATTCGAAGGCTAAACAAACATTTCGTACAGTCTATTTTTTATCTTTTGGGGACTGATTTGCATACAAAAAGGTAATAAAAGCCTGGAAACGAAAATAAAAAAAAAAAAAAATTCAGATTCAATTTTATGTAGTTCACTTAACAAAAAGTTTTTTGGTGGAAACGTTTATCAAATTGATACCAACAATCTACAATGACATGCCTTGTTTGTAAGAAAATACTTTTATTGCGGCCAATGACATTCCGTGAGTACATATTGCCTTCAAGTACAACAATGGAATGGAACATTGCAATTAGGCCAATATGCAAACCAATTCTTGGTAATGAAGTTTAGACTGTCTAGATTTGGGAACATGATCTGAAAACAATGTAACAGGACCAAAAGATCATGATTGCCAGTTAGTTTGTCTGGACTATTCCATGGAGTCAATGCAAATTAAGGTAATTGTTGACGTAACAGAACAGTGACAATTGATTTGATGAAACCTTTGGTGAAGTAATTTGAAATAATAGTTATTATTTTGATACCAGAAATCTATTGAATGTACGAGATATACTTAACTTAACCGAACTTAACTTTTCAGAAGTGACGGAGAAACAGCACGAGAGAATTCCTGAAAATATTAGTTCGAAAAGAAAATGAGCTCATCTAACAATGCCTTACTAGAAAATGAGCTCATCTAACAATGCCTTACCTAGTTGAGTAATAAATTAAATAAGTAAATTCTTGGGAATTAGTGAAATGGCATCTACCAATTTTCAGTGGAAACTTTTGGGTCTAGGAGCATCTAAACTTTAAATCCGATCCTGGTCAACAACCTACTTTTATACAGATCCAAACATATGTGCAGAACGAAAACAAAAAAACAAAACAAAAAAATCAGATCAGAGAATACACGTTTATTTCGCAGTACTGGACAACGGTTTTTGATGTATTGATAAATACTTGTATTTATTTCTTGGGTAATTTTCTCCGCCGCAACGTTTTTTTGAGGAGTCTTGCTTGCCATAATAACTTGTCTGGGTAGTATATATTTATCAATTAATATCAAGTACATCATTTTATAGCATTATTATAATTTGGATTGAATTCTCTTTAGTTAAGTAATAATATTCAGGTATTATTTCAAAAGTATTTCCGTACTTCAAGAGATTCTACGGGCGATTATATCTACCCCTCGGGTTTGTGATGCTCGTTAACCTAATGAAGGCAACTTACAAAGACCGGGCATAGGAGTGATGATACCTTAATTCCCTTAATTGTACCCTGTGCACCTTAATTCAGAACTGCGTTGTGGTCTTCCAGGATGTAAAATAGCCGCCTGAAAGTTTGGTTCGAGGACGGCCTGCTTCGGAAAAAAAATCTGGTCCTCGTGGGCCTGCTGACTCCGAACAGTCATATTTCGTAGATCTAGAACGATTTTTCGCTATCCTTAAACCCGAGTGAGTCCGTGGGAAGGACACTCTACAATTGGTCTCAAAGGGACAGGCTATATGGCCATAGACAGCCTGCCACTGCACCATGGAAACCATAGTTCGTAGCAACAAGCGAAAAAATGTCTGTAAGAAGACCACACACATAATTCCATTTAATCATTTAATATAAATGTGAGTAACAAAAACAGTGAGTAATATAAAATTTTATAACAGTGAGTAATGAAATATTATGTTCTCTGATGTTGGTATAAGCAAAAAAAAATTTAATTTGCAACAAAACATTTAAAATAGATTAGTTACTCAAGTGCATCTTTTGCTTCTCTTTATTTTTATTTTTTTTTTGCCTTCTGTTTTCCTTTTATGAATTTGTTTCTTCAAAATTTTAATTAACAAACATGTAACACAAACATGGATTCTGTATGGAACGGAAGTTACCTTATGAGGTAAAGTACTATAGGGATGGTATTAAAAAAAAAATTGTTTTCCAATTTTGGTGAAAATATTGCATTGTGCTTCTCTTTACCAAAATGATTTTAGGTTTAACATCCTCCGTTGATAAGCCGTAGAGCGATGAAAATGTGGATTCTTCAAGTCACTACTACGATTCGCCATCTTCTCAGCTATAGTTCCTCCATAAATTTACCATCAACATTTTTTTAAGCATCAAAATATACGGAAAACCCCAAACTTCGTTTTATAATTTGAAACAAACAGTAGATTTTGGATTGCGGGGAATGATGGAAATATTAATTGGTATTTGATTGATTATATTTAGCTCTGCATATCAACAAATATTTCAATATTAAACTAAGTTCTAACGCTGAAACAAAAATTAATGGTATAAATACTATTGATAAAAAGTAGTAGTGATTCAATTATCCAAGTGCAAACAAGAATATAAGTCATTTACACTTGTTATATTAGCAGTAAATATTAGCTTCTAAACAAAATAAAAAATAACTTATGGACTAGCCATTTCATAAGACTGCTAATTCAGTGGTCACATTTTAAATTATTAATAGCATCTTAAATGCAAATTGGATCCAGTGGCCCAAAACCCTAAAGTCTATAGTGGAAAACTTCAACGTTTTTACGGTTGATTTCATAGTCAATATATAAGGAACATAAACCAATTTCAATGCGGCTGGTTCACTTTCAGATGTGAGGTTTGCTACTATCAAATTTTTTTTTGGATCTCATCCATGCTTGTCAGCCTCCTTTTTAGTTGAATCATTTCCGACTAAATATTTCATTTACTTGAATATTAGCAGTCACGAACCTAACAAGTAATGAAAATAATTTCATTGCATGCCTATAATTTTAATTTACGTTGTCAAAATATATCGTCAATGTTAATGAGTCCCCTTGTTTGGTTGTGATAATTATGCAATCAGTGGTGTTATCTTTATAGCCCAGAAGAAATCGCTAGTTTTTCCTCTTGCTATACTTAGAAGTAATTTGAAGAAAATGGGTTTGCATGTCGGTGGCATTCTCCAGGTTCACAATTGCAAATTAAATGTCGACAACCTGCTAGACACGCAAAACGACTTGTGATCCCTCTCACATGTCTTAGTAAACAACAGTTATTGTTATCTTAATTTAAAAACTCTAATAAAGATTAATCGATTTGTAAAGTAATACATTTTTGGGGAGAAATACTGCAGTGGCGTTTTCTGGATAGTAGAAACGGAGACTAACACAAACATTCTTCATAGTAACCAATTCAAAAATGTGACATAAAATACCAGTCACAAGTAGAGACGACTTCTGATTTTGTGGTTATACTACACCGGGTAATTCAGCGTAAAGCAGGCAGTATCCAACCAAACTACTATAAAAGTCGTTTAAAGGACTAATTGTATACAGTTTCATTTTTATTTGGAAAGTAAAAGTAATATGTTTCTTTTTAACAAATTAATTGATAAAATAACTTATACAAGAATTGGAAATGAAATTGACGTTAGTACTTTAAATTAGCTAACGCAAAATGTTCTTGTCGACCGGGTTATAGCAGACCGTACCATCACTAACGCGAAATATATATATATATACCATCACTCTCCGCCTCTCAGCCTTATTTAGAGGGGCTTGCTTAAGTTGTGCGGGCTGGTCTGTCGGAATGATAGCGTTCCATTTCTGTTGATTTAATCAATCTTAAATAAATATCTTCTTATTTATTTTTAATATATTATAGTAATTGTATTGTTTTGTAGGACTGTTTTGCTTTCCATGCATGAAAAGCTGAGCATAAATATTGTACTGCTATTTTCTTAGTTTTTATTTATTTTTTGTGAATATGGAATGAATGTGTACATTTAGTCCTATTGCTTGTTCCTCTACATCTTAATCTTTATAACATAAGCATTATTTGATTCCTTTAATCATTAAAGCCTGCACAACAACCTCTAAGTCAGCACGCCTGATGGAGATTCCAGCATTCTTCACATCGTCCCTAACATTATTTCGCCTTCTCCCCTTCAAGCTTAAGTTTAGCTGATATTAAACATATTTTGCAATTATGTAGGCATTAGGCATGAGAAAGTAGAAATAATTTAAAAGTAATTTTTTTCTATCTGACATATTGACTCTTTTATTTTAATTATAAATAGAAAACATTTCAACGATTCTTTCCCAACTGCATGTCTGATATAAAAAGCCAATAGAGAAATGTGGATTTTTGAGTACGCTGAGAAATGTAGATAATGAGTACGCATAACTACACCAACAATACTTTCCACTAATTTCAGCCAATAAACTTTAGGTATTCAATTATCCGGAGACTAATTTCTGTATATTTTTAGATGTTAACTTATTTTTCTATTATCATCATTTTAATTTTCATTTAAAGGATATTTATAAAAAATTGAAATTTCTTATTGAAAATACAATCCTGTGTATGTTATTATGTCACGGAAACGATCATGGGGATACAGTCTAGAAAGAGATCACACGGCAAACTTATTTTAATGTGTGCTACGTTTCATCCTAACCTGTAGGCGTTCATAAGCGCCAAGAAAAACATGAGACAACTACGAAAGTATAAAAGCAACAAACAATAAATGCGGCAGAAAATATATTGGAGAATATGAAACAATCGAATAGTAGGTATGGATACAAAAATATGAAAAATTGTAGTAGCATGTGATATGGAAATTACTATTATACTATATGAAAATATGTAAACGTGAATTGTGAAAAATGAAAAATAAGAAATTAATGAAAAAATTTGTTATGGAGATATTTAATAAAATACATTTAAAAATATAGACATTAGCAAATTTCATATATGCATATTCTTTTAGCTTATACCTCTTCTAATTTTTTATTTTTGTTTATATATTTTATATGTATTAGGGATATCATGGAACGGTAAAATTACGTATTATTTCCAACTGTTCCAGTTCAGCCAGCATATAAGGTTCTCTTAAGCGTTCCAGTTCCAAACAGTTCCGAATTTTGATTCACTTTTGATTAATTTTCAGTATCAGAACCATCATCAATTCATAATTCATAAATGTTTTATAATACTAATTTATATTACATTTAATTTAATATGTATAATGATACCAAACGGTATTTTAAATTGCTTATTTTTGAATTTTTGTGTTTTTTAGAACTGAAGATGAATGCATAACATTCGAAACTAGTTTTCAATAAATACAAAATTATAGAAATGGCAAATAATTTATTTATCAATCCCTAAAATTTACAAATTTTCTTATAATAATATTGATAAAAGAAAAAAATCATAACTCTATTAACTCACTTAGACCACAGATTGTTGGACTTATATTTAAACTGAATCGTATTTATCTTTAACATGTCATTATGCAGACAAAGGGGAATCGGAAAGCGCACTATTATTTTGTAATTTTAGGAAAAATGGCATGAGTGAAAATTAAACCACAAAAATAAAGTAAATCATAGTAATTATAAATTTTTTTTTTGAAATACTATGGACATTTTAATGTTATTTCAGATAACGCTAGTAATGTTGTAAACAGTTATGAATTCCAGCATTAAAACGGGTAATTTTACTACACCTTTAAAAATAAAATTACACATTGATATGCTGGAATTAATAATTATCAAAATCTTATTTTGGATTTAAAAAAAAAAAGTACTCTGAAAGGTTGAAAATAGAAAAAAAAATATTATAGATAGTACAATGTTTTTTTATTTTAAAATTCAATTAATTACACACCATCTCTGGAATCAGTGCAACAACAAAAAATCTTTGTTGAAGATAATCAGCAAGAGTCCTTGGAGCTGATATGCTAACAGGTCCGAAATGATTAGCTTATGTATGGGTTCCACTCGGAGCTAATACGTTAAACGTTCCAGTTGGAACTGATATGCAAACAGTACCGGAATGCTTAGCTTAACGGTTCCACTCGGAGCTAATATGCTAAACGTTCCAGTTGGAACTGATATGCAAATAGTATCGGAACTCTTAGCTTAACGGTTCCACTCGGAGCTAATACACTAAACGTTCCAGTTGGAACTGATTTGTTAGCGGTTCCGAAACGCTTAGCTTAAGGGTTCCACTTGGAGCTAATACGCTAAATGTTCCAGTTTGAGCTAATACGCTACATGCTCCAGTTGGAACTGATATGCTAACAGTTTCGGAACGCTTAGCTTAAGGGTAAGCTGGAATTAATACGGTAAACGTTCCGAGGGCTTCAATAGGCCTTATGTGTTCCAGATTGACTACAGCGGAGCCAATAAGCTAAGAGTTCCGATTGGATTCAATAATTTTACTTAACGTCATTATGCCTCGTTTTTCGTCCTCTCTTGTTGATAGAACAATCTCTTATGATAATAATATAGAAAAAAAAATAAGGTAAATAATAACAATACATAAATTGTAATACTTTTTATTCTTTCTATTTTTTTCACTTAAACAATATTTAATTTTTTTTAAATTTTTTAAAAATATATATATATATATATATATATATATATATATATATGCATGCTAGGATGTAATTGGAAGATTCCAAACACAAAGCCTTAAGTTTCAAAAAGACCAGTAATATATATATATATAAACATTTATTTAATTGGAGTTTTTTATTTTAACCTTCCATATCAGCATTTAGAAACAATAACATTTTTTCTTTTCACCTAAAAGCTAAATGACATTATTGATGATATAAGGTTTTTTATTTAATAATTTAGCCAGTCAATTAAAACCTACCTTCAACCAGAATCAGAACAACTGATAAAAACACTCTATTTTTAAAAATAGAATAAAAAACAATTTGATCTAAATAACAACATTAATTTTAGATTATTGAAGATTTTATAATACTTTATTAGTTTATCAATTTTAGAACATCCCAATTTTGTATTGCTTTATCCAGCAACATTTTAAAATGTTGTAAAATACTTTGTTTTAGAAAAATAAGAATGTTCGTTATCAAAAAAAAAGAAAATTAATAAATAAAAAAAAATGAAATAGCTATAATCTTATTCTAAATATTATTTTTAAAAAATCTATAAAAGCCAGTGGAAGATAGCCAGATTATTTAAAAAAGAAAATGAAATGAATTTTCTCTATAAAAATAATTTTATTTTTAACTTTTTATTTATTTTTATTAAATTTTATTTTATCCTTGTCCTGGAGTTAATATACTGACGGCTCGACTCAAGCACCCCAACTCTTGGTGAAGGAATAGTAATTTGGAATTAATTACTCTTCCAGGTATTACTAATTACTCTTTCATCCTTCTAGCTCCTACTAGCCAAGTGAGTGGAAGTCGTGGCCGAGTCTGAAACTGTTCCGACCGGAACTGTAATGGGGTCTTTGTTTAAACTGTTCCAAACCGTTCCGAGTGCGTATTAGGTTCCGTGGAACGGTTCCACCAATTCCGAACTATCCCTAATATGTATTCTATTCATAGATATTGAAGAAATGAGTAGATGAAGTTGCTATGTAAAGAATTTTCAAGAATTGATTTCTTCTTACAAATGAATGTGTTATGTGCTTATCTTTGCCTTGTAAAATTCTCAACATTGTGAAAACCGAAATTCTCGGTAAATCGCATAGTTTCTCAGTTCATTTGATACGTCATGTATTTAAAAAAAATTCATAAATAAAACTTTATTTCTCATTTTCTCAAAACTTTAAATTTGTAACATAACCTCTTCATCCACTTATGTCTTCAATTATGAATAACAATTTGCGTATATTATAATGATTTGTATATATTCTCATAACATCTGTTTTCATATTTTTCAATTTATACTATTCAATGATTTCATATCCTCCTAAGATACTACTATCCTACTATATCTACATTTATTCTTTGTTTCTTTTATACTTCCATGACTGTATCTTGTTTTTCATATCCCTTATAAAGGCCTGCAACTTGGGGCGAAACATCAGCACACATAAAAAAACGTTTACACCTGTTGTGTGCTTTCTTTCTTGACGGCCCACCTCAACCAACTTCTTGACTATCTGCTTGCTACGGTGAACGATATTTCTCCCAGTGTGTTATTTTTTTAAAAACAAAAATATTTTTTTATACTGGTTTTGCATTACTCTCATTCAAGATTCAATGCATTATAATCCCCAAAGGTCCGGTGCCCACGCAGGGTTGTAGACATCCATACCAATGGCACTGACCATAGGGAGCAGAAGGGTCGGGCCTAGTTAGAGCCTATTGGAGGAAGAGGTATGATATAATAGCCCTGATTAGCGCCTCTTTAGTCATATCATGTATCATGGCCAATCAGCTTGCCTTGTTTTAGCTCCACTGCATCAAGCTGTCTTGATTTATCGCTCCAGTGTAAATCAATTTGTTCACTTGTTAAACTCCCATCTCTAATTGCATTTGCCTTCACCAATTCCTATTTCACTTTTCTATGTCCTAGTAGTTCAGTTGTCTCACTAATATTTGTGTCAAATATGTTAAACTAACTCTTATTCACACATAAATACATTCAATGAATGTATTTAATCAAGGGATATTCTGATGATTATTGAAGATAATAGAATATTTTATATGTGGAAGGTAGTCTAATCTGAGCTATTCTATATTCCTATATTACACATTCTGTTCTTTTTAACTTCAGCTAAGCCACAAGCATATTATAAATAACGCTTATTTATGATTGCGTTGTTTATATTTTGCCTTGCCTTGCATTGCAGCCAATGCGGGTTCTGGCAGTAGTGGTGAATCACGGAGGGATGTGCAACTGCTAAAAATAAAATACATTATTTATTTTTTCTAATATCACAGCCTACAACACTCCGTGATTCTTATTCCATTACTTGTCTGTGATTGCCTTTGTGCTGTTTTATTTCTTCTCTGTCCGGTGGCCACCCTTACAGTTTCTTCTCGAAGAAGACCGGGACAATGATCTCCTTACTGCCATATACAAAGTTCTTATATAATGAGTTGTAGTTATCTCTATAAATTATATAATAAGACTCGTCCCTCGTTAGAACATGGAGCCCTGTTTACTTAAGCGGATTGATCCTCAGTGCCTCCTAAGGTGGAGCTTGGCTGTCGTCGTCACGCCGCGACTGGAATGTACCGTATATATTCTACAAGCTTTGCACGGAAGCTCCTATATCAATGAGAACTAGAAGTCAAGGAACTATCTCGTTTCTAGCTACAATCTAAAGTACTTTCTGAGGTAGTCCTTTTGGGTTCATCATCCACTGAGAGTCTTTTTCCATCTTTAAGAGTTTTCGTTAATCGATACCCGGATATTCTCTACTGATTGGGCCGATTTTTTCCTCTTCTTATGCCTATAATTGTCTTGTTGTAAAAGGTCAAAAGGAACATATCCCACTAGTACCTGCCCTGCCCCATGGCACGTTCTCCTACATGCCCTGGAACTGGAGCTGTGGTACTATCTGCTCGATTATCACCAACCTGCTCTTCCTCTAGTGCGAGAGATTTCTATTCCATGCGGGAACCTGTGCCTCAGAAAACCTACATTTTCTAAATAAGTGAACCTTGCCACTGAGTAACTTAGGTCCCTGATGATGGTTTTGATGAGCAGATATGAATCTGCAAACGTCACTAAAAGTTTTACATCACCCATTGTTCCCCCAATCAAAGAAGGCTTTTGAACCCACCTGCACAACATCAGAGAATAATATGCACAGAAGTTTCTGGATTAACTCCAGATTAAGAGCCAAAACAAGACAATTACTTGAAAAAGTCATAACCGCCATTTCATTTTCTATGTTCGCTGGTGATTTAGTGTTCTTAATGTGAGCCTTTTCATGGAGAATAGGAACGCGTTATCACCAGGAAGAAATCATCGCATTATTTCTTTGATGGAGGAAGGGTTGTCTAAACGCCAAATCGCTCAACGTTTAAAACTAAAGAAAAGCGACTTTGCAAGGTGGTACAATAAATTTGCAGGGAAAAACCAGTCGCAATGAATTCGTTTTATTGTCTTAAACGCCTATAGGAACTTAAACGTAGCAGCTGGGGCCCTATGCTGTCAGTTGCAGCACGGTAGTGACCAAACCACACAAAATCGTCGTTTGTTACGTTTCGGTTTCTTTAGGCATTAAAGACAATAAAACGGCTTCATTGCTTCTAGCTTTCGGATTATATGTTCAACTGAACCATAAATCAAAATTTTATTTTATCACCTAACAACGTCGCTTTGCTCTATTCATAACCGTTGAGTGCTTTGGCGTGTTGACAACCCTTCCTCAATCAAAGCAACAATTTTATGACTTTTTCTGGTGATAAAATGTTTCTTCTCATCGTGAACAGACTCACATTTAGAACACTCAATTACAACTGAGGATAAAAGCTAATTTTCCGGGTCTTACTTTTTTCAGGAATTGTCTTATTTTGGCTCCTAATCAGAAGTGAATTCAGAAAAATTTCTCAATGTTTTCTACTCTGTTATGTTGTACTATTGAGATCAAAAGCCGCCAAGGCTGTTATTAGGGAAACAAGGGGTGATGGAAGACTTTTATTTTATATCATCTATTTAACATATCAGCAGCTCGTTGATGACCAGTTTCCACAAGGCGGTTTCCAAAAATTGTCGATTTAGTGGCCAAAATTATTTAACTCTTGACTAAAAGACGATAAACGAAAAATTCTTTTTTTCGTTTATGAGCATGGAATAAGAGTTCTTTTATTAGTGAGGGTGAAAAAAATATATACAGGGTGTTTCCGGACCTTTGAAATTATTTTTTCTTAGCTATTTTATCGCTCTATTTGAAATAAAAAAGTTTATTAGGTGCCACCAAAAGGAGAAGAAAAGGACTAATATCTTTCTCTATAGAGCTTTCTACGTTTATAATTGCCTTTTTCAGGCAATCAATATGCATACAAGATTTATAAATAATTATTATTTGAAGAAAAAAATAAGTTAACAATATGCTATTTTTTATTTATTCGAAATTTATCGTGTGTACAAAAATTATAAATAACAAATAAGAACTCGAAGGCTTATGCCTAAGTTAATGGTCTAATATTATATGTAATGTTTAATAATAGAGCTTCAGATCTATTTAACACTGAATGATCGAATTTGATCGATCAAATTGTATCATGGTATTTTTGTACCAAACACTATCTGCTACTGTGAAAAAAATTAAAACCACATGCTGTCACCTAATTTTTTTTTAATTATTTTTTTTAATTTGTATTAAAACTTCTATATTTTGAAAATATGGAAATGTCTGTAAAAATATTAAATAACAATTTCAATATAATTTCGACCATATTATGTATATCAGAAAATAAAAAATAAATTTAATTTTGGTGGTTTTAATTTTTTCACAGTAGTAAATGGAGTTTGCTACTGAAACATCATGATATAATTTGATAGATCAAATGCGATCAGTCAGTTTTATATAGATCTGAAGCTCTATTTTTAAGCATTACATATATTTTTAGACCATTAGCCATTAAAGAATGAAGAGAAATTTTTCCACTGTGCGCCGTGTGGAAACCGGTCATCAACGAGCTGCTGAGATGCTATACATATAGATAATATAGTGCTCTGTAATGGAGCTCTGGAGCTAGATTGTAGGAAGCCAAACGGTGTGCAAACATGGTAGGAGAAAGCTACAGGAGAAAGAAGTTCAAGATAACCTCACAAAGGCACTACTTCATACAGCCAGTATGAAAACGTCTATGTGACATAATCAGTTATCTTGGTATTAGGATTGGCCTACAAACTTCGGTGGTAATAATAATAACTTTAGGGTTATTTTTAAATTAAAGTGTCTCTAATACTTTATACACATCAAAAAATGTTTTCCATCACCCCTTGATTCCCTCACAGCAGTTTGCTACAGCCATGGTGGCTTTTGATGAGGAGCCAAAATAAGACAATTCCTGAAAAAAGTAAAATCGGCTGATTTAGCTTTTATTTTCAGTTGTGATTTAGTGTATTAAATATGAGCCTGTTCACGATGAGAACAAACGTTTTATCACCAGAAAAAGGACAAAACATTGTTGCTTTGATAGAGGAAGGGTTGTCAACACGCCACAGCGCTCAACGGCTATACATAGAGCAAAGCGACATTGTTAACTGGTATTATTAATCTTGTATATAGCTTTTAGTAGTAGGTATTTTTATTTAACAAACAACTAGAAGAGGACCCTCACCTCTAAATAATGAGAAAATTCCCTGACTGGGAAATATCATTCCAATTGTAAATAGCCATCAGACCTTCAAATACCAACAGGTAGTAAAAGGTAAAGTACATCAAGTTTATAATTTATCTAATTATTTGTTTTATTAATGTTCTGTTTTGTTTGAGGGATTGGAAAAAAAAAAAAAAAAAAAAAAAAAAAAAAAAAAAAAAAAAAAAAAGTTAACTGGTAAAATAAAATTTTGATTTCAGGCTCAGTTGAACATCGCACAGTGGTTGAAAAGCAGAAAGAACCTATTTTTTCTAGGTATGTATTGGAAAATTATTTTCTTTTCCCTATTAATAAATCGATTAGTTACCTGAAATATTTTACCAATTTAATCGTAAATATGTTAATTAGTACACTTGTAACGAGCCTTTTAAATCCGATCATGGAAAAATGTTTGATTTTTCAGAAATAAATTGTCGATATTATTAATATTATAGCCACTCACATTATGTTTCTTGTTGCGATTTTCCTTTATAACCAACAACAGCTATACCATACAATATATTGAATGAAAAAACACATCAATTTTAGTTTTTTATTATGCTAAAAATAATACTCTAATTAAGTACCAAACAATATCCAATAACATTATTTTTGTTACTATATATCTTTTGAATTCAGTCGAAAGCAAGTCTAATATCTACTTTCTTATTAAAATAAGACTTATAGTAAAATATTAGAAAAGATCCAGCTGCGTCCGACAGCGTCTGTGTCCACAATTTGATTTTAAACTGTAATTACTATTATTTTTTGTATATTGCTTCCTCTATACTGAACCTGTCAAATCCCTATGGTGGGTATAACACCAACTACCGTTTATTCGATGTTGATGAAAGTCTCAGTGATTGTGTATCTTGGTACCCTAATGGCACTATATCGAATTCCATCCACTACTTTCGCCTAAACATGCACAGATAAATGTTCCATGTCACTTCTCTATTTTAATAACGGATTGTCCGATTTAGCTCAAAATTTGGGAGAAGTTAATGATTAGTGTAAAAATTATCTCATATCAATTTTGTCTAATATCAACTATTTTCACTTGCGCATGCGCAAACGTAGTTTCCTCAACACACCCATATTTGAAAAATGGCTCGTCCGATTCAGCCTCAAGTTTGAGGAAAGTTGTAGATTATTATAGTAATGGCCTAGTATCAATTTTTCCCGATTCCATCCAATACTTTTGCTTACACACGCGCAAATGTATGGATATTATTTGACAAATCTCTATTTAAAAAAAAGGCTCGTCGTCCTATTTGGTCCAATGTTAGAGTAAAGATCGAAGAACACCATAGTACAAATGGCTCAGTGTAAGTTAAAACTAAAACTAAATAAAAAACTTATTTAGCTATTATTTATTTATAGTATATATATATATATATATATATATATATATATATATATATATATATATATATATATATATATATATATAAAACAAAAAACTCATTTAGCTATCATTTATTTTGAGTTAAAAACTCGAAATTTTATCGTATTCAAAACCTGAATACGTTGGATTTTCTGGTATTTAATCCAAAATAACCTGTCGACCGTCAATCCCTCCGCAAAATCACATTATAGCTTTTATTTAGGTACTTCATAAAGATGAGAAGTAATATCTCAAAATTTCGCCTGCTACATTAGTGATAAAAAAAAGTATACATCTTAACCCAAATTTCATTTTAATGAAGATAGCATCAAAATTATTTTTCTGTGGCTTATAGATCGGGCTTGACAAGTTTTTTTCCCGAAATAATTCGATTTTCAACTACTGTGCGGCGGGACGAAGGATCGACCCTTCCTACTACATTTCTCCACAGTATCTTTTAATTCGCTGAAGCCATTTCGTATCATCATTGCCTAGTTTTAGAGGTAGCTTTTCATCTGGTATAGAAGTTCATACAAGAGCTTCATATTTCTGAAACTGTTTGAACACAAACGGCCTCCAAACGATACTAAAAAAAAAAAAATGTTAAGCTCCACTATCACCTTCTACACTTAATATATTACTGAAATTGTATGAGCACCCACATGATGTAGCTCATTCGCTATTTAACTGAAGTAAACAGGAAAAACAGCATCCTTCTTCTATTAATTAACACGTGAGGAAAAGTACTAAGAAAATCTTTGCAGAATATATTCTAACCAAGCGTCAACTGGCGTTCATATAATTACTATTTCATGTTTTATATAATGAACTTAGCTGACTTTACATTTGAGCCTACAATTCCTACATTTCCTTATTTATTGTTATATCCAGTAGGATGCAACTAAAAATTTCTGATGTACCATTTAATATCCTTTTTTTTTTTTTTCGAGGTGCTGATGTCTTTTACATAAAATTAATATAAATTAAATAATAATAATAACACTTTTATCGATATAAACAATTAGTTTACACTGACTAAATCGTGCTTAAGAGAAATAGGAGAATGGATGAAGGAACAATGGATCAAAACTATGAGATTTAATTAAAAAAAACTTAAAGGGCAAAAAGTTGCTGTAGCCCTAAAGAGGAATAAATGCTCCTACACTCTAAATGAGTCGTTTATTTCCAAAATGAACCCTAGACGATTTTTTTTTTTAAATTTAAATGCTGTTTAATTAACATTAATATAATCAAAGATTTTCGGAAATATGTGCTAAAATGAAGATTTTTCTAGAATAATTAAAAAAAAAAATTTGTTTTGATATCATAATTTGAATGCAATGTATAGTTTTGTGCGGCACCAGAAAATTTGTGATGATTAGGGTTCATTTTGGAAATAAATGACTAAAATGGAAAAGAATTCTCGGCGAGAATTCTCGGGGAGCCTTTAAAACTCCACCGAAATTCCATAAGAAAGTTAGAGAATGTCAAGGTTTTTTTTAAGCATATAATTAAAGATTGAAAAAATAAGAGTTTGATTCAAAACGTATCACGCAAATAACATTTAAAAAAATAAATAAAAAACAACATAAATTAGCCGAATAGGAAATAAATATCTAGAGGTTTATGGTGGTCAAGTAAAAGTGATTCCTCGTAACACTAATATTTAGTTTTGAGTCTACCCGGTACTTAACCATCATAATACAATAAAATCAAATAATGTATTGCTAATGACCCTTACTGGTAGTGTTAAAATTTCAAATGAATTAATTATTTCTTCACCTCATTTTCTTCATGTATATCTAAGTTGTCATTCAGATGAAGTTACTTGATTGTTTTATATATCGTTTTGTGGAACTATAATCTAACTCTCATGATGGCTGGAGCAATGGGATGGAGACATAAGAGAACTTTGCCCATGTCTAAATGTACTGTCAGGGTGGGTCCAGGTGCTAAAGTCCAAGTTAGTAGTTTTGAACCCATTCAAACTTGTAGTGGAACTTCCATATCTAACATCTAATCAGGCTAACATCTAGTGCTAACTTGTTACAGCTCATCACCAGGAAGGGCTTTATTCCCTCCTTGTGATTTTGAACCTTTTCTGTAACGACTCTGGTAACAAAATGTTTTATCATTAATAGTCTAAGAGCTGGCGACCGATTAATTCATTGAAAATAATTACGGCTTGAAACCATTTTAAATTTTAGATAATCCTTATAAGAACCCACAACTGGGGTCAGTCGGTCGAATGCCATTGCTTTAGGCATGAAATTGTAAATTGAAACCGCGAAATTTGGTGTTTCATTTAACGAGAGTACTTGAGGTTGAAATTTTGTTACGATGTATTGTTTGTGTACCTAAAAGAAAATTCATCGTGACTGACGGTGTGCAGGATTACGTTTTGAAATTGATGGCATCAGTTACAAAATGGGCCAGTAAAATTTTTGGTGGAAATAAATGTTGTAAAAACGGGAGATCGTTTTGATCGCTTTATTTGACATCGAATAGAAATACGCTGTTTGCACAGTCCCTGGACGCTAGCTTATGTTACAGCTTAAAAAAACACAAAATTTTCCGACTTTTTTCAATGGTTATTTTTGGCGAAAATTTAATTATTTCAAGAATTATAGTGTATTACTATCGGTTATGGACGAAATATACTACAAGTTTTACCAACTTTTCCAAGATAACCAATAATTGATTCCCAAACAGATGTACAACAGAAACAGTTGTTCTAAATTAGAAAAGCATATTGATTAAAAGCTGTAAAGCATCAAATTTTGCGTTCAAAGAGTGTCCAATATTTCGAATTTGGTCTATTTGAAACATATAGAAATTTGATTACATATTTCTCGTGATGCACTCAACAGTACGGGTAAAAAAAAATTCTGTCAATTACATATGTTAATTTGACCCTATTCGAAATATTAGGCTCTCCTTGAACGCAAAATTTGATGCATTACAACTATCATTCAGTAGGTTTTTTAATTTAGAACAGTCGTTTCAATGATATATACGGTTGAGAGTCACTATACTAAGTGTGGTTGCCTTGGTATCTCCTCGTAAGATTCTTTCCGTTATTTGGAATTCTTCGGATATTACCTCTTGAAGCTTCACATGGCCTATTGTATCTCCTATTGTCATTCTTACCAGCCTGGTCAGTTTCCTTGAAACACCCGGAGATAAGAGGTCTCTGAGTAATGTTGACCGGTCCAACGAGTCGTAGGCTTGTTTGAAGTCTATAAAAAGATGATGCAGGTAGACATCGTACTCCATATATTATATATATATATATATATATATATATATATATATATATATATATTTAAAAAAGGTATATATATACCTTTTTTAAATTATTTATTTTTTCACATTGATTATATTTTTCGAGACAAGATTTATATTGTTTAATAACTACCTAGAGCCATCAGCTCCTCCTCTATGGCGTCAGCTGGAGATGTGGGGTGTAAATTTCTAATCACTATCCTTAATGATCTCTCCTCTCGTAATTGATATGTGTGAAAATCCGCTTTGGTTTCGGTAAGATATTTCACAATTTTGCGATAGGCTTGAGACGTGAGTAGCTACCTGAGTCAGTAATTTTATTTAGTGGGGTGCATAGTAGCTGACATTTTTTTATATATTGAACATAAATGGAGGGGGTCGGGGATCTCGGGCTATTGGTGCAGTATCCATAATTTCTTTATCATTTTGAAGTGCCTGATAGGAGTTAGGGATGAAGAAAGGAGATTCTTCAGACATTCCTTGTGACGATGTCTCTGGTTGAGGTTCTGGTTCCATTTGGCTAGGTGGCGTTACTGGTGGAGTTACTCGTTTACTGCGTCGTTGTTTTTGTTTGGCAGGCGAAGCACGAGGTGTCGAACCAACAGATCTCGATCTTTTAGTAGGAGTCTTACCCGACATTACTTGATAAAAGTAGCACATATGTCATTGGGATTGAAAAAAAAATAAAAAGAAAATAAGACCAGAAAAAAAAAATTACGTCTGCTTGAACTTGATCTTGTCACAAAGACGGGCGTTGAACAGCCCCTCCCGAGGTTATATCTGAACTGAAGTCAGCTGGCCAAAGTTGTCACTGCACCAGGTATTGTGATAAGATACTGGTTTCACTTTTCCCAACTATACAAAGTAAATAATAACAGTAATTCTTCTTCCATGACACTACAGCCCAATGTGGGCCCTGGTCTCCTCGCTGAGCTTTCGCCAGGTCGTTCGGTCCTGTGCACCTGCTCTCCAGTTCGTCACTTTTAGGATGGCTTTAGCGTTCTGAGAGACACAATCTTCCCATCTTAGTCTGGGTCGCCCTCTCCCTCTAGTTCGGTTAAGGTTGCCGTCCAGAAGACTTTTTGGGATGTCACTGTTCTTCATTCGGGCAACGTGTCCGGCCAATCGGAGTCGTCCGAATTTGATCAATTTAACCGAATTCACTTCCCGAATTTCCAGAATTAAGTCATATAGCTCTTTATGCAGAAGTTCACTTCCCTTTTTCAGGAGTTCTGCAGGTATACCATCTTCTCCGGGAGCTTTATTATTTTTCATTTTTTCAATAGCCTCTACGATGTCCTCGAGTTCTGGAGGATCAATAACGTCCTCATCCGAAGAGATTGAGGTATCCTCTTCTGCTTGGACCAGGTCTCTCATCTTCTACAGCTCCCTGGTTCAATTTATGGCTATAATGTTGCACCCATCTTTCCAATATATCACTAGTATCAGCAAGGGGTACCGTCTTCACTCCTGCATAATTTAACTCTAGTAGAGCCCCATTCAACCCTAGAGTTAAATTATGCACTATAGGATTACTCCACTGTTTAAAGCTACTATTAAATACCTGCGATCTCGTTAGGTTTTTAGTAAAAAAACACTGAAAATTCTTCTGGAAAATGAATAAATCTGAGACACGACGTGAAAGTTGACCATTATAATCTAGCGCATGAGCAGAATTGAGGTTTTTGTTTAACCTTATTTGCTGGGCTATCATTCCCTGCGGCGAATTGATGGCTCCTGGGCAGCGTCTGAGGAAGATAAAGCCGAGAAATTAGCCAAACGCCTTTAATTTCACTCCTTACCTTGAATCCCACCCAACCCACACCATAACTCTAGAAGAATTCCTTATATTCCCTATCTCACTCCCCTTACCTCCTAAAGTAGTTAATCACTCAGAGTTCAAATATCTTCTACACAAAACTTACTTCCCATAAATCTCCTGGAAGCTATCTTCTTACCCCTCAGATCCTTCGAAAAATTCCATCTAAAGCTGCCATGTTCCTTACATGCATATACTACTGCATCCTACGTACCACCCACTTTCCTCTCTTATGGAAACATTCCACTATCAGTCTTTTCCAAAAACTAGACAAACCTTCCAACAGCATAATATTTTATAGACCAATTAGCCTACTCCCAATCCTTTCAAAATTCTTTGAAAAGATCCTTCTCAAACGAATCCTACCTATATTAGAATCCCCAAATCTTCCTTTCCATCAGTTCGGATTTTATGCAAAACATTAGTAATTAGTTCAACAAGGATTCCGAGTTGTTGGCCGGTATTATTTTTTCGGGGCATTTCTGAAAATAGCACAAGCACTTGACCGGGTATGGCACGACGGATTGCTCTTCAAGATTAAAACCCATTTATCCCAGTCTTTATACCTACCAGTCTTCCGATCCTATCTCTCTAGCCGTTCCTTCCGAGTCCGCTGTGGTATAGAACTTTCCAACGATAATCCAATTGCGGTCGGTGTTCCTCAAGGCAGCGGTTTGGGACCTGTCCTCTACATTTTATTTACCTCTGTTATTCCCATTTATCCTGATACCTCTTTCATAACTATTACCATTGCCTTTGCCAAGACAAAATGTAATATTAGTCAATATAAATAATTTTTAAAAAATTCATGTTATACTATCAAGATTTGAAATATATATTTTAATATTTATATTAATATATTTTGTGCATATATTAAAAATGCAAATAATAAAAATGAAATGGTTAGTCCAATTAAAAGATTATAATATTTTAATTGAACTAACCATTGCATTTTCATTAAGGAAAAAATAATTTTCATGATCAAAAGGAATCAAAGAGAATTATCTATATTTCCTGATAATTTATCGGATTTTCTCGATAATTTAAAGTGTGATGACTTTCTGGCATCTAAGCATTCAACTAGTACTTAAAGACCATCACTAAAGATTTGATAGCTCGCAACTAGAGATTCCTCCAGTGTTTCTTTTAATAAACACAAAATATAATGGAGTACGCTACTGAATAAAAAAATATATATATGAAAAAATAAAAATATTTATAAGATATTTTTATTGCTAAAATTTGCATGATCTAGATTCCTAACTAGATCTTGATGTTGACAGATCTTGACAGCACCCGGATATCTCACCACCCATCAGCAGATAAAGGGTAGTATCTAATTCTGTGTGAATCATTATGATTTTTTATTCACGTGTTTTATTGTGTCATTGAAATGGTAAAATCTAAGCCAACAACTCAGAAAAATCTTCTACTATTAAATCATTTATTCCAAATCTAAGTTACAGACATGCAGCATACTTAAATTTTCTGATTGGCAAAAAAATAAGTATTCATAATAATTTCATTTACTATCATTTTTATTGAGTATTCTAAAAATAATCAAAACTCTATGAATCGATACAGACTCCATATGTGTTCCTTGTCAACACTGCAACTAAAGATGCAATTTTGATGCATTTGATTTATATGATTTATACGGAGTTGGACAAAGACGTTAAATATGTTGTATTTAAAATTTTCTATAGTTTTATAAGAGTTACAATAAAATGAAATAGACGAATAATGGTAAAAAAGAAATACAAATTACTTTTATTGACAATGATATCAAATCTAACAGAGATAAAATATAGCAAAGAGATCTGAGGTGCAATATTTTTTAAATTAATAATAATAAGGATTATAGCGGAAAATAACTTAAACTCGCTGCATTACCAGCAGTTTTCAACATTTTGTACATATAAGAAAAAAAATTATTAGGCAAATCCTTTTTCAATATTAATAAATAAATTTTTTTCTAAATAGTTTAATAAATAGTTTCCCCCTTGCGAATAGTGTATGATTTACTAACTTAGCCTACCTTGATTAATTCCACAACTACACGACAGAGGAGTAAGAGGAAAGTTCCGAACTCTGAAATTAAGCTTTCTAATTAACAAGTTTTCAAGCATCCGAAGTTAGACTTTCTAAGACGTGAATCCATACTTTATCGATATTAGACATTCAGAATTTCGATTGGGTTGCGGGTCGACTCAAGTCTAGAATCAAATTCTAGACTTTTTAATCAATTCATTAATATTATTATTGATAAATATTAATTACGATTTCAGGAACAACTTCATTAGATATAACAGATAAATTCTCTTCAGAGAAATTTGGAACTTTGTATAAAAATAGTTATTTTTCGATTGGGCTCTGGTATCAAAAAAGGGCCGAAATGAATCAATAACTGCTGTTAAATTTATCTGTATCGGTCGTGTCAAAATAGTAACAGAATCATTATATCATATTATACATCAGAATTTTACAAATTTGTAATTATTGCTTACTGCCACAATTTTAAATTCTACTAATTCCATGCGTTTACCTCCAGCTACAACTACTACTACAACTACTGGATCTACATTTATATATATATATATATATATATATATATATATATATATATATATATATATATAATAATATTTGCTTAATTTACCATCAATCACCAGAACGTATTCATTACGAAAAGCGCACCTCACTATTGAATGAATATCTTGAGGATTGAAATAAATTAATTAAATTAAATAAATAATAAATAAATAAATTCCACAAAATACCTCTATTGATTCCATTTACGAAAACAATTTTTTTTTATACTAAATTTAATATTCGTTGGATGGCATAGCGGAGAAGAGGTCCGGTGGCCAGAAATACAAAAGGGGAAAAGATAAAAAAGCCTAGACCCTCTAAATCAGGGCGGGACCCAAATATCCTATATTTCTTCCTCGGGTCCGATGGGTTCCGCACACTACAATAATTCTTTGACCCTGGTTCCACTCGTGGTTGACCTTCCTCTTGTTTAAAATGCTAAAAGTCGACTTCAAATGAAATGTTTTCTTTCTCTGTTAATTTTATAATCCAGTCTAAAAGATTTGTTAGGTACCTTCAAATAAAATTCTAAGAATTTCTAGATTAAATAGAAACTACATTCTTGCCCGTGAGGTCATAATTTACTAAAAAATATTTTTCAAAATGTTTTAACTATCAGCTGTATCAATTTTTTTTTATTCCTCAACTACGCGTGGCAGCCTAAAATAACATTTATTCTAGATTTGTTTAATGTTAAATGTATTAAGGTCCTCTTAGCCCATAAAAGTTGTTTTTTTGTTTTTTTTAAATTTGTTCTTGAGTCGTTTTTACAACTACTTCACTTATTTATAAGGATCTCACTTTCTCCTGAGCTACTGAACCGTTTTTAATGAAATCTTTTACATAGCCTACTTAGATAAAAAAAGAACGCAACGATAAAGAACGAGTTCCAAGAAAACTCTTCTTCCTTGGAGTTGTTTGACATTCAATTTTCCATTTAAAGATCATTGAAAGCACGATATGAGGAATAAATCAAATACGATATATGCAACATTGAGCTCTATTTGTTTAGGTGTGTTAAACGATCTAAAATCGAAAGTACTTCTCAGATGAATAATAATAATAATAAAAAAAAAAATGAAAAACCAATCATATTCTTCTTAGTAGGTATCACACCATATTTTTTTTATTTAGATTAAAAAAAAAGCCCAGAAGTCAAATTGGGAAATTGGTGCAGAGATTTAGTGTTCTGAGCTCCTTATCAAATTACATTATAATTTCTGTTTTGCTTATTCATTTTACTTTATTCACTTTTGTATTTGTTTTCCTTTTGTGTTTTTTTTTCACTTTTATTTCCTTTCCCTCCGTCTTGTGTTATAGTATAATTGCTCATGGCTTTAGCAGATGATAAATTTTAATATTGCCATATAATATGTACTATTCTTATAAAAAAAGGGGAAAACAATTCATGATAAAATATATTTCTAAAAAGTGGCTTTTGTTGAACAAGAATCTAGATTAGAAAAAAAAAAGATATGGTATTCAAAAATATTCAAAGTATTAAGATATTGTCTTGCTGATGATGCCATTTTATCAGGTGATATTATCCTATTTTATTTGCGCGTATCTCAAAAAATATGCATTTTATGTATGATATCAAATATAATGCAATCAAATTCTCTAAATAAAAGGAGAAAATTGTCTAAACCTGACCAGGATTAGCATAGATACAGCGTATCTTGTACAACTACAACAACCTAGAGATTTTAAGTCCGAATGGAGAGGTATGAGACCAGCGTAAAGGATGAGACCAAACCTCCTCCCACCAACCTGCCAACCTGTTCCTAGCAATGCGCTCTGTAATAATAATGTAATGCAATAATATAAGAGTCGAAATTAACAAAATAATTTCTGCTTTCATATTATTGAATGGAAACTTAAACGAATCTTTTGGAATATATTTTCAACTTGACAAATCAAAAATATATACTGTACAGAATTGTCGTACAAAAATTGTTTAAAAAACTAATTTACTATACCTTTGTTAGAGAAGACTTGAAGATGAGCATTCTGCTGAGTTCATTTCAAGTAGTATCTATGTGAACTGTTTAAAATTAAGTTAAAAAGATTATTATTACTATAATATGGTAACGAAAAGTTGTGTAAGGCGCGCACTGCACCAGATTTTTTTTAAGTTTGGTAGAGAATTTAATTATCTTTCAAATGATTTGTACACAATAAAAACAAAATGTATACTATTCGAGTTTTGTCGCAAATAAAATACTCTCTCTCTCTCTCTCTCTGTCCTAACTTATTATCCTGCTTTTTCTCAGGAATGCACTATATATCCGAATCCTAGATACCTCATCCCCATCCGATCATCGTCATATTGAATTCCTTGTCGTTGAAATTTCCTCCAATGCCCAACCTCTCCAACACACTGAGGTGTATCGTCCTCGTCTGGTTCCTTTCGACTCATCCTTTGAATCAACTCTCTCCAATTATGTTCCTCTCTACAACAGTATAATAATTTCCGATGATTTTAATACCAATCTCCTATCTGATTCCAACGACAGAATCTACCTTGAAAATGTCTTTGTCTCCCTCCATCTCTTCATCGTCCCATTTTCTCCTACCCATCACATTTGCCGGTCCGACACCGGGTTAGATCTGCATGTCATCGATTCAGCACGTAATCTCCTTTCCTTTTCTTAACTACCTCTCCCGTTTCTGTCCTCTCATGACTTAATCCAAATATCCTACAATATCGAAACTCCTGCAATCCTCCCTAAAACCATATATAAACTTAAAATAACTTTCCATAACCTAGACGCCCTCACCCATGAAAATACTTTACCTGATCTTGAAACGCTGCAGTGGAATGAAATATATTCCTGTTCTTCCATTGATCACATGGTTGATACCTTCACCTCTAATCTCATCCACATCCTTGATACCCATGCCCCACTCAAAACCTCTATTTTCCGTCGGCCGCCTGCTCCTTGGATGTGTCAACAAATTAAAGATATGCAAAGAAGGCATGAGGCAGCCCGTAGACGCTTTAGACGCACAAGGCTAGCAGATGACTACCAAGAGTTTAGGGGAAAGAATAGTCCAATAACAAATATCAAACTTCCTTGAAAAGTCCAAACTACTTGATCATCTCCAATCCGGCTTCCGTCCCAGTTTCTCCACACAATCCGCGCTAGTCATAATCACCACTGACATACATACCGCTATGGACCGAAAAAAATTAACTGTATTAATACTTCTTGACCTTTCTAGATCCATTCTGACCTCCATACTCCCTCCCACAGAACCAAAACATTCGAACGCTCCTTTCTCGCCCTCTCCTCTACCCTTTTGAATTCCTTTTCTTCTAATATCCGGCATGCTTCTTCTCTATCCTCATTCAAATTCCTCCTTTTCCAACACCTTCTTTCTCTCCAAAATGATACTCTCTAATTGCGAATTAGTTTCAGTTTAGGATTAACATCTGGATCATAAGTGAATAATAGGGTTTTAATGTCCAAACTTCAACTTTGCTAATCAATTCATTATTTTTGTATTTTTCATTTTCACTGTTTTTCTTTACTTTTTTCTTGTGTTTTTTTCATATTTCTTTTTTGTTTTGTTCAAATTAGTTACATTTTTCGATAAAAAATTTATTTTCTCTAACTAAACTGAAGATATTGTAAAAATTAACTGATCTGTATTTTGTAGTCTTATGGTCAGATAATGTTTCTGTTTTATTTGTTCATTCAAGTTATTCTTAAGGGACCTAGTCCCAGAATAAAGATAAAATTCTTTTATCTATTTATCTATCTATCTATCAATCTATATATATATATATATATATATATATATATATATATATATATATATATATATATATATATATATATATACAGGGTGTCCTTTTTATATGGGCCTGCTAAATTTCTCTTGAACCGGTAACGTTATAAAAGAAATAAAAAATACGTATTTAATATTTTTCAGTCTAGTTTAAAATCTAGGTTAAAATCTGTTTTTGAAAAAAAAATATATGGGGCCTCTCAGACCCAATACAACTTTACAATTTCGAATAGGAACCTATGCCTTCCGGTACATCATTTTAACAGATTTTTGAAACTGAAATTAATGGTGAAACGAGATTTGGTCAATAAATTACAAAGTTATGGCACAAAGTTAAAAAAACAATACATTTTGTTTGTTTTGGTATTAATTCTTTTAAATTGCCTTTAAATTTTTTTTTGTTTCACATGAATTAATTGAGTCACATCGTGTTTGTTATCTTTTTAGCTATAATTCATAATAAACTTTTGTTTTAAAGATGTAGTGAAAAAACAGAAATAAGCCACTGTACGTTTTGTGAAACGTAGCTGTTTACATTTACTGTCATTGTTTACCCAAATGGTCTTATGGTAGCGAATAAATTCCTGAAAATAAACAACTTTTACAACAGTACCTACTTCCTTACATTCAATATTAAGCAACCAGTCAAAATGAATAGAAGAGTGCAGTTTTCCCGTCTGCAAAAAGCTGATATGTGCAATTGTTTTATTGAAAGTGGTGGTATTGCTCGCCGTGCAGTCCTGTTGTACTCCCGAAAATTTCCCGATCATCCCCAGATGAACCACAAAACATTTATTCGTGTTGTTCACAATATGAGGAGATTCAGATCAGTTGCGGGTCCACCAAGAAACCGGCAGCGCAATTTCGAAGTGGAACTGGATATTTTATTGTATGTTATGGAAAAAGCAGCATTTATGCCACTCATAACCCTGCGAGATCAGTTGAAGAACTGCAGCAAAGAATGGAAAATGCTTGTCAATCGGTCTCTCCTCAGTCCATCGCACTGCGCAACAGCGATGAGTGGCTAAGAAGAGCCAATCTTTGCATGTTCGAAGAGGGTTGGCATTTTGAACATGGATGTAGGTTCACCAACCTCTGGTTGCATGTGGTATTGAATTTTTTTATTATTAAAAATAGCTAACAAAATGCATTGTTTTTTTAAAAACTTGGTACCATAACTTTGTAATTTATTGACCAATTTAAAATCTGGTTTCACCATTGATTTCAGTTTCAAAAATCTGTTAAAATGATGTATTGGAAGGCATATGTTAATATTCGAAATTTTAAAGTTGTTTTGGGTCTGAGAGACACCATATATTTTTTTTTTCAAAAACAGGTCGAAATTTTAAACTAGACTGAAAAATATTAAATACTTATTTTTCATTTCTTTTATAACGTTACTGGTTCAAGAGAAATTTAGCCGGGCCATATAAAAAGGATACCCTGTTTTGCTGGGTGACTGCGGGAAAGTGCTCAAAAAATATAAAACTATCATGGAGAAATGCAAATCGCAAAGAATTTTGAAGAACAACTTCAGTAGGTTCCGCTTACGGCAATAAAAGAAGAAAAAAATGCCTGCTGGCAGAATAACACTGATACAGCTGTATTGCAAAAGTTAAAAGACAAAACTTTATCAACAGGTTAGAACTCAAACTTTTACAATCCGTTATAATTCAACTTAGCGAACTTTCATGCCTGATTTCTGATACATGTTCTGTAAAGGAAAGCTCTTACCACTTGAAGGTTTGGATTTAAAGAGACACCTATAGAACCGGTATTTACAGATTAAAAATAAGCTTTACACAATGAAATCGAAAATATTTTATTACAAAATAATAATGTAATAATAAATACTTTTGATTTTGTCACAATGTCAAATTGGAGCAGTCCCGCCGTCAGTAGGATGGGGCAAAAGCCAAGGGATTTTGGGGGGAGAGGAGGAGGAGGGGGAAGACGGATCAGAGTTCTAAACAGTCAAAAAGTTTGTTAAAATAGATTAAAATAAAAAAATCATTTCAATCTTTAATAAATGACATGAATTATATCATAATCTGACTATGTACTAATTTCTGTGCGTTGCTTATAGTTTAAATAGAAAAAAAAGTTTTGTCTATTTTGACTCGATTTTTCATCTTTCGCAGAAAAGAAGGCAAGAAGAGTGTTGTAGTAAATAAAAAAGAGCAAGCGCTACTAGTTTTATTATGAACACTTCACTTAAGCAATTATTATTATATTATCATATCATTTTTAAGTAATTTTGTAAAAAAAATATTTTATATTTTTTGTAAAATAGACTCTAGTTATTATAATGTAATAGTAAGTTTAATTTTCATAATACCTTAACTCTTATATTAATAATATTTACAACAAAAAAAAAAATGTCAAATTGAATGGGAAGGGGCCTACTCCATTCTTTTGCTCCGGGCATCAGGAATGCTGATAGCAGTCCTGAATTGGAGCCGTAGGACTTTTTAAGCGATCATTTTTCCATCATAGAAAAAAAAATATGGCCATAAAATTAATAATAATTCCCGGAACATAAGATCCTTTTATAAGCTGCAAGGAGGGAGGAGATAAACCTTATCTTGATTGTCCGCATTCAAAGGAATTTCAGCTTCAAGGCAACAATTCCACTCATTCTAGCCTTTTGCAGTTGCTGGTCCCAAGCAAACACAGTACAATTATGAAAACTATATGTAATTTATTATATCACATAAGTGTTCTTTATTTAATACATTGCTGAGTTTTATTTCATTCATTGCTTTCATCATTTTTAATAGTAATTTGTTTAAAATTCAATAACAAACATTATTGTATATCACACACCTATGTATAAAAAGTGTCTACTGATATATATATATACATATGAATTTATAGGAAGAATATAATCTGTTTTACTGAAAATCAAAATAAAATCAAAAATACAAATGATTTTTTTCCTTTACAATACCAGCAATTTGTTTTGAATTATATTTAAATAATTGAATAATTAAATAACACAATACATTATATTTGATTAAAATTATTTATTTTCTAAAGGCGAACGCAAGGTGGGAATCCCACTTTTTTTACTATCATCGTATTATTATATTATATTATACTATAATAATTTTATATAGCCAAGATAAACAGTCCCATATACTTTTACTTCTCTGTGATAAAATTGGAGTGTATCATCTAGCGACAATAAATTGTTTATTATTCCTTGCTTTTTGGCTTTTAAGTTTGAATAACGCCCTCCTTTGTTTATAGAAAATAGAAGTAGAATTATATAAAATGGTATTAGGTAAAATTGCCAGAGTGACAAAAAAGTACAAGCCCAGGGAATCCATTTAATTATATTCGGTGTAAAAAAAATAAAAAGAATTAAATAAAACACCACATGTCCTGGCCGAGTGGACATCTGTTCAGACTTCTTCACTACTTTCCTCTAAAAGACATCGAAAGAAGAAAACATTCAAATGTATGCTCAGGAAAGGCTAAACCTTCTATTCCACAGTTTTTGTTAACGATACTATCGCGCCCAGGTGCGGTTTCACGCTTTGCCAGTCGCTTTTCAATTCGTTTTTTTTTTTTCTTTTGAGTTTCTTTCTGTCGCGAATTAGACCCAGCAGAAAAGGAAGAGTTTCTTCTTTTTTTTTTTTTTTTCAAAATACATTCTATTTTCAAACAAGTGAGGAATCCGTCCGTTTCAAGTGATCCAAGTGATGTAGCTTGACCAATTTATAATGAAATGATTTTATGTTAGTGGATCCCTACATTATTGCAGTGTCCAAAATTAATAATTTTATTTTTTTATCTGATTGCTAGCTCGAATGGCAGCCATGTTTGTTTTACAAAACTTGATGTTTCTTGCGTTTGTAGGGGTTGACATTAACTGATATTACTCAGAATTGGTGTAACTTCGGTTGATGAAGGAAAACCCATTTTATTTTGAAAAAAACGGCCCAAATATAATATTTGGTGCATTTTTAATGAAATTTTGATCCAAAACAGCCAAAACCCACTTCAAATTGTGATATCTAAATCGATAAATTTGCATTTTTGAAGTCATATTACCCCAAGAAGGAATCTGAGCTGAGGCTTATTATTTTGGAGGCGTGTAGCTATCTATGTTTACTGTATTTAAAAATATATCAATCCTTAGATTGGCTTACATTTCATGTAACGATTTTTCAAAAACTGAAAGTTCAACAAAATCCAAATTTTGACGTTTTGTGTTTCTGTTGAAACAAGCTTTAAAAACCTGAAAGTTTTCCAGATAAATCCTCTATTGTGTGATATAATGCTATATAAATTTCATGTTTGATATTTATCTACGAGTCTAATTTTTAGGACCTCGATTAATGTAAATTAAAAAAAATTAGACACCTTTCGAAAGTCACCTCGAAATTCAGACAGCGTGGACGCATCGTTAGAGCCTAGACTTTTTAAAGTTTAAAATGATGAATCAACATGCGATTTACCTGCTAGTAATTTAGATAGTTGTAATGTTACACCGACACTTCTTTATATAATATTTTTTAAAAAATCAAGAAATGCAAATTTATTACATTTTGCCAAAACAATAAAGCATTTTTTTTCATTTACAAAAGAAAAAATCAAGCATAAATAGTTACTAAATTCAGAATTACCAAAGATGTCCAGATATTGATTATTTTTGGTATTTGATTTAATTTTTTTTTTAATAATAATTTTGTTTAATTTAATTTTATAATATTGGTAATGTATTTAATATTGGTAAGTCTTACTATATATTGAATATGTCTTGAAGCATATTTTTTATTTTTTTTGTTTAAAGCATTCATAAAAATTATTTATAATTATTATTTGAAAATATCTGATTTCTTGTATAACACTTGAAGAGCCACACAACAATGTCATGAACATAATAGCTGGAGCTGATTTCAATAATATAATTTATTATCAATTAATAAAAAATAGTCGGAATAGAAAATAGTATTTTATTACTTAAGTTTCATTTGACCTTTGGTAATCAGATCCCAAGTTCAAAAAAGGTTTTTTCTTTCTTATTAAAAAAAAAATTAAGTAATCACAACCATTTAAAAAAAAGAAAGAAATATGAACCTTTTATTTATTACATTAGCTTCAACAAATTAAAATAATGCGACAATAAATAAAATATACGTAGCTAACCTTGGTACTCTTTATAATTGTATTCTCTATTTCAGATAGGTGTGAAGATGTGTCGAATCAGGCCACGTTTATTCTCCTATCTCATCTCTTGAAAGCTATTGGCAGAGCAAACCGAATATCTTCAATTATTTGTATTTTTCATCTCCCCTTTTCCTATAATCCTTTCAGCTCATGTTTTCTCTGTAGTCGGAAAATCCTATTATAGTTAAAAAAAAAATTATTTGGATTTATTAGGTATTTTTGTAAAATTCAACTGAAAGAAATAGCTTAAGCGCTTTACAGTTTAAAATTATATCCAGCCCTTAAATATTTTTATAACAAAATACAATATCTTAAAATTATATGTATTCATAACCCCAGCCGTACTTTTGTACTTCTTATTAAAGCAGGTTTACATGAGTAAATATTTTGATCAAACTCAGTTTGATAAATAAAGTAATTGTATAATCTGTAGGTTACACGAGTATGTTTTTTGATAAAAAAAACTTACTGGAGTAAAGCAGCCTTTAGATTATTGTCGTTTTCTATGTTCAAGGCTGAAGGGCAAAGCAGGAGGTTGAAAAATAAAAAAATTCCCTGGAGTACAAAGACGAGGATGATCTGAAATGCTCTACTGAAGGCGCTACAAAAAACTAAAGAGTAAAGAAACCCACATAATTTTGATGTATAAATATGTATTTGCTTCATTAAAATTGTTCTTAAAATTTAAATACCTATATATAACACCTAAATTACAGAACGGTGCAACATAGCTATTACTATATTGCTAAAGGCGTAAAAACACACATTTCTAAAAAAAGACCTTTAAGTTGACTCCAGGAGGTTTATTAACATCGCAGCAGGTGCAGGTGACAAAAATAGATACCTTGCCACTTTTATTTCTAAAATAATTCTTCAGCCGGGAATATTTAGTAAAACGGCTTCTTAGAGATAATAAATTAAATTTCTAAATGATTCACTGGCATTTTTCCTCTCGATTCAGAAAAGTCTTGAAATGTTTGATTCTTTTTCAGATACTTTAACAACACTCAAGGATGTATAAAACTTGGACTTAGTGACAAATAAAATGAATTCTAAAGAAAGTTACATAGATAAATTAAGCAATAAAAAGCCAGCATTAGTAGTATAAAAACTAAATAATTATAGTAAATATTTTAAAAACAAATAAGATATATTGAACCGTAGCCAAGTTGTTACCATTGTTGCTAGCACCGCTCGGACTTTTTCCGTGATCCTTCTTTAACAACGGCTGTCACTGGTCTAAACGAGAATGTTATTCATCGATTCAGAATTATTTTGACAACGTGGCTAGTGAGCTTTTCATAGATGCTGATAAATTTGATGCCTACGCGAAGGAGAATGTTGAACTATATGTAAAAGAGTACGGTTTGAATCAAATGCTAAAATCTGCTCATAAGCATTTGATCAAGTTGTTCGGAACGCTACCAATAGGACAGCTGGGAGAAGAATCACAAGAATCTGCAAATCGTATGTTCAAATTCTTTCGAGGACACCGTACTCGCAAATTTACTGGAGTCCACATGAATGGAACCTTGGTAAAGCTAAAGGGTCTAAGTGTCACCAGCAAAATTTGCCAGATTTCAAGTTTCAACTTGAATAATATTAAAAAAATATTACTTAATTAAAAATAGAAACATTTTTTTCTGATTACCTATGGTTGCATAAGGAATAAAATCATATTTATAATAATATTAATACGGTACATAGACTGCAAAAAAAAAAAAAAAAATGTGAGAAAAAGCGACTTATATGCTATTGTATATCCACGCTTCAATTATGATCTGCTAGACCATCTTCTTTTACACAATGGCCATTGCATTTCCGAAACAGGTAGTAAGGATCGGTCCCATCTCTTAGATTTCTCCCCAGAAGTGTTTTCATTTTTAAAAGAACCTAATTTACCATTGACTATCTTTTCTGATTAGTTATCTTACTATCCTATTATCCCAAATTAATTAAAAATGTTTATGTAATTTTATCTCCTGTGATTTATTTATTATAACCATTACAGTCAGGAAATTTTAAACCACTATTAATATTTTATTTTAAAAAATAAAATGTAATAGTAAGTATATTTTAAATTAGCTGTATTTTTTTTCTCAATGGTAATTTTGGGAGGGGAAATATCTCTCCACCCCTAATGATCCTCTTCCATTTGCGAGGTTCTTCATTGAACCTCACACGGAGAATTTTCCGGTAGTTCCACTGAACAAACTGTGATCTGCTGAGGTGTATGAACATTTATTCTAGGACCTGTACCGTCGCGTGAGACACAGACCTGTAAGCCATGGTGAGTCGGCGTAGAGCCATCCACTGGATCGTCACCAACCAGCTCTTCTGCTGATACAGAAGATTCCAATTCAAGCTAGAGGACGCGTACCTCAGAATACCAAGAATTTGTTAGAGCTTTATAAATGGTCCATGAGGTATCTGAGACCCCAGAAAGTGCACCGAAAAGCCTGATAGTAGGTTCTTGTGTCATTTGAGGCGCCAGCCCATTCTTTATAAGTAAATTATAAAATCAATTTTAAAGCTAGTAATTAAGAACACAATAAATGTTAAATATGTTGATGTTCTTAAAAATTAAAAAAAAAACATAAAATACTCAATGTTATTAATAAAACTATAACAATTGAATCCAAATATATTAATACATTTACTCAATTACAATTCCACAGTAATAAATTTATTATAATTTTAGCTAAAACAAAGCCCTCTTTAGTGAGCCATGGAATATCAAATTAGGACTTTATTTTTAAATTAGTCATCTATCGCCTCTACTCTTATATGTCATCAGCGTAATTATCCGTCCTTCATTAATAACTAGTACATTATTCAGTCCTTTCTCACCATCTTTCAGGACACCACAAATTGCAATAGTTTTATTCCTCTCCCCCTTTTTCGGTAAAGAGAAAGTTTCTCTATTTTTCCTTGACCCATTGAAGTCGTGAATGTAAAAACGCGGAACAAAAAACAACTGAAGGAATGACTAACACCTCAGAATTGTGCTAGAGTAGTTTACACAGAGCTAGAGTGTAGTCTGGGTGGGGCCTGAAGCTATCCGCTAACCGCATCATTATCTCAGATTGCAATTATCTTGCCTTATTATTGGCTATCAATCATTATCGAGGTCACTGATTAATGCAACTTGGCTGGATCCTATCATCAGGCCTTCCAGCTTCGTGGATCCTCTAGTTTTGCGTTCATTGGAATAGTTTAAACTAAGATTATAATATAGTTTGAATTTAAAATCTTCACGCTCTCCTCTCCCATCTTCATATCTTAGAGAAAGAGTTCGAAAAATAGAAAATCCACCGAACCTCCAGAAATCCAATCTGATCACATTTATCCTGCTGAAAAATGACTGTCCACCAGTTACATTAAACGGTATCGCAGTATTTACCAAAAACCTGTTAAATATCATGAAATGTTAAATTAAATTGAAACTTACATACCAGACTTAAAAGGCAAGAACTCAAACAACTACTGGCTATTAGAAACTACTGGCTCATTTAATTGACTATCAATAACTTCTGGACATACAAAACAAAAACTATGAAACAACTCAATACTGATCCTAATTTGGATTTACGGAACAGCACTTTTTCAATATCTATGCCCGTTCATAAATATATAGTCTTTTCAGAACATTGTTGGTTTTCTTTTTCTTTTTCATTGTTATTTTTACCAATAAATAAATTATAATTTATGTCCAAATAAGGTGAATAAAAAAAAAATTAAAAATGTACATCCCAAATCAATTATAAATGTTCAATGTAATACTATTAATGGAATAAACTATATATATATATATATATATATATATATATATATATATATATATATTATATATATATATATAGTCGCAAATACTCAAAATTAATTCTTCATGTACCATGTACAATGATTTTAAAATACCTCAACTTCCACTTCTCTATCCGACATAATTCCAATCCATTAGTACTTTTTATTTCTTCCTCTCTTTCTTTCCTGATAATCCGATACGCCGCACGTCTTATGAACAATAATCAAATTCAAGTAGGTACTCAGTTGATTGGAGATAAGGTCAAAGAAAAAATACATTGTTAAGGATAATCCTATTTTTTGTTGTATGCCGACGTTTGGGACGGAGTTGCGACAGGCCCAGAGACCAAGTGAGAAATACCATAGAGAAAGAGTTCCCGTTGCTAACATTTTTCCAACAATTCTATGGATATATTCTAGTGGCTGAAACCAAAATATTAATGTCTCCCAAAAAATTTTGAGCTTCAATTCCAACGGAGTTGAACAAACGACGAATTTTGGTAGTTGAAAAAATAATAAAACGCCTAGTCAAACTTGACTAATTTTAATTTTATACATATATATATATATATATATATATATATATATATATATATATATATATATATATATATATATATATATATATATATATTTATATTACAAGCTATTAGTTAGGTATTTAATACGATAGGTAGATTTTTACAACGATAATGTTCATAGCAGTGGTGTAAAAGTGTAATATTTACTATTTCTTGAATCGCAAATAATGTTTTTATATTGTGATATGTACATGTATAGTCTAATTTATAAATATATATTTTTTTTCTTCGTTTATATTATTTAAAATTGTCAAGTTTGACTAGGCATTAATTTCTAAAGTAAAATAAATATGATATAAATCAATTGTGTAAATAGTCAATATAAAGTAAAATATATAAAGTTAAATTCTGCACACCACGTTTTATTGTTTTTTCAACAGCCAAAATTCGTCGTTTGTTCAACTTCGTTAGAATTGAAACTCAAACATTTTTTGGAGACAATATTTTGGTTTCACCCATTAGAATATTGTTGGAATAAATTTTTTCAGCGGGAATTCTTTTTGTATGATGTTTCTAACTTGGTCTCTGGACCTATCGCCCTGATGAAGGCTTTGCAGCTGCACTCAGTTCCATACGTCGCACAGTGGGGCAGAATGCCCTAAAACCTGGCATAAATAAAAAAATTTGATGTCCCCTTTTGAAATTTTTTTACTGAGGTCTGAGCACAGCAGGAATTGGCAGATCTCATGCAAGCATCGACATGCTCCTCGACATGTTATGGAATGCACCAGCTAGCTCTAAAGTCGGCAGTCTCATACTATCTTTCAGAGTGTTCCAATTAACAGTTCTCTTTAAATGTCTCCCGAACACTGAGTATTTGTGATTTTTAAACGAAACTAATATGGATAGCGCCTCATGTTGTAAGTAATTAAATTTCATATTATATCAATTTTTATCTTTCTTAGATATTGTTTGGGGAGTTTAGAGAAATTCATTAAAATTAATGCTTCTAAATTAAATTTGGAATAACTTTAAAAAAGTTCTCCACACTTCTCCACAAACTTTTTTACTTTTTTTTATTCAGTATTTATTTGCCTTAAAGGGTCAATAATATAAATCTTGCTTGAAGTGGCTTCCCCACGATATTTTAATTTGTTTATACAATTTTTCATAAAAGCGCAATTAAAACCCGACTTTAGCTGCTCCTGCTGATACTAGCTTTATTTATATATCAAGGAGGGAATTATATGACATAATTAAGTCATCGAATAAGATTACTATGGAGGAGAAATTTGTATGCCTTAAAAAAGTCATTTCTGAACTTACAAACTGCCCCGAAAATAAATTACCTGACCTTTTTCACATATTATCAGTTTTATTTTCAAAATTTTAGAGCAAATGGGAGGAATTTAAGCGGTCAGAAGATAGATTCATTAAAAATAAGTCAATGTGGCTAGAGGGCTCTGAAAAACTGAACCATTATGTAAATTTGACAGTTGTTAAAAAGGAGAGACGGCCAGCTCAGGCGTTTTCAGAATATGCCGAGAGAACAAAACAGAAGAAGACTAAAGAGCTGCGTGCTAGTAGATCTGTTGAGGAGTTAGCATATGCAACTCAGATGAGTACTCGTCTTTCTAGGCAGACAGACACACCTGTCATTATCAAAGAAATTACCAACGCAACTCCTACCAGACCAAAAAAATATAGGCAAGGTTTCAGATATCTCCTATAAAATCTCCTGTTGAAAACTATAAAATATCATTTAAAATAGCAGGCATCAACGAAGATCTGATATGTCGTTTCGCAGTAGTATTAAAAACTATTTCAAGTAGACATAATATAAACATAGAAGAATGTATGACTTTTTATTCAGAAAACAGCAGAAATGTTTGTGTACTTTTATCGATGGTATGCAATGCCTCCAACCATTCACAAAATGTTAATTTATGGTTCTGATATATACATATATATATATATATATATATATATATATATATATATATATATATATATATATATATATATATATATATATATTTAAGAAAACTAGAAATGTCCTTTTTATAATAAGCCTGTAATATTTTAACATAACTAGAAAGTTTTTAGTTTATTCTTGGATATGGCTCCTTATTTATAGGACTTAGTGCCTGTAACTGACATAAAGGGATTTTATATTCTTAAATAGACTATTCACAAATCATTTACGTTATAATTTGTTGTAAAAATTCCATACATTAATTTATGCCACAAATTCTCATCTGCCCCACTGTGCGTCGGCCCCCAACAAACAATATGTTTATCCTTAACAGCTTATTTCATTTTTTTTTTTGCCCAACCTACCGGAAGTGTTACCTCGACCTAACCTTAACCACCACGTGGTTGTACCGCGATCTAATCTTAACCATCAGGCCACGCCCCTTTTAGTCACCTGACCACTAGGCTCCGTCCCCTTTCTAGTCACTTAACCTTTAGCTTCCTCCCCTTTTAACTTCTATTCCTCTCTAACCAGCCAATCAGAGTGCTTCACCCCTACCTTGACTAATCCCCCCCTAGGTCACCATTTTTTTTACAAAGATGTGATCAGCATCCATGCTAAACCACCAGGTTTATCCCCTCCACCCATTGAAGGGTCGATCGCCATTTTGTTTTTTGCCCTTTGAGATACTTAAGGTTTTGAAAAGGATGAGTGTACCCGACCGCCATTTAGTTTTTCTGCCGTTTGAGATACTTAATGTTTTGAAAAGACTGAGAGTACTCGGTCTCCATTTTTTTTTTATGGCGACTTGAGAGACTTACGATTTTGTAGAGTCTGAGTGTGCCCGGCCGCCATTTGGTTTTTATATGCTTCCATTTTGAGTTTCTGTAACTGGAGAGCCTCAGGACTTTGTCGAAGGGTCCGGTACCCAACTTATACAGCATGAGTGTACCCGACCGCCACTTTGTTTTTCTTACATAGCCATTTTGTTTTTCTACCGTTTGAGAGACTTGAGATTATGTTGAATGGCCAATTACCCACTATATAGTCTGTAACCTTCCCAACGGTTGTATGATTTCAACCTATACGATGAAGGGTCAGGCATCCATCTATAGTCTGTCACCTTCCCAACTGTTATGTAACCTTTACATTGTGTTCGTGTTTGTGCAATCTTCTCAATGTTTACATAACTTTTACCTACAATAATAACAATAACAATATTTAACTTTATCTACATGCAAACAGGTTGGATCACGTATAAGCAAGTTGGGCGATATCCAGTTGAAATGTAAACATGGACTTTGAGCTGTTAATCTTTAAAACATAAACAAAGAGTAGGACTTCTTAATCCTATAATAGCTTTTGGTCTTTGAATTCTTAATCCCTAAAACATAACTAATGAGTATGGTCTCTTAATCCTATAACAAGTTTAGGACTTTGGACTCTTTACAAAAAATTTAGCTTTCGCAATAATGCTCCATCTCTTAGTTCTACCTTTGAAAGAAAACAGTGGACTTTGAACTTAAAACATAAACAAACCGGACTATAAATAGGAGCATTTTTCAGAGCTCTTCTTCATTCTCTTATCTAGCGTGTTAAGTTGCATCTCCTCTGGAAACGTGTGAGTTAATTTGTATTAAACTTTTTATTCATTTTGGTATTTTATTATAGTTTTTTTCTCTTTGTTCCATATTAGTTTTGAAATTAGTTTTTAATTTTCTTATTATTTAATTTTTTTTTCATCAATATTAGTTTTTCGATTGAATTTCAATTTTGTTTGTATTGTTAAATTTTTATTTTTAGAATAGAACTTAATTTTTTTTCCAATAAATTTTGTATATTAACCCCATTTAATATTAACAGTTCAATTTTTGTTATAGATTCAACTAAGATTTATTTTTTAAATATTTTATTGCATTTCATTAATTTCTTGAGTACATATTCTTCGTAAATACTTTTTTAAAAGTTTTTTCAGTAGTTTATTAAATAATTAATTATACTAAAATGCAAATTTCGTGGGATAGTTCCCAGCCGGGGACGTAACATTAATGGGCATGAAGCCATTTGCCATACCACGCTGCCTCGTCATACTCGTATTACCTGTGGTGATATTTTTCAATTTGCAAAGCAGTGCACGACGCATGTGCGTCGTTGTCAAACAGAAATACCGCTCGTCATGGAAAAGCGAAGGCGGTAGGAGGCGGCTATAGAGGCTTTGATATGAGATCGAAATAGTATACGGAGGAGATATTAAGACATTGCAGTGGAATTTCTCTGCACTCAGACTGACACCCTGCATCGGTTGATTTTTGAATATTTGTTGAAATCAGACGCTCCCCTGAAGTCTAATTGGATTTTGGAGGCTACGAACAAAACGTCAAAGGAGATGCGTGTGATCGTGGTTTTAAAACCAAAAACATAACGAACTGCTACATTTCTACAATCTTGAATAGCTTAAATGGAAGCTACTTGAAAATTGCTACCGCAAGATGGAAGAGATGATGATGAAAGGAAGCGGATGGTTCCTTAAATGTATTGACGGTCTTCTCGTAAGTGTCAATCGATTTAGATCTCTAGGCGCTAAATAATAAATACGCGTCATAATTATATTTCAATTTATTTTTCCATTTTTTTTTTAAACTAAACTATAAAAATGACCAAATGAAAAAAAAAAAGGTTTGTTCTTCTTCTTCCTAATCTTACCCTCTGCTACCGTAGTTCAGTGTTGGGGATCCCATTTATATAGTCCGATCCATGCATCTCGGTCCTGATAACGCCTTCCTGTGTGTTTCTAGGTCTTCCTCTTCCTTTTCTTCCTTCCACTCTTGCCTCATACATTACTCTGGCTAATCTTCCCTCCTGTATTCTTTTGTCATGGCCGAACCAGCATAACCTATTTTCTTCTATTATATCTTCAGCTGGCTTTACTTCGATATTGCTTCTTATTTAGGTGTTTCTGATTTTGTACCTCCTTGTTTTTCCCTCTATTCTCCCCAGGAACCGCATCTCCAATGCTTGGAGTTGGTTTTGGTGCTTTGAGGTAGTAGTCCAGGATTCACTGGCGTAAGCCAGGATAGGGATGAATTTGTTTTTGAACACCGCTTTCTTCACCTTTTTGAACACTTCTCTCTTTCCCACAAAGCCTGTCCTACGTGAGTAGAAGCACTTGCTGGCCAGTTTTATTCTCTCTCGTATTTCTCCGTCAATCCAGCCATTCTCGTTCAGATGTGCCCTCAGATACTTGAAATCTCTGACATGCTCCAATTCTTCCCTCCTCAATCGAAGTACCCGACCACCTCCTCTCTCCCTCTCCTGTCCCTATCCTCATTATTTTTGTTTTATTGCTGTTTATTTCCATGTGTAGCAGCTGTAGTTCTTTTTGTATGACTCGGAGATTTTGTTGGAGGTTTCTTCCTTTATTCCCGAATAGAACGACATCTTCACCATGCGCTAGAAGGGTGAGATTAACTGGTCTCAATTCTCTATGGCCAAGCCTATAAGTTCTCATTTTCATTTTAGCTCTCTTCAGCACCATGTTGAGCACCATCACAAACAATAATGGGCTAAGGATGCAGCCCTGTCTTATTCCTTGGGTGCTCTGAAACTCTTCTGAAGTGTGGTTGTTAGCTCCCACCACATTTCTTTGTTTCTTGAATAGGCTAAGAATGGCCCTCGATAGTGCTGCTTCCTGCTCATTTAGTACTTTTGCGATGTCTGTCTTCCTGACCCTATCGAATGCCTGGGCAAGGTCTACAAAGCAGGTATATACTTCTTTCCGCATGTTTCGTAGGCATCTATAAAAGAGCTTTTGGTTTCTTTTGGCATCTTTCTCTAGCTTATTTCCAAAATCTTCTCATGTTTTCCTTTTTGGCTGCAATACTTTTTCCTTAGCTGTTCTCCTCTGTTCCTTATACTTCGCATAGTCCTCCATGCCTTTTGCCTGAAGATAGTGTTTCCATAGTTCCTTCTTTAGTTGTATTTCCGTTCTCACTTCTTCTTTCCATCAGGCTATTCTTTTTTGTCTTTGACCTACAGTAATTTTACCACATGCCTCCTCTGCTGCTTCCAACAATATCTGCTTTATTGTTTTCTAGCTTTTCTCAATGTCATCGACATCCCAGATATATTTGCTGCTTGTGGCCTTCTATTGCAGGCTTATATGCTTCTGCAACCTCTTCTGCTTTAAGCTTATAGTTATTTATGTTTGTAGCTCTTAAACGGCTTGGTCTTTCTTACTTCATGGGTGAACCCTCCAAGACCTTATCCATTATCAGAAGCATGTGGTCTGCCCCTATCTCATATACCCTTTTGACTCTGACATCTCCTGTTCTCTTTCTTTCCTTTTTTGGGATAATGAAGTAAGCTATGATCGAATTTTCATTCCTTGAAGGTTCTGCTCTCGTGATTTATTGTATTTTCTTGTGAGGGAAAAAGCTGTCCGCGACTATCAATCCGTTTGCCAAGCAGATGTTCAGAATCCTTTCACCATTGTCATGCCTGAAGTTTTCCCCATGTCCTCTTATCACTCCATGCTATCCATCGGTTTCCTTGTCCACTCTACAATTAAGATCACCTATAATGATGGGAGTTCCTCCGCTGTCATTTAATCCCCTCTGTAGGTCATCGAAGAACTTTTCCTTTTCTCTTACACTTGCATTATCATTAGGGCCATACACAATGAACAGTGTTACGGTCTTGTGCTCTAATTTTAAATTTCACTGGCATAATTGTTTCGTTAATGGCGCTCCACTCTGCTTGTGCAGAGATCTTAATGTAATATCCATCGTACTCCTTCTTTTGCATGCTCCAAGTGGTTAATTCCTGAAAACAGTAGCACCTACTCGCCAATGCGCTTCTCTGTTCTCCTTTCTGTTCTTCTCATTTATGTGTTATCTCGGGAAGACAGGGTATGGGCCTGCCGTACCCAATGTCTGGTGATGGAGCTTCCTTCTAAAAATTTCCAGGCCAAATCTCCCTTGCTTCATGACGTAGATGGAGAACTGTCACTACTGATCTGATACGGTGCTTGGTTACACCCATTCAGTCTGTAAAGGGATATCCCTCCTCCTTTCTCGTCCGGAATTGGGATCGGCTATGGCGGAGATTTAGACTTAAAAAAATGTTTAAAGGAAATTTTCAATTATTTATCGTTGAAAGGTGTTTATTACTTCCTTATACGAAGTAAAGGAAGTATTGTAATCGCGAAAATTTTCGATTTCAGATTTCGACGGAAATATCTATTTTGACCATCCCTGAATCCATTTTGACTAGTCTCGTCGTGGCGTCTTTACGTACGTACGTTCGTATCTCGGATAACTCAAAAACGGTTAGCCTTAGAAAGTTGAAATTCTGTATTTAGGATTACTGTAAAGTCTAGTTGTGAACCTCCCTTTTTGGTCACTGCTTGATCACCGGAAGTGGTACTTCACTTGAAGGTCATAATTGATTTCCATAAAAAATTATATTAAAATACTATGCAGAACTTCTCAAAGTTAGTATTTATAATTTATATATTGATTTAAATACCATACTAGATACTAGTTTAAATTGGAAAACCGGAAGTGATACTTCACTTGAAGGTCATATTAGACTTTCATCAAACATTATATTAAAATATAATGTAAAACATCTCAAATTTGGTAAATAGGACTTTTATATCGATATAAATGTATTTATTAGATTTGGGTTAAAATTCGTGAGCCGAAAAGGGTACTTTACTTGAAGGTCATAATAAGTTTACATCAAAAATTATATTTAAATTAAAAGAGAAATCATGTGTTTCGGTAATAAAGGTTACGCAATTTGGTTTCCAATCCAATTAAACATTTTTATTACTTGTTTTAAGTGTTAAAATTGAGTGCAAAATACTGGTTTTCCTCTCTATTTGTGAGATAAACAAGTCTGCAGCATGAGAATATGATATTAGTTAAGTGGTTTTTTCCGCTTAAAATTTCGAAACTATCGATTTCCAATGCTTTATCCCGTGATATTGACAGTTTTATTGTTGTCATGGAACGTGAAGAAATATCTTGGAAACTAGTTACCTATTGAAGGAAAACGACATATAATAACGGAATGAGATCTCCAGTGATAAGAGTGTGTCTGTGTGTGTGTGTCAATTGATGGATGTCGGGACGCCGAGTGTCGTTTTTAGTGCTATCTTCGGAAACTAGTAATCAAATTCAGTATAACTTTTTGAGCCACGGATTTATAATTTAATAGGCGTTTAAGGAAGTCATGTGTTGCCCACATCAGATATTTTTTTTTAGTTGTTGATATATTATTGGTATTTTTATTTGTAAACCAAAGAATGAGTGCTGTGGAATGTGTGTTAAGGTCCATGGTATGGTTATAAATGCTCGTAAATCAGTATGTTGACAATTAGATGTGTGAATGAGTTAGCGAAGACATGATGATCGGGCATGTTGGAGCGAAGGTTGACCAGCGAAGGGTTCGGAACGGTATAGGCTGGATGGCGAGGCCGTGACGGCCGGGTTTGTGTTCGATTCCCACCCGGGGAAGCTAATATTTTTTTTTCGGAGATCCCGAGAAATCAATCTTGATACTTCCACTCTGGTTAGCCGTCAGGTATTGACTAAAAGTCAAAAAGAATCTATGTTACAAAATATTATACCAACACAGCTTCCCGATACACACACACCTTGGCGAGGTGGAAAGGCTTACTTCTAAATTATACTTAGAAAACTAAGATGAGTGCACTTGGTGGAATTGTTTCCATACTCGTGAATAAATAATGGCGACAAATACCTACTTGCAGTAATATAAGAATTCAAAAATAAAAGAAATTAAAAAAAGATAGAAGGACAATATCATGAGATTAACAAGATACTTCATCGGCAATAATGACTTAAATTTCTAAATAAATAAGTAAGTTTTTAAAATACAATATAAAATTTCTACTTTTGAAAATATTACCTAAGTTTATATTTTGTATTTTAACAGAAGTACCATTTTTCGCGCTGTTACAAATGTGATCGGTGCATATGTGGTCCCTAAAATCAAAATGTGTCATACATTTTTACATTGTATTTTATAGTGTTAACTATTTCACACAAGATAACTCTAAATCTCTCAAATTGCCAGGGGCTTCGTAAGTGTGAAGTGAAGTAACATTGAAAATCTTACGACATGCCACTTAAAGATTTTTCAGCAAACATCCCGGACCCCATTGTGTTAATCGATCAGATTAGGACATTTTTTATGAAATAATTTAGTCTCTTAGTAAACATTCAAAAGCTTTAATTCCAATTAAATATCGATTAGGTATACTCAGAAGCTATTCAATTATGAGCGTATTTAACCTAATAAATGCATACAGATTTAAGTACATTAGCTTGAAAGGGTGTAGTTAGCGAGGGCTATTTCGAGTTCTACAAAGGAGACCCTTATGGAAGTCCAATTGAGCTCGATTGGACATAAAAGGCTTTTATTCAAGGATTGCGCTTCGGAACTAGGAGACACGCGCAAAACTGCTCGTAAAGCACCGTGATTTAATGGTATGTGGAATAATCATTACTCGTTTTAACCATTCTTGTATTCAATTAATTATTAATCAAGAAAAATTTCACTATGGATGTCCCCTGTATGAATTTATTTTTTGTTTGCTCTGTTAATTTTTTTTTCTGTTCGAGGAAATATTTTTGTTTCATTTTAGTATGTGAGTTCCATCACCATTGTTGACAAATATAACAATTGGTATGATTAAAATAAAAGAAAAAATGAACAACCTTTGAATGTATGTGATACAGTAAAACGACATGTATCCATAAGAATCCATGTTGTACCCTACAATCACCTAAAATAAAACTAAATCTTTCCCATCTTTCTAAAAAGAATACCACTGCTGAGTATAAATAACGGTTGTCTGCCCTCCTCTATAATAATCCGAACCTTTTTTTAATTTATACTGATGGATCCAAGTCAGGAAAAACAAAGGCTTCGTTATTTGTAACCCGCGACTCAAACCATAAAGTTAAATTACATAAATTATCTTCTATTAACATTGCCGAGCTCCCCATCATAGCATCAGCGCTACATTTCTGCACAGAAGACCATCGTCATAATGTCGGATTCATTAAACTCTCCAAAGCGTTTAAAAGCATGTACTCGGAACACCCAGTAGTCATAAGAAGTTAATCTTCTCTGTAAAAACTCCAAGAACAGGGTAAGTACCTATATTTAATATGGATTTCCAGTCCATATTATTGGCACAGCTCACAGATCAAGCAGCCCGATAGGCGCTCACCCGATGGCCGATACACCACCGTTCTCACCCCATCGGACTCAGTAGACCTCTAAAAATGGAAATATCAGAGACATGGCAAGTCTTGTGGAACGCAAGCCCCCAAGTAAATTAAAGGTTATCAAAAAAGTGTGAAAACCATGGTTCACATCCTACCGCAGCAGCCGCAGAGAGAAAGTCGCCCTGCCTCGACTAAGAATAGGCCACACTGGGCTCACGCACTCACACAATATCAGAAAACTGGCACCTCCATCATGCCAATATTGTTCTTGGCATTCTTACGGTTAGACATATTTTTGAGGAATGCACTCACTATGTCCCAACAATAAATAGAATAGAACTGACCCCAAATTTATCTAGCACTCTTTTTATTTTATTTTTTTTTAACCCAGCATATTTTTTTTTTTAACCCCGGCCTATCAAGGCCTATTGTGCGTTTGCCTAAACCGTTTAAAATAGGCCAGTAGCCTTTGAAAATCTGAGTAGACTCATCGGGTCCATCATCTCGCAGAGCTTAGTGATCCGGTCACAACCAAAGTGGAGGTACCGCACCCTTGTCAAAGCATCGCATCCACAGATTATGTGGAAAGTCGTTTCGTCCTCCATCCCACATAGTCTACATGTCCGTGACATAGTTAGCCCCATGTTTTGGAGGTGCTTATTCAGTTGACAGTGTTCTGTATATAGTCCCGTCACCCTCCTATTCATAAACAGAAGTATCTCATTTCTTTTGGTGCAGGGTCCATCTAAAAACAGTTTGGAGTGTATCTGTTTCCTAGTGCTTTCCCAGTAGTGCTTAACTTTATTGCCTACAGGCACCCTGATAAGCCTTTTGGCATAGCTAAGGCTTATGCCACATATGGGCTCTGGTGCACAAGGCTTCACCTCAGAACCTCTCCTTGCAAGGTAATCAGCCTTTTCATTCCCCAAAATTCCCGAGTGTCCAGGACCCATTCAACCCTTACCCTGTTGGTTTCTGACAGTTTGTTAAGGTTAACTTTGCATTCTTCCACCTACTTTGACCGGGTCGCATAACCAATTAAAGCCCCGAAAGCAGCTTGGCTATCTGTGTGGACTGTAATTAGTCTGTTTTTAACTCCCTCCTCAATAAGGGACTGGGCACAGACATTAATTGCTAATACCTCTGCCTGAAAGACAGAGGTATGTCTACCTAAGAATATGAACGTTCCCTCTCTAGGTTTATCCATCCTCCAGATACCCGCCCCTGAACCTTATACCTTCAGGGATCCGTCTGTATAACAGTTAACTCAGTTGCATGGTACATGGGAGTTAGTTCTGCTGATCTTAGTATTATAGTGTCCCTCCCTATAGCTTTGTACTTGTATGACAGAGTGCATTGCCAACACCTCATCCTGATCAATTCTGTTAAACAGAGTCCTATGTCCCTGGTAGGCTAGATATTTGAATCTTGTCCTTAATTTCGTAAATCTATACGCAATGCTAAGTGCCTGCGCCTCAATTTCCAGGTGCAATGGTGTTAGGTTCAAAAGGACCTCCATTACAGCAGTGGGAATCTAGCGCTCTTAGTGACAATAAAGCTTCAGTGACATTGGTGTTTAAGTTTTTGAAAGCACATCGCCTCTTGTCTAAATTATAGCATTTTAGAACTTTCTCCTTTTATTTTCCATTATTAATTTAGTAATCATCTATTATTTATTTTATTTTTTTGTATATAACATTGACCAAACATGTCCCAAATCTGAGTAGATCAAACAAACCATAAACGATGGTGATCTAAGGGTCGTAAGCCTATAAACAAAAAAAAAGATTCATTGTGTTAAAAATCTATGTAACGTAATTGTATTACATTAACAGCAACACACAAATTATACTTCTGCCTTGCTTATTGACATTACTTAATTTAAGCTAAAATAGACGATTAAGAGGATTAGACACTTGTGTTTACTACTGGAAAACCATACAATCTCTAATCAGAAGCAGACATCCCTAGTAATTGTTAATTATTCTGTTTAAAGTGATAAATGAACTAATCATTATTATCAAACATAACCAACTAATTCAGCTAATCACAACCAAATTTTAAACTATTGGGAAATAAAAAGGCAAAATCTATAGGAGATAATCCTCAAGGAGTTTTTCGAACTCGGCCTGTGGACACGAAATTCAACACTCAGCCTTAAAACCAGCTAATCGTTAATAATCTCTTCAAGGAATATTAGCTGGAATCTCTCTTAGCAAGAACGCTCTTTTGGCTCCAATTATGAATTTCTGCATCATTTCATACGCTTATTTTTTAAAGGCTAAATTCGTAGTGTCTACAGCTGGCTCACTGTCTACTACTTACACTGTCTACTACTGGTGCACTTACCCTATATCACCAAAAATATCGCCATTTCTACTACTAAAAATATATTTTGGTTAATCCATACTTACATTGAGACTTAATTCTTTACTTTCTTTCACTAGATTTGTTGTAGTTAATTTAATCCGTACATTTATCCGTATCTTTGCCTAAGAGTTAACACTATTCCCAAGGACAGGTATATTATGATTTTGTTTTGCTTAGAGTTCTTTGTTTTTGTTTTTCTTTTTTTTAATACGTCATTATTAATTTTAACAGTAAAAAGAATTTTTTAATAATCGTATATTTTCAAGAATAAATTACACCCTTATTTTTTTTACATTCCTCTTTTATCTTCTTTTGTCGACGTTTCGTTTGATAGGAATGAGACTAATTTTTAAATGTATCTACAGAATAAATGTAATAATGTTGAAAACGGACAATATAGTCCGAAACGTTGACAAAAGAAGATGAAAGAAGAAAGTAAAAAATAAATAAAAAAGTAAGGAATTAATTTTTGAAAACATAAGATTATTATATACATTTTCATTTTATTTCGGAGAGGATTAAATAATACAGGATCCTCCTCAGATTTATCCTTCCCACATATAATAGTTAGATTTATTATAATGCTTAAGTAAGCCTTCAGACTTTCTGATATTGGATCTTAAGTTCATGGGCTGGGCCTGATAAGGAGCCAAGTTACTCAAATATCGGTTAAAGAGACGGGTATTAGCGCAAACATAGAGTTCTAGTATTACCTCTGAGGTGCCGGCCGTAAATTGAATCCGGCTCAAATATTAGGGCAGGTGATTGATAGGTAGCCTGATGTATGGGACAATGTCTGGGTTAATAGCTCTCTTCCTTGCGGGCAGCAGTCCCTCCTTTTCCAGCATCGCCAAAATGGGCTTGATTTATGTTGCTTTACACTACAAAATGTCAAGAATATGATGCCATAAGTTCAAAACACGACCCTTGAAATAATTATTGTGAAATTCGTGATTAAAGAATGCTGAATTTAATATTAAAAAGAATTTAAAATATGGCACATATCAAATTATAAAGAAAATGTTGGTGAATGTTATAGACGTGAGCTAGAGAATGCAAAGACCAAAAAAGAGACTAACATTATTGTTTGGGAAGATCTTAAAAACAACGCCTCAAATCCTTCAAACTAACTGAAAAAAAACTAATCAATCAACGTTTCGCCAATAGAGGTATCATCGGGACAGAAAAAGATAAGGTAAACTCGGGGTAAGTGGTACCTAAAATTTCCTTAGTTCAACTTCTGATTGACCTCACCCCCGCAGTTCTTCGTAGATTCCTTATTAATTTTTTTAAAAATGTTTACCAAATTTCCAGCTCTCTGGCTGTCAGGCTTAGTTTGCAATCAGATATATTACACAGTTGGTCAACATTTTCAATTGACCCGCGGAATTGTGGTAAGTGGAACACACTACTTTCTTTCACTCGTAAACGTATTGAAAAAGAACGGGCAAGTGTAAATAAAAAATAAATTAAATAAATAACGTCTATAAATTAAGTAGTGAATTTTTTTTTTTTTTTTTTTTTTTTTTTTTTTACAATTTTTAACATTGGAATCACAAAATGAGTCGTTTTATTGCACACTGATTTGGATAGTGTGACAAATAAAAATTGGAAATTGTTGGTAAATCATATTTAAATTTTTTTTTTTTCTAAACTTTTGATTGCCTTCTCATTGTAACACACTAAACATTCGTAATACCGATTCGTAGAATTTTTATTAACACTGGGCAAGTGGAATACATTGTATTCCACTTACCCCATATCCGTTATATTTCACTTTCCCCAAGATTTTAGCGTCTTGCGAAATGCTTTAACTATTATAACTTTATTTTAAAGTAATGTTATGTTAATAATATTGATAGTATACAAAAAGATTGATGAAGAATCAATTTTATATGATAGACGCTGATGTTACTCATGGTAGTACAGCCTCCATAACTTGAAGAATATTGTATTGTATGATTAAAAAAATTATTTATGATTCTACTTCTCAATAGGTAGTCTGAAATTTAATTATAATCTTTTTTGTATAATAATGTAGTTCTGTCAGTTTATGACTGAAAAAAATAAAATAAAATAAATAAGTATAAAAATGAAAGATGTCATCTTATTTCTTCTTATATCTTGATAGATCTCCAGAGAGCCATTTCAACCTCCCTCAAAACGGCTATCGAAATGACGTAATTTCCGGACTATAGCAGGTGGTAAGAAAGGTATGAATCGTGTCTGTGCCGTTGAAGAGCTGCTGCGATGCGTCAATGAATACTCCAGCCAATTTTAAATCAACTTGATGACTTTTAATATTTACCTTTTGAGCCAGGATTGGAATTATTTACCATTCAGTAATAACTTTGTTACATTAAATTGAGGAAGTTACTTTTTATTAACAGGATTTTTTAATAAGTAAATTACTCATTTAAGGAAAATATAACGGTAGTGGGCGCAGCTAAGAAAATTTTCATTGTTTTTTGTGACCCAAAGGTTTCTCTAAGCACTTCTGAGCTTTAAAAAGCATCCAGTGATTATACCAGCTAATCCTCTTTGAATTCATGACTATGAAAGTTTTAATTGATAGCAGTTAGTGCTTATATTTATTCTTACTTTTCTTAAACATAAAATTTGCACTGATTGTGGGCAATTGGAAACGAGGTCATTGTTGTAGTGGAGGACAAATATTTTAACAACTTTTTCTTGGATTAAAGACTTATAATGTATTAATTGAAAAACATTAATGTAACGTTTAATTATTTTACAGTGTTATGAGTTTCATAAATGAAGAGTAAAGGGAAAAACAAAAAAAAACAAGGAAGGTGGTGTCAAATAAAACGGTGTAATTTCAGAACATAAAAAATAGATGTTTAAAAACTTTATAAAAGTAATTAAACATCTACTAGATGGTATAAGCTAGATTTAATCCTAGTTGAAGGTCTAGCTGCTAAAAACTAGATCAAGATCTAGCTGCCTTATTTTTTACAATTTAATTATCCAAGTGGTGGGTGACAACTGGAGCAGTGTCAATTACCGGTAATTTACCTTTAATAGATCATTAATGTTAAAGTGTGGGCATGAGCCACGCTTAATGAATACCGATTTCAAGATTGATCAAGCAAAACCTCTTAAGTAAGAAAATTTAATCAAAGTTCTTGTTTATCGATTAGACCAATCAGCTATTAATTACATCATCCGTAATTAAGCCGTTGGACTATTTTCTAATTGATGATGAGGATTTGGAGCAGGCGAAACAATAAACAATGCCTCTCAGAATTATTTTTTTTTTTTGGACGTGAGCTTTTATAAAGATGATACTAAAAAAGTTGTTCTTCGGAAGAATCTCATAGATACCAAGAGAAATAATTCGAATATTTCTAACAAACTAAAATAACAACGATTTATAAATAATTAATTTTATTCTGAACAATTTACGTTTTACTTACTCTAACCGTATGTGTATTAAATACTAGCTGTGTCCCACGGCTTTCTTTTTTTTTCTTTTTCCTGCACCACTACAACCCGTGAAGGGTCTTGGGTTCAGTACTTGGTAAGGACCATACTGTTTCTAGGCCAACGGTTGTGCAAGAGATTATTCGGCCGAAATCACGCTCATCCGCTAGGTTTTGTCCCCAATTAAGGGTACCCACTTTATAGAGGCTGGGTGAGCCTCAGGAGAGTCTCTCGATCCCACATGGCCGTTCCACGGCTGAAAACAGAATAAATATTATTTGCCAAGGCCGGTCTCGAACCCGCGACCTTGAGATTTGTAGAAGCGCAGTTAAATATAACTACTCGCGTTAAATTTGGATTATTCGGTAAAATGCAAAAAAATAAAAAAAACTCTAAAAATATAACCTATTATTACATATAGGTTGCCCAATCTCATTTGTTGCAGACTTTTCTAGGAATAGGTTCAAAAATAAATTTTTATAAGCGGTCATAAAGTTTCACGATTTCAATAAAAAAATTTCTCTTACCCTTCCAGTTTAATAACAAAATAATTTCACTCTTATTAAAAAGTTTGTGTAGTCAACTTTCTTTCACAGATGAGACGGGTATTTGAATGAATGAAAATAAATTTTATTCTGGGATTTTCAATCCCCTTAGAACAGCAGAAATGTTCGTACAATTTGTCTAGCTTACTGCAAAAAATTAAGAAAAAGTTAAATAATAAAATGAAATAATGTGTAATAATTGCCGACATTTAAATCATAGTTAGATATCTAAGTACACCTATTTACATTAACAAACAATAAACATAATATACATGGAACAATAAACAGTTAAAATGAACATATATATAACTTTAATACTTATATAAGCGCGGAAGATTGATAGCTAAGGAGGTGGAGACAAAATTGATGCTTGAAGGAGTTATGGATGTGGATTTGCGAACGGAGCTGGGTAAGGAATCCCAAAATGAAGTAATACGAATGGTAAACGATTTTTTGAACAAGGCAGTTCTATGAAACAAAACAAGTTTGTAAATAGGGATCTGGTATTTAATGAATGAACAGAGGAACACGGAGTGAACAAATCAGGAATACCAGGAGGCTTTTTGGTTTTGAAGGTTCGAAAAAGAAAGACACCTAGGAAGTATTCCGTCGGAAAATAGAGTGAAGCCACTTTAACTCGGCATACCAACTGGAGATATGGGAGCGCCTAAAGATCCCGAAGATGAATCTAATGAAGCAATTCATTAGTCTCTTCAGTCTCATCTCATGCCTACCAGGCAGTCCACCATACACAAAGCAGCCATAGTCAAAATGGGGAAAAATGAGAAAGGATATTAGGAGCTAGCGGGATTTAGGAGGTATAGAATCTCGAAATCTAAGGAGCGGTTTAAGGATAGCAATGGTCTTTCGGGTGATTTGGGAAATGCGATTATTCAAGGATAGGTGTTGATCAAAAATTATTCCTAGGTTTCTGACAGTGATATGGAAGTGAATATGTAAGCGCTTGAGGTAGAGTAAGGGATAGTGAGGAAGGGAAATGAGAAAATGCTTGGAACCGATGAGGATGGCCTTGGTTTTTTCACATTTAGCCTCAAATCATTGCGTACTCGTCCATGCGTTGTTTCATATTTATTTATTTTTATATGGTATTTATTTAATATAGGCATTTAGTTCCATACAGCATAGATATAAAAAGATGAATTAGTCATTAAAACGAAACGTAGAGACCCTTTATATATATATATATATATATATATATATATATATATATATATATATATATATATATATATATATATATATATATATATATATATAAAACCTTATAATCAATCAAATCAATCTAACGCAAAAATAATATTTCGAATCGGACTAGTAGTCCCTGAAATTAGTGAGGTTATTCTCAAAAACTCTCCAATTTACATTTTAGTATACAGTGCCGGTCCTACCCGGTAGACAAAATATGCGCCACATCGTGGTGCCGAATAAACAGAAAAAAAATTAATAGTTTGTGATTTTAATAGTGAATATTTAAAGAAAATTAACCATTTGTACCCATTGGACAGGAAGCGAAATTCCGAAGGGACAGCTGCGATGCCAAACTGGGCCCTATTTCATAATAAAGCTAATAGTATTAGTTCACAAATACAAGTGTACAAACTACAAAGTTCAAGCACTAATACTTTTTGTTTCATAATAGGGACGAATATTAGTGATTTTTACAAGTGAAATAGTACAAGTTAGCATGTGGGAAGGCTCTTTCTTAGAAGATTTATAAAGTAGATAACCCTCAAAATCAACAAGCTTTTCAGCTCTCACTCCAATTTCTGTTTTAAAAGGAAGAAATAAAAGAATAAAAAGCCAATCTAATTCTATTGGACTAATATTTAACCTTATAGAGCCTATATACGTACGCACTCACACCAATAACGCACTTGCCTACCTCAACTTTTTTAAATCTTTTATAATTGATTTCTCATATTTTTATGCAATAAGTGAATTGATTTTTATTTAATTTAATTATTTGAATGCATATTTTAACAACGTAAAAGTATCATTCAACAAGAATATGGTATGCCGCCATGCCGCGTCAGTTTAATTTTATTAATATAAATATTTTTTTAAATTATTTTATGTCTAAGAATGACTTACAAATATAATTTTGATTATCAAAAAAAGAAGGCACAACTGAATTACACACATTGCTGCATCAATGCGATTCTGAAGGTCAAATGCGAAAATTACAAGTTTATTTTTTCGGAGCACCAAGATAAAATTTGTCCTTCCTGTTAAAAATTCTTTATAATAAATGATTATTCTTTATTTACATTAATATATAATAGACTTATATAATAGATTTATATATATATATATATATATATATATATATATATATATATATATATATATATATCTATTTATAGATTATATATAATTTTTTTTTGACTGGTATTTACTCGCAATTGTAAACAAAAAAAACTTGCAGTTCAATTATAAAAACTATTGATATATTTTTATATTATAGTCCAAATCATCTAGTAACCTCTCAAAAATTAGGCACATTATAATCTTATTGTAAATTATTAAGGTCTTTTTTGTGGGGTACGCTTGTACTTCACGGTAGTGTTCTCCTATTGAAAAATATAGATAATATATCAGGATTGAGGTGTTGATAGTAATTCGACACGAATCCGGGCTTAGTGGGTAAATGGCTGACATTTATTTTTATTATAAGAGTGTTAGTGTAAATAAAATGAGGGTAATAAAAAATATGAAATAACTGGTATAAACAATTGTTCAAGGAAGTTCATTCGTTTGATCAACATTTTATAACATAATTATTTATGTTAATCAAAAGTTGAAAATGCTTGTATTGTATTTCATCAATGTTTAACCAGGCTAAAGAAACAGTGAAACATAAAAACATTACTATTATTCTGGTAATAAATCATTGGATTGGATATTAAATAAAATGTTAAAATGTTATAAAAGAAACAACCGAAAAAAATCTTAATAACGATAATGTGCAAACATTTTGCTTGGAATGGATATAACCATAAACTTCAAAATATTCCCTTGAATCTCAATATATTAAGAGAACTTGTGGAGTAAACTTAGAGCAAATTACTTACTGAAAACTAAATTGTGGGGGATGGTAACTTTCGGGTTAATATAGTGTACATCGTATTACAAGAAGGTATCATATTATCAAATTTATAGATATTAAAATATTCATATTTGCAATAAAACCGAGCTCTTCTTCCATATTAAAGGACTTAATGAGACCATTTGCTTATGATGATGAAGCAACCCAAATAGAGATGGTTATTAAGTAACTGCACCATAAACCTTAAAGACCCCCAATAATCCTTGGTATCCTGATGTTATATTAATATGGATAAAAGCTTATACCAGCAGCTATCATCATCTAAATGACTAGGATGTTTCAAATGCTAATATATTAAAATTTATTTTAATAATACATTTAGGTCTCATCCGTCCCTCACCTTCTTCTCTTTTCCTAACTTTGTAAAACTTTATATTTGGTTTAGCATGATACTGAATAATTAAATAATTTTCCTTAATATACACATGGTAACTAAAAAGCTTATGTGTGTGTGTTTGTAAATAATAGAATAGAATAGAAAAAAAATATTTATCTTGATTCACTGTTTTCTAAATACTGTTATAATGCGGTAAAAAAAAAGTTATATATATATATATATATATATATATATATATATATATATATATATATATCTTTTTTTATATCAGGAATGATACTACATTTCATGTAAATATTTAAATGTTTCTACATTGAATGATACCATGAGAAATAATTTTAGTTATTAGTTAATGAAATGGAGTTACGAAACGAACAATTAAATAAATTAATTTAAAAAAAATCTTATCCTTTAAATAATTAATTAATATTTGGTCAAGCTGATAGAATATCGTTGGCGTAGGGACATGGCGTCCCCATCGCCCGGTCTGCTGACCGCAAACATCCTCTGGCCCACCAGGTTGGTGGAACATCTACACTGACGCGTACACACAGTACACCCTATCTGTAAACTACATCCACCCCCTCACTACAGACACATTCCATCTACAGTACACACCTTAGTGTCATCTATCCTTGGTAGCCGACCCAGATGGGGGTCTAGGTCTGCAAGCACAAAGATATCTTATCCTACTGAAACTGGGTCTTTTGGCGGGGCTACCACCTTTGTACTTGCAGACCTACACCCCCGACAGCAGACTAGGATAGGCAGTGAGGATATGAAAAAAATTATAGGTAATAGACCAGGCCATTCCCATAGGACTTTTAATTTTGGATTTTGGAACGTATTATCTCCATAAAGACTCGCAGCACTCAAACTGCTCTTAGATCAGATTGAAAGATATAAACTGGACCTAGTGCCATCCAAGAAGTACGCTGGACTCAGTGGAATCCTCAGAAAACGTAAGTACTCCATCTACTACAGTTGTGACAACCATCTGCATGAATTTGGCACTGGCTCTTTATTGTTAGAGGTAGATAGATACAGACAGCGTGTTATTGGTTTTAAAGCTGTGAGTCCAAAAATATGCCTTATACGGATCAGTGGAAAATTCTACAACACCAGCATTCTGAGTATGCCTGACCATGCCCCTACTGAGGTTGCTAGTGATGAGGAGAAGGACCTCTTCAATGATCTTCTCGAGAGAACGCTCGACGATTGCCCTAGGTACGATGCGAAAATCATAGCAGGTGATCGCAATGGTAAGACTGAAAGAGAGAATTGTTTCACACCAACGATAGGAAAGCATTACATTAATATACCCCTAACAGGAGTGTGGTTAATCCAATAGACCACATATTAATTGGTAGAAGACACAGGACCAATCTTCTAGATGTAAGAGTCCACAGAAACGCCAGACACGGACCACTACCTGTCTACAGCGCATTTCAGAGAAAAGATCTCGCTTCTGAGGCCTGGAAATCCCCCGAAAAATCCCAGGAAGAGATGTTCAGAAACTAAACGATCCAGAAGTTTGAAAGAGATATTAACTTAGCGGAGAAGTCAATTTTCTGAGCTTCTGACAAAAGATGGTCCGCGGATCAATGAGGTCGACGAAATATCTCCTGCAGTTGGATTCCCAAAGGAAGTTGTTGCAGCACCACCTGACGAAGAATAAATAATAGATGCCCTTGATAAGCTCAAGAGGCATAGGCCCCTGGAAATGATGGAATTCCCGCACAGCTCCTTAAATATGGAGGAATGAGGAGGTGAAGGCCCTTTAGAATCTACTCCGGGCTGTATGGATAGAAGAGGTGATGCCCTCTGGATGGAGAAGGTCCATAATTCACCCTGCACATAAAAAGAGTGACCGCCTAGAATGCACCAACTATAGAGGAATATCCTTATTGCCCACTGGTTATAAAATCCTTTCAAATATCTTGTTCCAGCATCTCCTATCATATGCTGATAGAGTTATAGGACCTTACCAGAGCGGCTTCAGACGTGGTAAATCCAGTATTGACCAAATTCCTAGCCTCAGGACCCTCTTGGAGAGATTGCACGAATACAGCATCAAGACACGTCATCTTTTCGTCGACTTCAAGTCGACATATGTTAGTGTCAATAGGGAAGAACTCTATTGAGCCATGGAAGAGTTACAGATTCCAGGGAAGCTTCAATCATGTGCTTAGTCCGAGTTGGTGGAGATAACTCAGAAAAGTTCGATGTTTCTTGAGGGTTAAGACAAGGGGGTGCCCTATTGTGCCTCCTCTTTAATATCGCTCTAGAAAAAGCAGTGAGGCACTCCGGAATTCAGGTCGGAGGCACAATTTTTAATTGGCTGGTTCAAATCTTAGCCTACGCCGATGACATAGATATCGCTGGACGCTCCTTTCAAGCAGTTAAGGAGGCTTTTGTACCATTGGTGGGACCAGCCATGAGATCGGGCTTGAAGTAAACCAGACAGAAACGAAGTATCTCTACCCCCACCCCAGCTACCCCACCAACCAATCAAAAGCCGTATAAACCGGCCCCGATTGTGATTAGTCCTCCGATGTCATCGGTGGAACTAAGAAAGAACCTCTTAGAGGCTAAAATCACAACATTTATTATTCGTTCTAATAAGAACGAAAATAAAATTTTCACCACAACAAAGGCAGATTATGACGCCACCTGGGCCCTTCTCCACCAGTCGGTTGATATCGACTTTCACTCGTACGCGGCACCAAACACTTAAAGAAATACATTTTAAAAGGGTTCGATATCAACCATTCAGTGGCCTCTATTGAGGTTGCACTAAAGGCCCGCCTACCCGGATTCAAAAGCATCTTGCGGATGCAAAAGACAGACGAGAGTGGGAATAAGAGGAACCTCCCACTCATCATCGTTACCACCGAAGAAAAAACGACCCTCCAGGATATGGAAAAAGTTGGTACAATCGACCACATGGGTTATTCAGTTGAAAAACTGAAAAATATAAGCGGCCCCAGGCAGTGTCACAACTGTCAGGAGTTTGGCCACACAAAAAACTTTTGTGGGTGTATCATAAAATGCGTCAGATGTGGTGAAAACCACGAGACGCATGAATGTCCACGCAACACCCCACCCAAATGTGCAAACTGCGGTGGCCCTCACGTGGCCTCATACCGTGACTGCCCCAACAGACAAATCCTTCTTAAAAAGAAGGAAACAAAGGTCACTATAAGACCTACAACCAACACCCAGGAGACTGCATCTCCTGCTCCCACCACCACCTCGGCCCCGAACTCTTACGCCGGAGTCCTATTCAACGGACTACCCACCCCACACCAACCCCCGCACCCGCACCCACCCCTCACCCCCAACCCTCCAGCCGTCCACGGATACACCCGCATGGGTTGAGGGCTTACTCACTATGATTAGTGACATGAAGGCCATGTTCCATACTGTCATGAGCACGCTTAACATCGTGCTCCAACAAGCCTTCGCAGCTAAAGTTAATGGATAGACATTCTATCCTTAACTATAATATAACAGGGCTCGTAAAGCGTAAGCTCGAGCTGGAATCCCTCCTGGCCTCTCATAGGCCATCATTTGTCGCACTCACAGACACAAAACATAACAAGCAAACGCGAATACACTTTCACGGTTATCACACTTACAGACTAGACTCACAAACCCCCGCACAAGGAGGCGTCGCACTTCTAGTACGTTATGACGTGCCCTCTAAACTTATAAACAATAACACACTCAATGACGAAAAACACACAGCCGTCACTGTACAAGTAAAACTTAAACACACACACAAAATCACATGTATATACAGAAGACCGGGAGCACAACTCGACACTTTCAAAACACTCTTACAGGAAACCGAAACAGACAGACAACACATCATCGTAGGGGACCTAAACGCTAAACATCACACTTGGAACTGCACAAAGCCAAATGCACTAGGTACTCACCTCACTAAAACAAAATACACAGTCATACACCCCAACGCCTACACATACAGACATCACTCAAACCCAGCGTACACATCTACACTAGATCTATTGCTCACACAACAATCACACAGATTCACAGATTGCACAACAATAGAATTCAGTGACAACGACCACATCACCGTTATCTATAACCTCGGCCGTGACACAACAAGAATCCCACCAACAGAACACAAATACAACTTTACACAGGCAGACTGGAAACTATACAAGAACACAGTCTACACTAACACGCCCAACATCACACCTCTCACAAACACTCAAGACATAAACAATGCCATAAACACCCTCCAAAACATCATACGCGATGCCGCCTACACCTCGATACCCACGTTCAACCCCACTCCCATTCATCTACGGCAGCCACCTAAACACATACTCGCACTAATTAAAAAGAGAAACAACATAAAAAACTGCAGGTATAGGACTAAAAACCCAACATACAGACCTATCATAAACAGTCTCACCAGACAAATCACCTCTCTACTGTCGCAGTGGAAAACGTCCCTCTGGCACGAACAATGACGCCGTACCCATTACGACCCCAAAAACTTCTGGAAACTAGTCAGAAGCCACAACACCAAATCAAAATCGGTGAGAATACAACGAGGCGATGAGCTTCTCACTCCCGCAGATCAGGCTACCATACTTGCTGACTACTACGTCGATAGAGACTCAGCACGCACCACCACCATCTCCAACCACAGTCCACCGACTGATATAACACAAACCATATTCTCATCCAATAAAGAACTGACTGCAACCCTGAGAAATACGAAGGGAAATAAATCAACAGGAGAGGACAATATACCCTATGTCCTACTCAAACAACTTCCCAGGAAAGCCCATATGTTTCTCCTCAATATTTTCAACTCATGCACACGACTGAGATACTACCCTACTCAGTGGAAACATGCTATAGTTGTTCCACTTCTCAAACCCAAAAAACGAGGAGCGGCACCGGAAGAATACCGGCCCATCAGTCTCCTCAACCACATCTCAAAAATGTATGAGAAACTTATTCTTATCCACATCCGAAAACACTGCGACACACATGACATCATCCCCCCGGAACAAACCGGGTTCTCTCGCGGCGTTAGCTGTTATCATCACGTAGAAAAACTACAGTATGATACAGCTAAAAACCTCAATAAAAATCTTGCTACAGCAATGATCTCATTAGATTGCACACAGGTATTTGATTCTGTATCCCACTCCACCTTAATTGATCAACTCCAGCTTCACCGATTCCCGGACCAACTGGTCGACATTATTGGCTCATACCTCAGTGGCCGGACATTCTCTGTCCGTGTCAAAACTGAGATCTCCACCCCGCGCCCAGTTACCTGTGGTGTTCCCCAGCGCTCGGTCCTTGCGCCAGTCCTTTTCAACATATACACAGCCCATATAGTAGGGCAAAAGATTGATGATGTACAAATCGCTGCATATGCTGATGACATTGCTATATATACAGCAAGCATGAATGCAGATCACGCCATGCGCAAGGCCGAAACAGTAGCCCAGAAAATCACAGACCAACTTAAAAACATTAATATCCACATAAACACACAAAAAACTGATGCAATCACATTTTCAAAAAAGAAAACACTCAAACAACAGCCAAAACTGAATGGGCAAACCATACAGAATAAAAGACAACTAACATACCTCGGTATGAAATTGGAATCACACCTATCATTTACAGCTCACACAAAACACAGGATACAGATAGCCAAAGCCACTACACACCAACTAAATCACTTACTCTATTCACCAGGGCTGTCACTCAGACTCAAGATCCTGATTTACAAAGCCATCCTTAGGCCTACACTGCTTCACGGTGCCCCCATCCTGCACTACCTACACCCCTTGGCCCTGAAGTCTCTCCAAACATGCCAAAACAGCGTCCTACAAAAAATCACAAAACGAACATCTCTCGAAAGACGGAACATGGCACACATTCACAATGATTTACATCTCGACACTGTTCAACAGCACATCACAAGGAGACACATAAAGTTCTTTGACAACATCCCTGCCTCATTTAACCCACTTTTCCGCGCCATCACCCCATCCCCCATTCCTGCCAGATGGCAGGGCCGAAAGGGACCACTCAACCCGATCAACACTATACTTTAATCCGCTTCTAAGCACCCCCACTCCCAATATCCTATCCCATAGCCCCGTCCTGCCAATTCCCTAGTCCCACCCCAGCACCACTCTCTCATATCCATCCTTTGTAAATAAAACCATGTAAATATTGTAAATATTATCATTATTAATCTTGTATATAGTCTTTAGTAGTAGGTATTTTATTTAACACACAACAAGAAGAGGACCCTCATCTCTAAATAATGAGATAATTCCCTGACTGGGAAATAGCACTCCAATTATATATAGTCATCAGACCTTCAAATACCAACAGGTAGTAAAAGGTAAAGTACATCAAGTTTATAATTTATCTAAATTATTTGTTTTATTAATGTTCTTTTTTGTTTGAGGGATTGGAAAAAAAAAAAGTATCTCGTGGTAGGGGAAGTGCCTGCTCCCACTGAGAGTCTAGCCTTTAGAGAGTACAGCTTTGAAATGGTCCAAGATTTTGTGTACCTGGGCTCTTTGGTGACCCAGATAATGATGGGAGAGCTGAGATCAAGATGATAATCGTCTCGGCCAACCGATGTTACTTTGGTTTAAGAAAACAGTTCATCGGCCACATTCTCTCTAGACAGACTAAACTCCCTCTGTATAGAACCCTGATTCGTCCAGTTCTACTATATGCCTCAGAAACTTGGAATCTGACAAAAGCCAATGAACAAGATCTCCTTATCTTCGGAAGAAAGATCCTCCGAAGGATGTTTGGTTGATAGTTCGTGAATGGGATTAGGAGAAGACGGGCTAACCAGGAAGTATACCAAGTAGTTATTGAGCCTGATATCATAAAGATTTTAAAATTAGGCCGATTGCGATGGACGGAACATCTGGCACGGATGAAAGGAAATGAAATACCGAACAGAATGCTCACAGAGCCGCTCCATGGGACCAGGAAAAGAACAGACTTAAGCTGAGGTGGGTCGGCGGTGTATTGACTGACTCGAGGGGCATCCTTGGTATAAGGAATTCAATGACAACTGCACAGGATCGTGATGATTGGTAGAGGCGGTTGGTGGAGGCCAAGACCCGTCACCGGGTTGTTGCGCCGCAATATTAATAACAATAGAATATCAGTTGTAACCAACAAAAAGAATACATTTTCTTTATTTACCGAAACAAATAATACAGCTACATTCGCTTAAGTTCACTACGATTAAATTTTTATAATTAAGATAACGTTATAAAATTACTTAATTATTGACTTCTTATATCTAAAACAAACTGTTTTAACAACCTTGGTATAACATTTAAAGATATATAAAATATCTGATGTGGACAACACATGACTTCCTTGTACGCCTATCAAACTATAAATCGCTGGCTCAAAAGGTGATCCTGAATTTGGTTACTAGTTTCCGAAGGTTGCAGTATCTCAAAAACGACACTCGCCGTCGCGGTATTCATCTATTGACACACACACAGACATATTCTTGTTTCTGGAGGTCTAATAATAACTGAAATTTCCAAGAAATTTCTTCGTGTTCCATGACAACATTACAACTCTCAATATCACTAGATAAAGAATTAGAAATCGACAGTTTCGACATTTCAGCGAAAAAAACCCACTGAACTTATGTCTTATTCTCCTGCTCCAGACTTGTTCATCTCACAAATGGGGAGGAAAACTAGTATTTTACAATCAATTTTAACACTTAAAACAAGTAATAAAAATGTTTAATAGGATTGGAAACTAAATTGCGTTTGTAACCTTTATTACCGAAACGAATAATTTCTATATTTAATTTTAATATAATATTTGATGCAAGTTTATTATAACCTTTAAGTAAAGTACACTTTTCGGCTCACCAATTTTACCCAAAATCTAGTTAATATATTCATATCGATATAAATTCCGGTTTACCAAATTTGAGAAGTTTTGCATTATATTTTAATATAATTTTTTGATGAAAATCAATAATGATCTTCAAGTAAAGTACCACTTCCGGTAACCATGTAGTGACCAAAAAGGGAAGTTCACAACTAGATTTTTCAACAATCCTAAATACAAACCTTTAATTTTCTATGGCTTATCGTTTTTGAGTTATGCGAGATACGCACGTACGTACGAACTTACGTACAGACGTCTCGACGAAACTAGTCAAAATGGATTCAGGGATGGTCAAAAAGGATATTTCCGTTGAAATCTGAAAACCGAAAATTTTTGTGATTACAATACTTCCTTTACTTGGTACAAGGAAGTAAAAATTACTGCATTGTTAATGAGAGCGAGAGGACCACAGAAATTGGATGATAGACACAAAGATGTTCCCTTCGATCATTTTTATTTCCTTTTACGCAGTAAAGGAAGTATTGTAGTCGTGAAAATTTTCGGTTTTCAGATGTCAGCGGAAATATCCATTTTGACCATCCCTGAATCCATTGTGACTAGTATCGTGGTGGCGTCTGTACGTACGTTCGTACTTGCGTATCTCGCATGACTCAAAAACGGTTGGCAGTAGAAAGTTAAAATTTTGTATTTAGGATTGCTGTAAAATCTAGTTGTGAACCTCCCTTATTGGTCACTACATGATCCCCGCAAGTGTTACTTTACTTAAAATTCATAATTGATTTCCATCAAAAATCACATTAACATTAAATGCCAAATTTCTCAAATTTAGTATTTATAACTTATATATTGATTTAAATAACTTACTAGATTTGGTCTAAATTGGAAAACCGGAAGCGGCATTTTACTTGAAGGTCATAATAAACTTACGTCACAAATTATATTAAAATTAAATACAAAGAGATCATATAGTTCGGTAATCAAGGTTACAAACGCGATTTTTATTCCACTGTAATTAAACATTTTTATTACTTGTTCTAAGTGCTAAAATTGAGTGTAAATAATTGTTTTCATCTTCATTAGTAAGCTGAACAAGTCTGCAGCAGGAGAATAAAATACAAGTTAGCTGGGTTCTTCCGCTTAAAATGTCGAAACCGTTGATTTCCAATTCTATATCTAGTGACATTCTAATGTTGTCACGGAACACGAAGAAATCTCTTGGGAGAAAGAAAACAGCATATAAAAACGGAATGATACCATCAGAAACAAGAGCCTGTGTGCGTGTGCGTGTGCATGTGCGTGTGCGTGTGCGTGTGCGTGTGTCAATAGATGGATGTCGCGACGCCGTTTTTGAGATACTGCAATCTTCGGAAACTATTAACCGAATTCATTCTTCAAAAATGTAAGAAGTGGAGAATTAGTAATCAGCCAATCGCGATACTATTTCAAAACTTGTACTAGTAAGAATTTTAAAATAAATATATGATCCTTATCCTTATAGCGAAGTTGATAAGTACCTTTTATATATATATATATATATATATATATATATATATATATATATATATATATTTATATATACATACATTTTCACCTTTCACCGCACAAATTTCCTAAATTTCCTCAGCAGCTGCCTTCGCACTTATTCCTTTTTTCCAGTAGTGCCTCAGAAGGACACGAATGACAATTTTTTCTTCCAGCATTATCAGCGAAATTTATAAAATGGAATGGCAGGTGGAGACAGTTGGTATACGTACATAATTAAATAGAGAATTAGTCAAAGTAAACAACGATATATCATCAATGAATTAATGCACAAAGACTTTTGTAAAAACCTAGTAAATATATATGATTATAATTATTATTTTTTATTTCTGTAAATAAGCTATGATTGATTGGGTACACTGATCAGTTACACCTAGTGCGGAAGATTGTATTATACGACTATAAATAAAAAGCTTTTGAAAATTAAAAACAATAAAAGGTACCAAGTTGAACGCATCAATGATTAAAATAGTTATTCTATTGTAAATATCTTATATTTTAGTAGACAAACAGAACAATAAGGCTAAAATAAATGTGTTTATAATTTGAATAAAATTGTTTTAAATTCCTCCATACCATAAAATAAATCATGTCTTCTTTTTTTCCCATAGATTAATATTACACTAGCTGTGTCCCGAGGTTTCATCCGCGGTAAATTTGGGTCAACTTCTAAAATTCAAATTAGAATTTAAAGTAATATGTTTATATGTTTATATATATATATATATATATATATATATATATATATATATATATATATATATATATATTAAATGAAACAGCACTAGCAACACACGAAATAAAAAATAATCTTAATTTTGAAATTAATAAAGCTAAAATCTTGAATATAGCTCCAAAATAATAAAATATATAATTAGAATCAATTTTTTTAATAAAATACATTTAAAATGCGTAAATACGCCTCACCATTGACAGTTCCTCAATTAACGATCTATCTAACGCAAACAGTTTTTTAATGGTTCCCATAACATATCAATGTAAATGTAGTATCAATCCAATGCTCTGAAAGTTTGCAAGTAGCAAGTTTTTTTAATTCTGAACAAAAGTCTCCATCAGCGCAAAAAAATCTATGACAGGATTTTGAGTTAATTGACGAGTGGATTTCTCATTTTACCTGAACCGGAATGGTTGAGAATCGGATACAATAATGTATTCAATCGTTCATTTATTTCAATTCTTACGTACATATCCCCCCCATTTATAAATAACGTTTTCACATGATAATTTCAGACATTTTAAAAAGTTTGTGCAGTCAACTTGCTTCCATGGATATAAAGTTGATAAGACAACGATACGTACACAAGTTGGACATGTTTTCTCTTTGGAACAATATATTATGCTAAAATAACATAATATTTGCCAGAGAATGGGAATTAAATTATTTATTCATATTGTAACTGAACTTTGTTGTGGATATACATAAACCTTGTTACTAATTTCCCGCAGTGGAGAATAGATGAAGTATATTTATTACAATTGCAAAATTACAATAGTATAATATAATTGTAATAATAAGTCAGTGAAAATATTGGATTGAAAGGAGAGGCCCTCATGCGAAGGGTGAAGGTACAAATATAAGGTGCTCGGGGATTGTTGAGAAAACAGGTACAACAATGGGTGGGATTTGAATAAGGAAAGAGATGAAGCGTGGCGAATAAAAAGGTAAGGAGTTCCAGAAGGGGTCGGGGATGTGAAAGGATCTTACTTTATGCTCTGGGGCTATTGGGATGTATGTGGCGGAGGGCGAGTATTCTCTTGGGGCGAAATAATGACAAGCAACTCAACCCTCTGTATTGACCATAACTAGAGCCTTTTTTGTTTACTAATTTTGTCCGTAATATAATTAATTTAATATAATATATATATATATATATATATATAATTTATAATTATAATTATAATATTATGATAATTATAAGTAATTATTTAATTAGTAATATTTTCCGCGACTGATAGGCAATGGAAAAAAGAAACAAAGATCGCATTATTCCACCACTCGAATATATTTATGCGTTTGTTTTTTAGGAATATTCGGCTGATTCAAAGAGAAAGAAATGGCTCATAGAGTATGAGATATTCGAAGCTATGATAAATGCATAGAAATTTTTTTTATTTTTAAATTGAAGCGTTTAACATTTTAGATAAATCAAACTAGAGATTCTTCAATTATTAATCGTTTTGTGCGCTTTCAGTTTTTCTGATAATACTGATCAGCTGTTTGAATATATCCTTTCTCAGGAGTGTTAATGTTAACGAAATAGGGTTATGCACAATCGCTATTGGTCTTTTTTAGATTGTGACGCGAGATATGCTGTCTCTAGTCTGCATTACATGCATCGTATATTTTTCTTTCCTGATATACCTGAATTGGCGGGACTTTGACAGCTGACTTGGGAAAAACTAATAACGGCAGTAATATATTTAAATATTTGTAATGTGTGTAAATATTTAAGACATGGTATAATGCGAATAAATATTTTCTAAATTAAATATCATAAAATCCATTTCATCAAAAACAATAAACTGTCCAGGAATCGACAATATGAAAAGAAAATCTAAGACAGGATGTTCTAATTCCCAAGTATAGTGTTGGGCATTCAGGACTGACAAACCAAAACTTACTTTTAGGGAAACAATTGTCTTGGGAACAATGCAGTATGGGTTGACCACTACCTTGAAGGCTCAAGACAATTTTTAGCAATTACGATTCCGAAATAGTTGGCACAAGTTAAAACCGGAACATGCTTATTTAATATATAAAATAAAGAATATTACATATACCATTGAAGGAGCTCTATCCTATCCATAGATGGCTATTTTCAGCATGGGGGGTTATAATGTATGAATAAAATGATTCGAAAGTTTGTAACTATGCAACATTGAAACTTGGAAGCAGACACATAAGATAGACTCGCTAGAACTGAAATGAAGACATACTCGAATAATTGTCTCTTTATTTAAATTTATATGGATTTAATGAAATTAATGCAAATCAATCTAACATAAAGTGGTTTATTTAGTATTATGGTTTTCAGAGTAGAGGAAGTCAGACATGTAATTCCTTGAAGATATCGGTAATTTCGGCAATTTTCTGCTGTTGTCCGTATCTAGCTTTCTTGTCAGAGATGTATTCATTTCCAGTCTTCTTCCTTCTTCTTTAGGTACCTTATGATACACTCCAAAAATGGATTGAATGAAAATTTTTCAAAGGGTTGTTTTTAATTGACTGGACGTGGTGGCGGTGGAGCTCCTCATTGGTTTCGATAGTCCTTACCTTATTTACTGCTACTACAATTTACTCTTGTTAGCCATTGTACCTTATCAACGTTGAGTGATTGGTAGCTTTCATCAGCTATAGAAAAGTGTAGTGAAGAAATTATAATTTTGTATAAGAATTCCTCCGCAGTGGGTAAATCTAGTAAGTGATTTTAAATAATCGTATGACGGATGGTATTGCGCATTGACTTCAAAATAATGTATTTACTGTTTTTTGGTGCGAACTAGTCTGTCAGAAACCATGCAAATTTTAAGCACTTTATTGTACACATTCAAGAATTGTAAAATCTTATTACTTAATTAAAAAATAATTCGTCAGCTTCCGCACTTCATACAATTAAAGGATACATGGAAGTTGTGAGAATCTGATCTCCCCAAATCACGAGTATGTTT
>OX411306.1:147789192-147939822 GCA_948150685.1 Rhaphigaster nebulosa | reverse complement strand
AAGTTTTAACTTTTATCGATGGTTTCATTAATATTATAATCCTTCGGAAACGAACTATTTTGCACTTCCCTCACAACCGCTACTGGTTGAATAATGAGTCTTCCAGACACCTTGTGCGCATTTACCCCTTAAAGCAGGAGCAAATACTACTACATTGAATTATCAATCTCCTCAAAATGGAGGCGATTGAATGTAATATTTAAGCATAATCGTCCAAGGAACATTTTTTATAAAATTGGAATATTCTAGCTTCAAAAATAAAGATTTTACAGTCATGTAAATAAAGTCCAACTTTCTAAATCTAGTACGCATTTACCCCACATTACCGTGCATAAGTTTACTAGTCAAACATAATAATCTCCTTCAAACCGTGATGAGTAACTTTATGAAGTCTGATAAAGATAATAAATTATTTTTAAATTGTAATAATATTGTTCTTATGACAGGTGGTCAAAGAGTATGAATATTTTGCTTCAGTGTAAATAATTGAAAACATCATTATTTATGTTTAAAATATTATTTTGTACTCATCTCTAATATTATTGTGAAACTCATTCTATAAAATATTTTGAGTTGATTTTTTTTTTAATTCACTTTATTTTTTAGTTAAAAAATGTTTTGTTTATTTCAAAAATACGACTTAATAATAAATACTAATGGATCTTGTATGATAAAATGGCACGATTTTATTCATAATACACAATTAAAAATTCAAAAAAAGAAGATTAACTTTTTTAAAACAAAAAAGGTAAGACGTCGATGTTTTAGCTATGAACTGAGAAACAGTGATAGATGCTTGTTCTGTAAAATTTCACTTTTTAATATTGTGGCACTCTTCCAAATGAACGATATAACCAAAGAACGATCGTTACTTACCGACATATTCTTCCCAGTACTTTAAGCTAATTCAAAATCGACGAAATTAGGTCCAATTCTATGCTCTCATCTTCGTCTTGTTTTCCGACACCAATACAATATCGATTACTTTTTAGTGATTTTTGTCAAGGCCTACTACTTATTATATGAAATTAATAGCACTAAACAGTTCTTAGACGTTTATGCTCCCTGTAATCCTGTTTCCGTAAATGATTTTGCAAATAAGGTCATACTTTACATTTGTGTAGAGCAATTATTAGCAAAATATCCTACAGCTATAGGCAAATCCATAAATCAAAATTTAATTTAATTCTTGAATTACCATGGAATAATTTTGAATAAACAAATAACCTTGAGGAATACAGCCTGTGATTTAATTGAAATAACAGCATCGCCACGATTGAAATGATCATGTTAAGTTATTGAGCTTGATAATGAACTGATATCAATGCTGAACCGATAGATAAACGTCCGTGGGGTAGAAAACACAAAATTGGAAGCATTTTGTTAAGGCTGACTTTGTGGATTTAGGTTCTGAGGGAGTTCATCGGACAAAGGTGTTGAGGCTGCGAATGGTGGTATCGGTATTGAATGAGGAAATCATCGATGGAGATGGAGGTATAAGGATAGGAGTCGATAAGGCGCGGGTATAATAACAATAATAATAATAATAAGTTCTGTATTTATTCCGAGACATGTCCTTTTAATGTAAAATCAGTAGAGGTTTAGAGCCTTAGAGTAGAACAAAAAAGAATATGATATTGAGTAAATAATAGTATAAATAAACAAATAAGAAAAAAAATGAAATTATAATAAATAATAATGACATAACTTTTAAACCTTTAAGGAAAAATAAACTTCAATATTAATGCATTAAAAATAAATAAAGTGAAAGAGAATAAATTAATATTAATAATAAAAGTAAAAATAATGCATTAATACATAATTGGGTGCAAATTTTAGTTGAAAATAAAGAGTACATATTTACAAATCTTTTGGATGGTGAATAGACGGGATTTAAAGGTGGGAAGATTTTTGGAGCAACGGATGGAAGAAGGCATGGAATTCCATAGGAATGAGGATCGGATAAGAAAAGATCAATCAAAACCTGCGGATCGGCGGGCCCTTATATAGAAATCTGAAGACCGAGAAAGGGTATGGCGGGAATGAACAGAGGGTTTGAATTGAAGGAGGTTGAAGATGTACGATGGACGGATTGGATGACTTGTTAGAGGAAGGATGCCAGGAAGTACATACGACGGTAGGAAGGGTACAGCCACTTCAACTCTTCATAGAATCGGGAGGCAAAGGCGTCCCTCGGGATCCCGAAGATGAATCGTACAAAACAGTTTATCAATCGTTTTTTGTTTTTGCCTCGAGGTCCCAAGAGATGCCCCCGTACACCGTACAACAGTAGTCAAATTGGAGAATATTAAGGAGGCAATTAGGAGTTTTCGGGTTTCAAATGGGAATAGGTGACGAAGGTAATTTAGTCGCTTTAAGGTGGAAAAGGTATGACGGGAAATATCAGAGACATAGTTTTTCCAGGAAAGAGTTTGGTCAAAAGTGATTCCAAGATTTTTTATTTTTTGTTAGCTGGAACTTAATGGGATTATTATTTAGGAACGAGGTTGGAATATGATCAACAGTTTTAAGGAGGTGATTGGGAATCTATTACAATTGCCTTTGTCTTCTCTGCATTCAACTTCAGCTTGTTAGCAACAGCCCAGTGTCCTATTCGATTCAAATCCTCCTGAAGTCTTTTTGTTGCTAGTAATAGGTCAGAGGGCGGGAAAGACAGGTATATTTGGAAATCGTAAGCATAGATATGGTATTGGGGGTGATAGATAAGAAGGGGGGGTCATTAATATAAATAGCAAATAGAGTAGGAGACAAAGAGGAACTCTGAGGGACACCAGAGTAGAGGGACAGTGTCTTGGAAGGAGGTTGACATGGAGAAATCTAAAAGAATGAGAGTTTCCAGTGGTTTTGAGAGGTTAGAGAGGAGAGAAATCGGACGGAAGTCACGGTGTGAGGAAAGATTTGTAATTTTATTTAATGGTCGGACTAGGGCATTTTCCCATGAAGAGGGGAATATGGAATTTTGTAGAGAAAAGTTGTAAATATGATAGAGAAGGGGCATAAGGGTTGGGAGACAGAATTTTATTAGCTTTACTGGGATATTGTCAGGACCATAATCATTGGTGTGGAATTTTAGGATAGTGGAAATTAATTCGTCATACGATACGTGGGAGAAAAACAAGTTTTCTGGGTTGAAGATATCAGCTGGGCTCAACTACAGTAGCAGGTGAAGAATTAGAAGCAGAGGATAAGAAATAGTCATTGAGATCGCCTGGGGCGACTGGGAAAGAACTCAGGTTTTTGGATTCTGGTGCAAATAGTTTTCGAAGAATATTCCATTTGGATTTAGAATCAGGAGCATTGGAAAGGGCAGAATGGATGTGGAGGGATTTGGCAGGTCGGGCTGCGGATTGGGTTTCATTGCGCAGCTGTTTGAAAGCCGCAAAATCACCTGAAAAATGGGTGCGACGAATTGTATCTTGCTACTTCTCTTCTTCTTATCATTTGCTTTATTTTAGGGGTTAGCCAAGGAGCAGTGGGACGGCGTAAGGTTCGGGTTTTAAGGGGAGCATGAATGTCTAATGCGGAATGTAGGTTTGAGGTAAGAGTAGAAACCATTGGATCTATAGAATTATACGAATATATGATGTCCCAGTGGAAAGTATCGAGATCAGGTTGAAGGGATTCATATGAAAGGAGGTCCACACTACGATATGAAACAACTTTTGGAGTAAAGGATTTGATGCGTAGGTCGTATGAAATCTGGATAAGGTAGTGTGATGAAAGAATAGGAACAGGATGCTGGGAAGAAGAAAGGATTTTCATGGGTGAATCAGAAATGTGGAGGTCTAACCAGGTATCAGAAAATTGTGTGTGATGGGTAGGAGAGTAAGGAACGAGGTAAAGATTCAGGGAAGACACTAGATCCATAAGAAATGATTTATCGCTGGATTCAGATAGCATATTAATGTTAAAATCATCAGAGATAATGATATTGGAATAGGTAGAAACCAGTTGGACAGGGAGATTTCGAAGGTGATGTCGAATGGGACACGAGGAGGTCGATAGACAACGGTATATAACAGAGGAGAAGAGATAGTTGAAATTTCAACAAACATGGAAAAGTTCAACAAACGTGAGGAAAGGAAGGAGAAGGGGATTGAAGTAGGATTTTGGTCTTTAGACTGTCATGAACATATAGTCGGTCCGACACCACCTTCCGCACGATCAGGTCTATCATGTCGTAGGAAAGAGTAATTACGAAGAGATACTAGGGAAGAAGGGATAAGAGGTTTTAGCCGTTTCCAATAAAAATTATCAAGGAAATATTGTTGAGTGGGCAATAAGGGATCGTGCATTAACGCGACAGGAGTTTAGGGTCTTGGTCATTACTGTGGGTGTGAAATAGCAGAAGAAAAGTGAAAAGTGAAATAGTAGGAGAAGGATCGAGGTTGAGGAATAGGATAGAACAACTTTTTATACAGTATTCAATTTTAAGATTTGATAGAATGTGAATATACATTAAGAATTGAGACATTAATAATGATCGATTTCTGATATGAAAAGAATATAAAGATAGATTATCAACAAAAATTAAATTATATAAAAAGAAAAATGTGAATAACATTGATTATAGAAAGAAAAAGTCTGTGAATAAACAAAAAATAGCATCTTATCTGTGATAATAAAGTAAAAATACACGTAGCAAATAAAAATAAATAAAATATCTTCAATATGAAAAAGTAAAATATCCTCCATATAAAGAAATAATGCATTTTTAATATAAAAAAATAATATATAGTCGATATAAAAAATAATATATCTTCAAAGTAAGCCATTAGAATGTCTTCAATAAATAAAAAAAAATAGAACAATTTCAATATAGAAAAATAAAAAGTTTGCATCATTGAGGTGACGTGCATACCAGGCTTAGTTGATGACGTCCAAGCCGCCAAGATTACATATCGTTCATATATATATATATATATATATATATATATATATATATATATATATATATATATATATATATATATATATATATATATAAAATATATATATACATATATCGGTTATTACCATAGTTTAATCCTCATTTTATTGTCCCATTAACAAAAGTACCTTCCATAGTGTAGTACTTTCCACAATAAGAAAAATGAATAAAGAGCTGATGTTCATTGGCAATCATGGCATCCGTATACCTAAAACGTAAAGGTTTAATAGAGTAAAGGTTTTGTTATCATTGTTCTGATAATTTAAGATTTGAAATCTTAGAACATATAACGTATTGCACTAATTTTGTTATTGTAATACTTGCTTTAGTGTTTTATGATTTTTAATTTGCTTTTGGAAGTTTGAAATAATTCTCTTTAGTATCTTAAGTAGTAATAAATAACTAAATAACCGTTGAACAAATACTTAGACACTACAGCATATCAGACCCGCCATAGAATGAAAGTACAACTCAAAAACTGAAATTGTTGGGCAATATTTTTGCTCTACACTTTTGTGTACCTCCTTATTAAAAAACATTGAACATTCGTAAGACCTTCACTTATTCTTACCTGCATTATTATTAGACAAGCCCATGGTCAGTTGACTTTATTTTTGGCCAACGGTCGGGAATATTTTGTTGCTTATTTTTCGAAAATTTTGGCATATTACCTTTTTCCATGGATGATTTCAATATTTTTCGCAATCGCATCGTTAATTCGTACATACAAAAACCATAAGCATAGAAAAAGAAAACAAGGACCGTAAAATGCAAAAATCAATGAACGAAATAATTTTATAAAGTTTTCAAAGTTGATTATGATAACATGTAAAACATTTTTTTTTTAAAGACAGTCAAAACATTAAGTATAATTACAATAATTATTCAATAATTTATAGAAAAAAACGAAGTCTTTAACATTACTTTAGTATTTGAGAATCACAGAACAAGACCCGTTAACCTTACTGTGTATATTATATAATAAAATATAATATTAGTTGATATCTTGTTTATCACAAATTTTATTATATTGTACTGTTCTCTTAACCCTTTCAGTGCCGAGGTTGTAATTGTTGCGACCAGCAATGCTCTGCGTTGTAGCGCGCTGAGGTCGGTGTTCCAACAATTTCATTCACAATTTTTTTACCACAACGTCACCTAAATTGTCCATTTCTTTTGAAATTCAGGGAACGGTTCAGTAACCTTTTTTCTTTGTGTTAAGAAGGTGGCCTGCGGAATTAAAAAATGTTTACCTCCTTTAGATCCATTCAAATCCCATGCTTTTTTTTCTATGCCATGCTCGTAAAAAAAGTTGCTTTTATGAAATTACATTATATTTTTCCATAAACATCTGTAATTAATTCCTATATCTCAGATTAATTTATTACTTCCTTGTACGAAGTAAAGGAAGTATTGTAATCGAGAAAATTTTCGGTTTTCAGATTTCAACGGAAATATCAATTTTAACCATCCCTGAATCCATTTTGACTAGTTTCGTTGTGGCGTCTGTATGTACGTTCGTTCGTACCTACGTACGTTCGTTCATATTTCGCATAACTCAAAAACAGTTAGCCGTAGAAAGTTGAAATTTTGTATTTAGGATTGCTGTAAAATCTAGTTGTGAACTACCCTTTTTTGGTCACTGCTTAATCACCGGAAGTGGTACTTTACTTGAAGGTCATAATTGATTTCCATCAAAATTTATATTAAAATATAATGTAAAACATCTCAAATTTTATATTGATGTGAATGTAATTACTATATTTTGGTTAAAATTGGTGAGCCGAAAACGGTATTTTATTCGAAGGTCATAACAAGATTACATCAAAAATTATATTTAAATTAAATAAATAAATCATATGTTTCGGTAATAAAGGTTACAATCGCAATTTGGTTTCCAATCCAATTAAACATTTTTAGTACTTGTTTTAAGTGTTAAAATTTAGTGTAAAATACTGGTTTTCCTCCCTATTTGTGTGTGTGTTTGTGTGTCAATAGATGGATGTCGCGATGCCGAGTGTTGTTTTTGAGATACTGCGATCTTCGGAAACTAGTAACCAAATTCAGGATCACTTTTTGAGCCACCGATTTATAATTTAATAGGCGTACAAGGAAGTCATGTGTTGACCACATCAGATATTTTGAATAAATTTGCTGTATACGATTTAAGGAGATTTTTTTTCTCTCATAAATACCATTGTTGGATTATCCCGTTTTGAATTTTACATCTGTAAAATATTAGGTAAGATTTCATTTATTTATTTTATTTGCTTTTTTTTTACAATTTTTAGAGCAATTAAAACGAGCCAATTAGAAAAAATCGCTAACAAATTAGGTTGTGTGCGTGTCTCAACCTAGTGTTTAGTCTTATATTATTCCCAAATTGGAGTTGGGAGGATTAACTTTTCTTACAATTAATTTATATTCTTATTTTTGTTCATTTCCTCTTTAATTTTATTAATATTACATGCCTCAACATTTCGTTCTTCTTCCCTAATCTCAACATCGAAGGGTCTTCGGCATTCCAACTTTAGGGTCTTGAAAATTCCAGGCTCAATATAGTCTCTTGCTGTTCGGCACTAGCCTTGATGATATCTTTTAGGCATCTAGAACAAGTGTTTTTTTTGTATTTTTTCTTCGATTTTTTTCTATCAAACAGAAGCAATTCCATAAAAATTCACTATTATTTCTTTTCATTCAAGTGTGTTCATTTTTTGTTTTATAACATGTAATAACTATTAGCCAAGAATGTGGACACGGAGGATAGATTCATGAAATTTAAGGGGTTAAAACTGGTTTTGAAAAATCAACTTATCCTCTCATATCTAATGATTATGCACAATATATTGTTGTAAAAAAAAAAAAATAAAAATGAAACAAAAGCAATATTATGAAAAAGCAATCATAAAAACAACCGAGGTCAGGACACAAAGACATTTAGTTTCAAACCTACGGTAAAAAAAATAAAAATTGTAAGCAGAATATAAAAAATTGTGACACTAATTGAAAATATTAAAATTTAATATTATTTTAAATATTTATAAAAGACAGGATAAACTGGTTTAATGTATTTATCGCCAACAAAATATATGAGATCTTTTTTTTTTTTCTTTTTTTTCATGGAATCTTTAACTGGGAATCTTTGGCTTCTTAGATTTTCCCCAATTCGAATCTATATTTTATCTATAGAAAGGTTGAATTATATAATTCATATTAATTGGATTACTATCAATAGTAGTAATAGTAATTATTCTAAATCTTTTGAGACATTTAAAAAAAGTTGCCCATATTATAAAGCTTTAAAACATTTAATAAAACTATTTTGCTCATTGATTTTTGCTTTATATAATTCTTCCGCGATAAGCTAAAAGGCCCTAACAACAAATAATTTTTTTAAATACTTTTTGTATTGTTTGCTAATTGCTCTAAAAACTACAAGATTTTATGACAGAAAAACCTAAAACTAATTATAAGGCTCTAACCATTGTATTTATGGCTATCAATTGTCATAAATAGGTGTTGTTTTTAGAGCAATTTGGGTAAAATACAAACATATATTTTAAAAAATGATTAGGAGATAGGACATAAGGTCATCATTTTACCTTGTAGAGACCTTTTAGCTGATCACGACGAAATTGTTGTCTTCCATTCCTTTGCTTATGTTTCTTGTATCTCATGTACAAATTAACTTGGAGACAAATTTTCTCATGACTGAGAAAATTATTAAAATCATCCATGGAAAAAGATATAATATAAAAAATTTCGAAAGAAAACAACACAATAATCCCTCACCACTGACCAACAATAAAATAAACTGGCCATGGGCTGCTGGAGTATTAGTGCAGGATAGAATCAGTGAAAGTATTACGAATGTTCAGTGTGTTTTAATGAGGAGGTATTCAACAACTTGAAATCTAATTTCCCAAGAACTTCAATTTTTGTTTGTACCTTTATTGTACGGACGAGAAAGACTCTATCCCTTCCTAAGAATAAAGAAACGCTCCTTCTTGGATGTCGGAAGAGCCAACTTGAGTTATCTTTATATTTCATGAAGTACAAAACAGGTTACTTCTTTAATTGAATACCGATGCTAACTCTAAATTCGAATTTTTAGAGTTGTTCCTTAATAACTTTAATAGTTTTTGAGTAAATATATATATATATATATATATATATATATATATATATATATATATATATATATATATATATATATATATATATATATATATATAAATCAAAAACAATTAAAGTTATTAAGGTACTACTTAATGCTTAATCTTGTTTAGGCTGTTAAAATGAGATGTGCTATGCCTGGTCTGCATTAATGTGATTTATGTTTTTCACTCTTGATTTTGTAAAAATTCCAATGATAATTCGCACCTCTTTTTTGGAGTTATAATTTTTTCACATTAATCAGTTTCACAATTGGTTTTGGAAGGAATGCTTGAGCGCTGCTTCCCTTGATAAAATAAAAATAAAATTGGGACTGACGGACGTCTAAATACAGATAAGTGTCTCTCGTGTGGTCCTACAAGCCAACTCTTACAGGTGTAAGAGTAAGAGAGAACGGAGGTCCGTTACCACGGGCGGTACCGCTGCGGTGCCGTCGCCTTACCATCGCCGTGCCGTAGCCTATATCCCGGCATGGCCCTGACCATTGCACTGATTGCCCCCCGCCTGCACTAACTGAGGCCGAGTTGAGGCGAGCATCAATAAGCGATTATCGCGGACGGGTGGAGACTGCGCCGTTGCTGCCTCGGCGGGGCCACTCTGTCGCTGGCGCTCAGTCAGGCAGCTGCTCCACTCCGTCGGGCTCACGTCGCGTGTCGTGAACGTGTCTGTCGTGTTCTGTCGTGTCAATTTTCTCTCCCTCATCTTTCTTACCACATATCTCTCTACTCATTTAAGGTATAGTTTTCTATTATATTCATATTTAATATGATTTAATAACATAAGTTTTTTTTTTTTAACACATGTATTATTAAAAATGAAATTAAAATTTTTATTGATATTTCATGTTAAGAAATGCATCATATGATCTTAAGTCAAACAGTTATATATTAAACTTTTCAGGCAAATTTGTTTATTTTTTTTTACAATTGTTGACAATTTTATACGTTTTATTTTCAGTAATTATTTTATCACTTTTTTTTAATAGCACTAGCATTTTAAATAAATTTAGCTCAAAAGATAGAGTTGTTTATATATTAGTTCAATTATGTACCTCAGGTCAGATTAACGATAAAATTATATATATAATTTTTTTTTTCAATGTCCTAATTTACAAAGAGACTTTTATACAATAATTAATTGATTAGTTTTTCTTATACTCTATTACAGACTATTTTAAAATGTTTTCAGTAGAATCTTTCTTCTTCAGTCTATAGATGTGATTGTTATTATTCAATCCATTTGGCCATAAATTAATACTGACACGGAAGGTATAAATAAGATTTAAAAATATATTTTTAATTTAGATATTATTTTAAATGAAATGACGCATAGATTGACTCCTTAATTACGGACTGCCCGATATAGACCAGTTTAATTCTTCCTTTATCATTTCTATTATCTTTTTCTTTATTATGATTATAATATTATATTCTGTACTAAATTTTATTTATTTTTTAAATACACAGACTTATTGCTAGTTATTTTATCATATTCTTCTAATATTTGTAGTTTTATCAGCTAAATAATACGAAGAAAAATTTGTTTCACAGAAACCAAGGAAAATTTATAATAATTTATTTATTATATTATTATTTTGACATTTATTAGACCCGCGTAGCAGCTGGGAATGGGCTTTTACTTATTGAATAAATAAATAAATATTTATAATAGTTCTTGCGTTTCACATTATATAATATTGGGTAGTGATAGGATTTTAACTAAGCAGCATCCCGAAACTTCAAACTTTAGCTTTCAATAACCTTATTTTCACACTAACATGCAAAATATAAATATAAATAGATAATAGTATTAGGTAAAACCATGTCCATTTACAACATGGTACTGGTCCGACCCATTAAGTGACTTAATAACAAAACAATGTTAAGTGCATAAAATCCATTTACTTCAGCGCAAACTTTTGAACCCCTCTTATCTACCTGATATTTTACCAAAGAGGGCCTTCAAGATGAGCTAAGTTTTTCTTCTTCTTCACTCAGCTTGCGACAAGTGTTAAAGAAGTTCGTTCCATCGAAGAAGCAATGCAAAACCTGAGGTGCCATGAAAAAGAAACTGTTGATATCACAGGTCAATCTCAAGAAATATCTCAGGGTAGCCGATCAGAAAAGATGGCGCTCTACCACTACTTACAGAAGAAGAACAAAATAAGCTTATGGTATAGGAGAGATGGATGGAAAAGAATTTTACAATAAAAAGGAGGCAAACAGCAATGGGAATCAGGAAGTTTGAATTGAATGTAAGAAGAAACGATATGGACATAAAAACCTTTAGAACGTAGTTTGCAAAACTTTTACAAATTAGTTTGTGCCACATTAAGTTATTCAGCAGGGCACTGAGAAATTCAGTTAATACTATTTTTATATTAACTTTATCATTATGAGCTTGTTCCATATTTTAATTTGTGATATATGTTCAATTAAGTAATTTGATTAATTGAAGAATAGAGCTAAAGTGGTAAAACTAATGATGAATGCAACTGTTATAAACGAACGTGTCATTCTATGTGAGAGATAGAAAATACTAAAATTTTAACCTATTTTTATTTGGTAAAGTTTGAATTATTTACTGCCACAAGAGGTGGGTCAGGTGCAACTAATTCAGTTTTTTTTCGTGTTGATTTCACTGCGAAAATTCTATCTTTTTTTAAAAATAAATAATCTGTTAAAATGGTCTTTCCTTACAAGGAATCTTTTCATAAGCTAATTTTCCGTTATCGTTTTGAAAATTATACTTCCGGACTTCATATACCTGGTTATGACAAACAATTCAATATAAACCTTTTTGACATGCAATCAACTTTATAAATTGCATGATATTTTAACAATTTTTAAAGCGGATGAAACTGGGGATATTATTCATTGCAAATTATCGTTATTAATTATCATATAATAGTTGGTTATGTGGAATAACCTAACAAAAATCGATTTATTCTTAATTTTCTTTGATTATTATAATCATTATGAAAATTTAAATGATTAAAATAATAAGCGAAAATATATTTATATCAAAAATATTTATAAAAATAAATATTTATGCTAAACCATAAACCCTGTATCTATTGTTTATTTTTTGTATTTAATTATGTTTTTTATATTTTAAATATACTTCTATTCCTAATTCAAGACCGGATAGAGGTACTGCTGGATACTACCCTTCTCTATGCTATGTATTTCTTTTATCACCACTGCATTTTCCGATTGTCACTCTTCTGTTAGATAGGTGTGAATAAAAAGTGGAAAGTTAAATAAAATAGAGTAAATAAATAGAAATTACTGAATTTTAAAACTACTTTAAATTGATATTGATAAAAATGTTCAATAATTACATTGTAAAAAAAAAATAATAATGGTTGTCATCGATTAAAAAATTGTCTGTATAATTATTTTTGTTTATTTAGCCTGAATCAATGACCATAAATATATACATAAATTTGTCAATGCATTTCTTATTTCTCCATTTTCAGTAACATGTGATATCATGATATCAAACTTGCATGTGATATTTTAATCACGTCTTGCATGTTTTTTATTAGTATCTATTAGTAATTTCTAATAAATTCTATTTTTATTAGTAATATTTAATCAATCTAATATTAGGTAATTTATAAGAAGAAAAAATAATTATGCTTGTCTATAATATTATTTATAAATGAGCATTATTTAAAATAATTAACTTAATGATTAGATTATAAACAAGATGCAACAAGTAAATTAGCAATTAATGAGTACCGTTATTAAAATTTGTCAAGAGAAAATAGCTAACCCCAATGGTATTTTAATACTTTAATATTTGAAATTTATATTATGAAACTTTCTTACATATGTGTTATTATTGCGTAATGTTTTTCATTAACTTTTTTTTTCGTTTTAACGAGATTCGTCCTTTTTCATGTATTTTCATGAAAATACGATCTGAACTGAAGCAACCTCGTCTGTACAACTCGTCTGTTTTTTTTTTTTTAAATTTAAGATAAAAAGCCTTTATCTTATTGAATTAAATCTCAATAATCACAATAGAAAGATGTTATTATAATATTTTTTGCTTATATGTGAAATGCTCTATTCCTTAGAAGCAATATACAAATATACAATATAAAAATAAATTTATATAAAGATTGTATAAATATTTTTATAATCAGTTGTGAGTGATCCAACACAATATCTATAGGTATTGTTTCACTATACCTATGTCTTGAGCTATTGCTGAATAGAAGAAAACCAAATCGGTTGTTTCTTCTAGCCTTCTCCATTCTGTAAATCAGAATTATTTAGTTCCGCTTTCCTTTCACTATTGTCCCTATTTTGCATATCCATATCTTATAAAAACATCTTTCAATTGATACGTTGCAATAATATAAACATAATAAAAATAATAAGAAAGATAAAAAAAAAAAAGGAAGAAATTGCAATTAAATTATTTGAATTATTTCACTGGATTATAAAATATTTTTAATAAACATTGGATATAGATTGTGGTCATTGTGACAGATCGTGGTCAGAATTGTTTTGTTCCGCTCTCTTTTCAATATTTTTCTTATTTCGTATATCTATATCTTATATAAACATCTTTCAATTGATACAATGCAATAATATAAGCGTATAATAAATAAAAAAACAAAGAAATTGCAATAAAGATTTTAATTACTGAACTGGATTATAAAATATTTTGAATAAACATTGGTTATAGATTGTGGTCATGCAGAAATAATTCTATCTTACGGAATGTATAAATAAAATTTCGGTTTGCTCCAATACAGAAACTACATTCACATGCGATACCAATATTTTGAAATTGTGCAAAGCTTAGCAATTTTCTTTATTTACTCATGTATAATATCATGATACTGTAGACATGATATTTCATTTAAATAGCAAACATTATAAAATCAATACATCCATTTGAAACTATGGTTCTGTCACGCGATAATACAGTAAAAGAAATAAAACTTTAAAAATGTCAGATGAGCATAAGCTCACAAGTGGCCTATTTAAGACGTTTTAATGAACAAACAGTAAGTCGTTTTCTCACGTAGTAAAGTTATGTTTATTATTGTCAAAAGTAACTCTTAGATATGTATATCGGCGGAAACAGAGGGAGCCCGCGTCTCAGCTAAATAAAAAGGGAATTTTAATTGTTGGAATAATTTTATATTAAATCCTCTGTATTTGTACCCTAAAGAAAACAAGCTTTGTTTCTTAATTGAAATTAGGAGTTATTTTATATTTTGGAACTCATTTTCTCTAGATGGAAACGCGAAAGAATCCCGTATGATCAAGAGAAACAGTTAAATACTGTTACTAATGGTAAATATAATTTTTAATAGTTTTTCCATATTGTAAAAATAATATCTATAATTTTCGGATCCAATTCCCACTTGACCCCGAACAGTTTTATCAATTTTCCTGGAAGTTTTTCTTGACAGACATCGACCATGGTTTGGATACCATGAAAAACCGTTGTATTCCTCTCTTCATTAACCTTATCATCAAAACATTAGGAAGGTAAATCGAATATAGAGCCTTATAATTTTTTTTTTTTTTTGAGCGACCCTCCTTAAGACAATTACCGGATCCGCCTCTGGTATGTATCAGGATACGATGTTATTAATGTTTACAGTGGAGGGATGATATATCAATTGTTAATTTTACACAATGAACTATCTCAGTTAATTGATTTATTTTTATTAGTTTACTACGTGTGCCCCGCGGTTTCACTCACGTTAAATTTAGATTAATTGCGAAAATACAAAATAATCTTTAAAATAATAACCAATAATATTCTGCTGTTCCGTCTCATTTATTACAGACATCTTCAAGGAACAGAGTTAAAGTCAAAACGATAATTAATTCTTATTATGGGCAATGAAGTTTCACTTAAATTTCAAGCTTCCACACTTTTTTATTTTCACTTACCTTCCCATTTAATTTAAAAAATAACGTTTTCGCGCTATAATTTCACACTTCTTAAAAAGTTTAGAGTCAATTTGCTTCCATGGGTATGAGATTTTCTTGACAACGAATCGTACGCAAGTTGGACAATTTGTCTCTTATGGTACGTTTTCCTAAGTCATTCAACGATAATCATAGAGGACTGTATTTCATAGGAGCTGTATGCTATGAACACAGCTCCAGTGAAAGATGAAACACAGTCCAATAATGCTCTATGATTATCGATGAACGACTCTAATAATTGAATCGTTGAACGATCATCGTGATAGTCGCACTGAGGAAAACGTACCTTTAACAATTTTTTTATGGTTATTACTCCTTTTCAAGGGGTTATAGCATAATAATGTAGTCTAATAATTTTTCAAATCGGACTGGTAGTCCATGAAATTATCACGTTCAATCATGCAAACTCTTCAGCTTTATATAAAATTATTGATAGATATGAATATGAAAAATATATTTTTTTATTATAACCATTGATCATTTAATAATTAATTTTTAGGTATAATTCTATCAATTTACAAATATAAGGATTTTCAGTCAAAAGAATTCTTTTGTGAAAGATTATTATTCTGTCCATGTCTTCATCTCCTATTTTTAAGTTCACCTAGTTCTCAGAAACAGCTGAAAGTTTCAGCTGTTCTCAAAGAACATTTGAGATATTAGAGGAGTTAGTAGCTGTGAGAAACGCAACGAGTTTCGGTGATATTTAGATCATGTAAATTAAAAACTTACATTGAACAACTTTTATAGTTTAGTCTGTATTAGTATTTACTATATTTTTTTTTCAATGTATTTCAAGCTTGTTGAGAGGAAATCGATAATAAGATTCTCGTGATATACTATTACAAAATATCCTTACGAAGTAATTACGGGCCGAGGACTGAATGACATTAATATGATGTCTTGCAAAGGCAACATAAAATTTAGGAAAGCACCGGCAGTTTTTATTTGAGGTAGGAATGGCTTATACAGCTTTAAGCCGTGTTAGATATTTAGATGGATTTAAGATGGGTGAAATCGACTGTGAATAGTTAATAGAGATGCGGTTCTGCAATAACAAGGAATTCGGGGCACTTTTGTATAGGTGTCGAAAAAATTATTTGTCCTGAAAACTAAAAATGCAAAATAAAAAAAGATTTTTTTCTTAATGATAGACTGAATGGTATAAAATAGTTTTTAAACTGTTTTGTTACTGTATTATTATATTTAAAACAATAAAAGTTAAAATTATAGTCTTTTTTTTTTTTATGATAAAAGTGTTTATTGAGAGATAATACAAGCTGCTACACTCAAGGGAAATATATTAAATTAACCATTAAAAGTAATATGATAAACAAATATACGTAAATTAGTGGTATGACATGGATTCATCTTTTGGTTTATTAGTTTGATAATTTATTTACGGTTATAAAATCCTGAGCGCTCTAATGACTGAAATGCAAATTAAAGTAATTCTGAAACATTATACTTACTTTCAATTTAAATTCATTCAGCAATTGAAAACAAAATTTAAGTCAAGCAATGCAAGTTCACACGATTTTAGAACCAAAATAGATTTTCAAACAAGTAAACTAAAATACGGATCCACGTACATTTAATATACTTTAAATTTGACTTTTACATTATAATAATGTAGTCTTAAATTGTAAGAAAGTTGTTTTGTACCGTATAGTATGTACGAAGATTTTTTGGTGCGTTGAATCAATATCTGCCATAATTTTCCCGGCCCCTTAATCATGTACATATTTTAATATTAAATTACTATTTGTGATCCAGAAATAGTACCCAAATATTGGGGAATGACCTTTTTTAATGAAATAATTAAATTATAGAACAACTTTTGGTTTTTACCCACCAGAACGGGGATTCCTGTGCCCTTTTCTTATAAGTGTTGAGAAGTCTTAAGAATTAAGTTGAGGTCTATTCTACCTTAGCATTGATGCTCTTATTGTAAATAAACAACAGCATACTTCCATCTGAAAAAATATTGATGCTTCTTCAGACAATTTGACATAACATCACCAAGAATAAGAATCACATAAAAACATTTAAAGTTCTGCAAGTAAATTTGTATTCATCAAAAGTAAGAAATTTGGACATTGCGAAGATAAGCATCAATATTTTTCAGTTGCATATATGTTGTTGCTTATTTGCAATCAGATTATCATTGTTAGAATTGCTGGAGCTTAACTTGATTCTAAGTTATCTTTAACACTGTATGCTTTCGCCACTAATAAGATAACCATTCTGAATTATTTTTATTTATTGTAGATCGTGCTTATTCACGTTATAATTCACACATTCAATAATATTAAAAAAAACTGTTATCCCTCATTGAACGTATAATAAAGATTATTTTCCTTTATTTAAAAAAGATTTAAAGATCTTTATTTACTTGACCACTTGGAACGTCCTTGCGTATCACCCACCATCTAGGAACGTCTGCTACAGAATGCTAAATGGATTAGAACTATTTTGTTTTTTCTTTAAAATATTTTTTTTTTAAATGTTTTATCTCAGAATCTAGACGACCTGATGAAACCAGTTTCATCTTAAACTTGAGCTATTTACCTCTATTATTCATGAGGTTATGTCAAACGTTTCTTAGGATTCACTATTTAGTTGCTACCGAGGAATAACCAACTGAGAATTTGAACTATTTTTTGGAAAATAAAATAAAATTCCAAGAGCTCTATCTCGGGAATTATTATAGCTACTGGTTTCCTATTGGTCTCAAAAATACGGTTGTACTTTTGTGGATACTAGTAAATCACTATACACACACTAGATATGTATAGCGATATATATGATATATATATAGATATTTATGAATTTATGAATGCAGCTCTAATTTGCATCTTTGTGGTCGCTGGATTAACTTTACGAATATTGATTGAGTTAGAACCTGATACGGTTCTCCTTCCAACGTTTTCCTCGTAAGATGATAACTCCAATTCTGAGCGCAAGGGTCAAATAAGCTAATAAGAGGGAAGGATGAGACTTCTGAGATAACAACCAAATTACTGGGTTTCCAATAACGTGTTGGAGGTATAGGTGCAACAGTTCGGACTTACACAGCATTAATATCAGGATTATAAGAAATAGTTTGTAGGAGTTAACATGAGGTCGTAGAACTGTAATTCTAAAATTTAGGAAAGAAGTCACAGTATACCAGAAGTTAAAGAAGCAGGAGAATAAATAAATAAATATAAATATAATATAAATATAAATAAATAAATAATAAAAAATAAAAAATAAATATATATAAATATAAATATAAATAAAATATAAATAATAAATAATTTAAATAAATAATGCTAACTTTTAAGTTCTTTGTAAGTTAATGATTCGAGAATATAGAAGTTCAGTTTAATACAATAAACACAATTTGTTTTTAAGAAAAAATATTGTATTTCATGAAAATTGCACACTAAACAATACAAAATAACTTTCATACAATTTAAGACTGCATTATTATGATGCAAAAGTCAAAGTTGTGGTATATTAAATGGACATGGATTCGTATTTTAGTTTACTTGTTTGAAAATTTATTTTGGTTATAAAATCGTGTGCACTTGCATTGCCTGACTTAAATTTTGTTTTCAATTGAGCGTTCAAGGTTTTATAACTGAAACACATTATTAAACTAATAAAGTGATGAATCTATGTATAGCACTTATTTGCGTATATTTATTTACCATATTTTTTTATTGGTTAATTGAATATATTTCCCTTGAGTGTAGCAGTTTGTATTATTTCTCAATAAAAACTTATACAGATTCAAATTTACAGTAAGGAACGTTTTAGAGAACTGACCTCATTGAACCCAAATTACCGGTTGTTAAAGGAGACAAACTGTTAGGCGGGCGAGGGACATAAGGGCCAAGCAACAGGACAGACAGAAATCGAATAGCTGCTGGAGCGCAAAATGCAAAACATTTATTAATTAATAATAATTTTTCGCCTATGCTATTTTTCGCCATCTGTCAATTGTATATTTTAACACTTTATACAAAATCCTAATTAATAACAAAGGTAGTTTAGGTCAGGGAAAGAATCTTTCTTGATTCATTTCTTAAAATATTCCTCTCTCCTATTCCAGCGATCCCATTGAGTCCATCCTCTCTCTATTTTTGTTATTTTAAAATTACCCTTAATCATTAATTATCATAAATTAATTTAATATTAATTAAATAACACGTTACTAGTTAATATATTTCAACTTACAATTAGCTTGTAAGAAGCACAGTAAAATGTCTAAGTAGACATTTTTGCGATAATAAAAGTCTTTTCTTGTAGTGAATCTGTTAATTCGCAGTACTGTGGCGAGTATAGGCCACGAAAATGCACTTTGACGTAGCAGGTGATATTCAACGGACCAGAGAGGATATGTGAGAGGATTTTATTGCTGATGAGATGGAGCGTGACATGTAAATATATATATATATATATATATATAGTAGATCCAGCAAATGAACTTGGCATACCCAATTCTGTGACGGTGGACCAAACCTGTACCGGAGCCGAAAGCAACCAAAGAAACATTCTTATATAACAAATTTGGACATTCTTAAATTTGCCAATGGCTGAGGCTCAAAAATTATTAAAATAACTAATAACGGAGTTATTGCTTTCTCAGTACTTCATTGGTTTCAATATTTTTTATTATTCAATTACAATTCGTAATATTATAAGAAAAGAATGGAAAGAAAAATTTAGTAGAATAATAAAACTTATGTAAAAGTTTGATCTCCGGAAATTAAAAACCCACTCAGTATATTAAACCAAATTTTACGGGAAAGAGAAAAATGAATTATTCGTATGTCTAATTTATAACAAGCATCGTCCAATTATTATACTATGTTGAAAAAACAACCGTCTACATTATCAATTATCAAAATTATGGATACCGCTTGATTATGTAAATTAAAATTATGTATATATATATATATATATATATATATATATATATATATATATATATATATATATATATATATATATATATATATATATATATATATATATATATATATATATATATATATATATATATATATATATATATATATATATATATATATATTATATATATATATATTTATAATATATAAAAAATAATATACACATATATATATAAAATATATAAAATATATATATATATATATATATATATATATATATATATATATATATATATATATATATATATATATACATAATTTTAATATCAAGCGGTATATATATATATATATATATATATATATATATATATATATATATATATATATATATATATATAAATATATATATATATATATTTTATATATTTTATATATATTTATTTTAAGACCTAAGTGAGGCATAGCGATCTTGAATGATCAAGCCCGAAACCACTAAATAAAATTAAAAATAAACCCAAAAATTTTCTACTAAAGACCTTTGTTTTTCGCTAATAAGAACAAATATAGACTACAATAACATATTTTTGATACTTATTTTTTTTTTTATACACTACAGAAAAATATTTACTTTCAAGAAAATATTGCTGTTAGAACTTGTAAATTGAAAAAATAAAATCTTTTGCACAATTATACTCATAATGCTTTCAAAAAAACTTTCGATTTGCCTTTGCATTTATAAAAACTCCTCATAATTAAATATATATATATACATCCAATATGTATATATCCATATGTATAGATCCATACACGCGATAGCAGGTAAATAACTGTATCCAACCAATAATTATTTTTCGCCAAAATATGAACTTAATGTGTTTGTGACCGTCCCTGCTCCAAGTTCCAAAGGATTTATAAAAAAAATCTGAATTCTGTTACAACAAGCAGTTCCTTGTTCATTATTTTTTTTAACTGCATGATATGTTGATATATAAATATTTAATATGAGTAGTTTTTATAAATGCAAAGGCAAATCGAAAGTTTGTATGAAACATTCATTGGTAGCATCTTCCCTATCAATGCTTTATCAACTAAGCATTATGAGTATGAGTGTGCAAACGAATTTTTTTCTCAATTCACATCTTCTAACAGCAATATTTTCTTGAAGGTAAATATTTTTGATGGCATTATATTATTTTGAACCCGCTATTTCTTGTAACACCAAATAAAATTTTGAGCTCACCATTTATACTCATTTCATCATCGACGGGAGAGAAAGAGTTAACAATTCTTTCTTATCAAGGATTGAAGCTACGAACATTCATGGGGTCTAGTTGTGCAGGTTTTTTTAATTTATTTTATTAACTGTAGTTCCTTCTCTTAACTGCTTGGTAATAGCGTTGCTCAAAAATGCCGGAGATTGCCGGAGATTAGCCTTGTTGAAATGCGAATTTAAATATTCTTAAATTTAGAACCTTTCTCGTCTATTTTTGTTAGTATAGATTTAAGAATAAGTTCTAGGTCGATTGATCTTTAATAAATTAAACTATAAGTCGATTTATAATGGTGAAAGTATGGTTGTCTGCGGACAAATATTTAGGAGAAGCTTGGTTAGGGGTGCGGTTAATGAAGACAAACACATATAAGAAGAAAATTCAATTTATTATGTGCCGACGTTTCGACCGAAGTTTTAGGGCATCATGACGGCATACAATATAATAAGTTTTTTCTTATTTGTGCGTTTCTTCATTGACCGAATCCCCAATCAAGCTTCTATTACATAAAATATAAGTCAAAATAAAGATTTCATTTTATTTAAAATTCGATAGTTCAATACCTGAGTTATTAATGATAAAATTTTAAGTTTTTATTTCCCTTAGAACTTTTTTTTTGTTTTTAATAAAATAGAATATAAATAAATAAAACAAAATCACTCCGCAAAGTTGAGACGGTCCGGCTCATCGAATATGCGGAATTCTGAAAGTATTTTTTTCTCAATGATATCGAGAAATTTAATTTAATTAATCGAGAGTTATTTAATATAAATATATGCTGATAAATAAAATAATACCACCATATGAAGAATTATAAAGTAAGATAATTAATAAAGTAACACTCTCAAATGTCAAACTCAATTCTCAATTCGAATATATAAAACAGTTTCCAGTTTGTAAAATCCCCATCCCACATCATAGTTCCGTCACTACTTCTCCTGTGAATCTTATTTTACCAATCATTTCATAAAACATCGATTTTCAAATAAGGTATTGCACATTTGAAAGTTGGCCATTTTAGTTTTAACCTTAATAAAATGAACTTGGATGGCGTTTTTAAAATACCGGAGGCATTGAAAACGTCGGAAATCTCCCTGGCAAATGTCGGAACATTGGCAACTCTGCATACTAGCCCAAACGTATAATTGTTTAACACACACACATATATATATATATATATATATATATATATATATATATATATATATATATAGATATATATATATATATATATATATATATATATATAAAATGTAATATATAACATAATTGTTTAATAGTTTACAAACTACTTGAAATTTTATTTATTTTTGAAATTTTTTTTTCCTCAAAGACAATTTATTCATTAAACATAATCTAGCCATTACACCTGGATAGGTTAAGTATCAACTATTTATAAAATAATGGTAACTGTTAATTTTAACGTTTATTTAAAGCTAGCAATAGCGGTTTCCACCACCAATTGAGGTTAACAATTTTTCTATTCTCAATGGAATTTTTAATTAAGCTCATATATATATATTTTTTAAGATTTGATTTTAAAAAATGACAAAAAACCAATTCATCCTGTGGAAGCGCTTAGCGTACAAAAAACGAATTCGAAAGACCAAAAGAATGTTGAACTTTCCGGCTGCTGGAGGGTAATGAGATTAGGGTAAGGAAATAAGGTCCAATGCACTGCATTCTTCCCTGAGCCTTTAACACCTTGGACCCTTTTAGTAAATTGTGAAATCCCTAGATTATGTTGTTGTGAGGCAGGGGGGATTCCAGATTGCAATATTGGCTGTTGGGGGTATTATTAGCTTTGTGACATTACATAGCCTTAGCATAATGCAGATGTCCCATATTTAGCATCCAACAGTCTATATTTACTCAAATTAATGAATAGCCTTCTTTGACAGATTTAAATATGTTTTATGCAGTGTATTAAATATTATATACATATACATACATTATATATTTATATTGAAAAATTTGAAAGTATTTCATAGACTACGAATTACTTTTAAATGATTGAGGAGCTTTCCATCAAACGTTAATACTGGTATATCCATTTTTCAAAAGCCAAGACTTTATTTGACGAATTAATATTCTACCAGAAAATCATTCAGTTTATTTCGAATCTTTAATTTTCTCCTGTCAAATAGATGTTAATAAATCAACATTTTCAACAAAAATGTGCTTTGTTTCTATGAGATGCCACCTAATTAATTTCATGTTCTCCATTTTATTTGTTCTTATATTATTAAATTACTATTATTACTTCCTTGTACGAAGTAAAGGAAGTATTGTAATCGCAAAAATTTTTGGTTTACAGATTTCGACGAAAATATCCATTTTGACCATCCCTGAATCCATTTTGACTAGTTTCGTCGTGGCGTCTGTACGTACGTACGTTCGTATCTCGCATAACTCAAAAACAGTTAGCTGTAGAAAGTTGTAATTTTGTATTTAGGATTGTTGTAAAATCTAGTTGTGAACCTTCCTTTTTGGTCATAATTGATTTCCATAAAAAATTATATTAAAATACTATACAAAACTTTTCAAATTTAGTATTTATAATTTATGTACTGATTTAAATAACATACTAGATTTTGGTCTAAATTGGAAAACCGGAAGTGGTACTTTACCTAAAGGTCATATAAGACTTTCATCAAAAATTATATTAAAATATAATGTAAAACATCTCAAATTTGGTAAATAGGACTTTTATATCGATATAAATGTATTTACTAGATTTTGGTTAAAATTAGTGTGCCAAAAAGGAAGGGTTCTTTACTTGAAGGTCATAATAAGCTTACATTAAAAATTATATTTAAATTAAAAGAGAAATCATATGTTTCGGTAATATACAAACGCAATTTGGTTTCCAATTCAATTAAACATTTTTATTACTGGTTTTAAGAGTTAAAATTGAGTGTAAAATACTGGTTTTCCTCTCCATTTGTGAGATGAACAAGTCTGCAGCATGAGAATAAGATATTAGTTAAGTGGGTTTTTCCGCTTAAAATGTCGAAACTGTCGATTTCAATTGCTTTATTCAGTGATATTGACAGTTTTATTGTTGTCACGGAACATGGAGATATATCTTGGAAACTAGTTACCTACTGTAGGAAAACGACATATAATAACGGAATGAGACCTCCAGTAACAAGAGTGGGTGTGTGTGTGTGTGTCAATAAATGGATGTCGGGACGCCGAGTGTCAATCTTCGGAAACTAGTAACCAAATTCAGTTTCAGTTTTTGAGCCACGGATTTATAATTTAATAGGCATACAAGGAAGTCATGTGTTGGCCCACATCAAATATTTTTGTATTTAATTTAATCATAATATGAAAACTTTTAGAATTTTTTTAATTGTGGTTATGTCCTGGTGTAACATCATAGGGAATTATATGGACATTATTTACAATTTTCCTGGTATTTGATGTATCTTGCAGCTACTCTAAAAAAAAAATCTAGAAACTCGAATTGAAATAATCGAAGGGTCAGGTGCTAATTTCTGTTTTATTAAACCAATTTATACTTATCAGGTTACTGATGCCCACAGTAAATTTCTAAAAATGGGACCATATTAGAGATGACTGAGGGTAATTTGGACTAGAACTCAGTTAACAACCGAAATGCCTTTCAATGATGCATAAAATCATTCATGTGCACGATTCTTACACAAAATACATAATAAAACTTTTTCATTCGAATTACACTCAATAGGATCAAATCTGACCTATATTTAGGTATAGACAAATATTATTTCTTATGCTCAAAGAAATTATGTTTATATTTTTCCCTACTGTATTGATTCAATTAAATCGTAATAATTCTTCTGAATTGAATAGATTTCTCATTGAAGAACATAATAATTAAATCAGAAAAATAATTTTTCTTTCTTAATTCTTGAAACTACGCAAATGAAAGATAATTTATTCGCGGCAGGCGATGATTAATTTTCATCCAACGAAATTTGTGTACATTATTCAGAAATTACGATTAAACAATTTTCAAACATAGGAAGAGAAAGCATTCCCAACAATACTTTAAGAAAGGCTATTTCCATCAAAAACATTTCAAAAATTGGGGGACGTCGTTATAGGAGGAGATAGGGAGGGGCGGCCCTCCCCCCTTCGCCTCCTCGATAATTTGGATACCCTAAATGTTGGGAAATTTACTTGAGTATCTACCTATAAATAATTTGAAAATCTACTTTTAATTGCGAAAATTTTCGTTTAACGTTTTACTCAAAGAGGTAAAGTAAGTTGGTTTAAGTGCATACTCGGGGCAAATATATACATGCGGATTTATTTCAAATCTATTTTGTTGGCAGAGCTACCGGAATTTGAAATAATTAGTTAAATTCTCATAGATAATTCTCAGCTCTCGCAATAAAATAGATTTGAAATAAATCCCTATGTGCGCTCTTGCCTCGTATATACAATGAGTTGGAAAAATTATAATATTTCATTATATAGTTGGGAAATCCAGTCAAGATTGTTGAATATTAAATCCTCCTCGCCACTAATGATTAGTAGCAACATCCCTGATTATACTATTATATTTCATAATATCAGCTTTTACAAACTTCGGTAATACTCCTTAGGGACCCTCTTGGCAGTTCATAAGTGATTCAAATAAATTTCGTGTGACATTCATTTACAGATTCTATAAATCTGTATATATTCCGTAATCGTGGCATCATAATGTTTGAATACTACCAGGTATAGTATTTATGTCTAATCTAATGTATCTTTTCTGGTTTAATGGTCTTATATAATCCTGCTGTGATATAAATAGCAGATTATCTTAACTTTCTTCATTGACGAAATTTATTTATTTGTCATGGCTCAAAGACCGAAATTGAACTGGCATCCGCTTTTAGCTCCAGTGTGCCGGAGTACTGCTTCAAGTCCCTTCACCACGTCATAGTATTTAGTGTGTAATCGTCTAAATTTAACATATGAGTTTTGTCTTCTTCATAGATACATATAGATATATAGACTTTATTCTGGGACTAGGTCCCTTAAGAATAACATGATTGAACAAATAAAACAGAAACAATATCTGGCCATGAGACTACAAAATACAGATCAGTTAATGTTTGTAATATTTTCAGTAAAATAAATAAGCAAATAAAATAAGTTATTTTCTCGAAAAATATAATTAATTTGAACAAAAAAAAAAAAAGAAAAGAAAAAGAGAGAAAACGAATTAGCAATGTTGAAGTTCGTACATTAAAAACTATTATTCACTTCTGATCCAGATGTTAATCCTTAACTGAAATTTCGCAATTAGAAAGGATCATTTTGGAGAGAAAGAAGGTGTTGGAAAAGGAGGGATTTGAATGAGGATAGAGAAGAAGCATGGCGGATATTAGAAGGAAAGGAATTCCAAAGGGTAGAGGAGCGGGTGTGAAAGGAATGTTTTGGTTCTGTGGGAGGGGGTTTGGAGGTCAGAAAGGCGAGATCTTGTTTCCAGTGCGTAGACCGAGAATTTGAATTGTAGGAGGCTATAGATGTAGAAAGGGTGGCGGGTGGTGATAATTTGGTATAGGAAAGATCCGAGGAAATATTGTCTACGGTTGCAGGGGAACAGCCACTTTAACTCGCCGTAAAGGTGGGACACATGTGCCCGTCACGAGTTGCTGATGACAAATCTTAAAAAGCAGTTCATAATCCGCTTCAATCTATCCTCAAGCACATTCGAGAGGCCCCCATATACCACACACCCATAGTCAAATTGGGGAAAGATAATATAGGATACAAGGAGTTTGCGGGTAGGATGGGGAAGATTTCGAGAACGATGGAATAATTTAAGAGTAATTATTGACCGTCGGAAAATTTGGGCGATGTGGGGTTTCCAGGAAAGGGTTTGGTCGATAGTAATGCTCAAGGTTTTAATTGAGGAACTGAACGTGATGGGATTAAACATTTATGTAAATTTTTTTATGTAAATTTATGTAAATTTAATAAATGGGACTGATCATTTAGGATTAAAGTAGGAAAGGTGTCTTTGGATCTGAGGAGGGAATTTTTTTTATTGAACATAATACAAGCTGCCACACTCATGGGCAATGAATATTAGGGCTGAAGTACCCTTTCACACTGTATGTACAAACTATATTCACAAAAAAATAAAAATAAATTAATAAAATAAAGAATACTGGAGATAAATAAATGCACAATGTTAACAAAAGAAGAGAGAATTAAATAAAATTAAGTAAATAAAAATTCTTACATTCATACATATCTACATATTTAAATTCCACCCGAGGAACTCCAAGCCATGCCCTGCCCTCCACTTGTGGATGACACGGCAAGACTCAAAGAGGCCCCAGCGCTTCTCTCTGAGTCGCATCACTGGATTAAAGCCAGTGGAGATTGAGTGAGAGCACTAGGGACACAGTCGGTCAGGACTTGAGTGGAGGATCTAGCCATTGCCAGGACTCCAATAGCATATTTACAGATGGTCTCGTCCACTGCCGCTTAAACCTAAGAGGAGGATTATAGGGATGGCTTGAGCTGGATAGGGATTGTACTAAGGGATTAGGATGGCCGGTAAGGCTCTGGTGAAAGTTTGAAAATTTGGATGGAATAAGGTCAAGTACAACTGCGATGCTTAGGTCATGATGTAATAAGGTCTTCTTTGAAGCGTAATAAGGAGCGTTGGCTATTGTTCGAAGTACTTTGGACTGGAAGATTTGGATACATTTCATATTCGATGATTTTGCAGTCCCCCACAGTTCAAGTTCTTAGGTCCAAATAGGTTTCAGTATAGTCTTGTAGATTAATAGTTTGTTGTCTATTGAAATATGTGGTCTTCTGTTCAATAGTCTATATAACTGGCCATATCTTCGGATGAGTTCTTGTCTCTTAAGCCTGGTATGTGGGTTCCATGTCAGTCTTTTGTCTAGAAGGAAACCAAGATGCCGGACTGAGTCGGAGGTGGGAAGTGGAATGGAATTGAAATGGACTGGAGGACAGACTGCGGTGCCAGCGTGCGCAGTGCCATCGGGATAATCAGTTCGATAGATTTTGTAGCCGGGAATGTAAAACTGTCGTTTGTAGGTTAGTTTGGTTTCAGTTATTAGTGCTAAGTCAATGTCTTTGTCTTGTAGTAGGACTGATAGTTCGCTGGTATGATTTCGAATGCCATTCGCATTCCAAAGGAGGATGAATAAGGTTTTAATGGAATTCATTTAAGGGTTTCTTGATGGAGGGAGAAATGGAGGAGAAATGGGAGAAATGGGAGAAATGGAATACGAGATTGGTGAGGAGTGATATTGGATTTGAGTTCGAAGAGGAAGGATGTCAGCATACTGGTGAGATCAGTTGCAACTGGAGGGGGAGTAGTAATACGGGAAATTTGGTGTTGAAAGGATTGTTGAGGATTTGGTAAGTTTTGAGGAATGGGTTTTTGCGTTGTTGGAAGAACCTCACATTGGTTTTTCTGGTTTCTTCCTCCGAGTAATTCAGTAAGGACGCCGTTGGATCAATGACGAAAGGTTCTCTTCTTGGCTTCATGTTTTCTTCTCTGCCTCCAGGTTTCTGGAATTTGAACAGCATATCTGGCAGCCTTTATAGTTGGCCGGATGATCTTTTGAGCACCAACTGCCGAGGTTTGCCTCGATTTGGTACATTCTTCAGTTTTGTGCTGCTCGTCACATTTGACGCATCTTGGTGGCAATAGGTTTTGGTGTGGCCGTAAGCCTGGCAATTATGACACTGAACTGTGCTCCTTTTGGTGTAGGATTTCAACCTTGATTTTAGTATAATAAAGCCTTTTCAATTCATATATTTTTTCAACCCATGGTTCCAGGTCTACGAAGAATAGAGGTTGGGCTATTTTTCTACTTTTCTCGGGATTATCTTTCAAAACGTTAGTCACCTGGAGGACCTTGAAGCCTAGAGCCGTAAGTTCTTCTTGAATGACTTCGGCTGATGTTGAGGGATATATGTTTCTGATTACCACCCAAAGAGATCGCTCTTGGTGGAGTTGATAAGTGTGAAAGTGTTTCAATTAAATATTTATCTATTTTTCGGTAGGTATCGGCTGTGTCAGGCGATGTCTTAGTGTCGCTACTTCTACTTAAACAGGAGTAGCTCTCAGGAGTCGTTATTTTATTCAACTGGGCGCAAAGTAGTTGAAATTTTTTTATGTTTTTTACAAAAATTTTAGAGGGCCGGGGTTCCCTAGATGTAGATGCAGCTTCCATTGTGTCGTTATCTTTCGGCTGTATAGTCTGAAAAGGATAAGGGGTGAAGAAGGGTAATACGTCTTAAGTGATTTGTGATGATATGCCGGGCATTGGTTCGGATTCCTCAGCTAAAATTTGCTGTTACTGGCGGGGTTTGTATCTTACCACGACGGCCTTTGCTCCGAAGGGGTTGAACGAGGCGTTGAGCCTGCAGATCTCGATCTTTTAGAAGTTGTTTTGCTTGACATTACTTGATGAAAATATTTCATTTTTCATAGTAGGAGTGAATATAATAAACAATAGAAAAAAAATAAATAAAGAAAATGAAAGCAAAAATTAAAAGACGTCTCTGCGTGAACTTGACCTTGGAGCGCAAGGAAGACGTGACCTACCTCTATAACTGTATTCAGGGCACTGATTGAGGCGTAGAGGGGATAAACATGGCTGGCTATCCAGATAACACACTGTACACTGTCCTTTACTGATACAGTAAATTAACTGGACTTGCTGTGGGATTACACAGGTATTTACTGATGCTTCTCAGCTACAGTTACTTGTGGTCATCAATTATAATAACGGGAAGAAAACAGAGAGGCGTTGTAGAGCGTGGGTTCACCGAGGAGGGAATTGGAACCTATTACACTGGCTTGAGTTTTAATAGCATTTAATCTTAATCTATTCAGGTTTGCCCAGGCACTGATTCTATCTAAGTTTTCCTGAATACTGGCAAACGCTAAAAACAGCTCAGAAGTAGGAAAGGATAAATAGATTTGGAAATCGTCGGCGTATAGGTCGGAACAGTGGTAAATTGAATTAGGAAGATCATTGATATAGGTATTGGAAAGCAGTGGGGAAATACTCGAACCTTGGGCTACTCCTGAGGACAAGGTAAGGAAGGAAGATAAAGGTTGGTAACGGTAAACGGTAAAGGAATGGTAACTGCTTGAGTCCGATCGGAAAGGAAAGTGCTCTAAACCACTGTATAGAGCAGTTGGAAAAGGATAGTGATTTTAATTTGGCAAAAAGGATAGGATGGTCCAGGGAATCAAAAGCTTTAGAGAAGTCAAGGAGTATTAATACAGTAAATTTTTTTTTGGTCCATAGGGGCATGTAAGTCAGTGGTGATTTTGACTAGAGCGGATTGTGTGGAGAAACTGGGACGGAAGCCAGATTGGAGAGGATCAAGTAATTTGAACTTTTCAAGGAAGTTTGATATCTTTGATTGGACTATTCTTTCTTGTAGTTTGGAAAGGGGAAAGAGGATGGAAATTATGCGATAGTCTTTAGGAGATATAGGATTGAAGATTTTGTCAATAGGGTGGACTAAGGCTTTTTTCCACGAGGTAGGGAATGCTGAGTTTTGGAGGGAGAAATTATAAGTGAAGAGAAGAACTGGAAGGATTTCGGGGAGACATGATTTTAACAATTTAACAGGTATTCCGTCAGACCCAGTGGAATTGGTGTGAGATTTAATTATGGATGAAATAAGATCGGTAGGGCAGATGTAGGCAAAATATAAATTATCGGAGTTGAATGATGGAACTAAGAAAAAACAGGAAGGAGGGGTTGGAGAAATGATAGAGGAGGCTGATAAGACGTACTGGGTAATATTGGTGCCTTGTTATTTAAATCATTGTTATTCGCTTAGGCCAATCAAAATCATAAATGTTAAACAATGCATGTCTGTTGTAAACTAATTTAACTTCGCATTAACCGCAAAGGCTATAATTCTTCAAGTTTTATTTAGGATACTACCAGTAAGAAAACCTTCGAAATGTCCTGGTCGTATTAACATTTAAGAACTTGTTAAAATATTGCCCCTTCTGCAAGAACAGTCTGATTAATGAGGACAGAAGTGAAACTGGAAAGAAAAAAAAAATTAAAAGATCCAGGTGAGTTGAGGAGTAGCCCTACTCGTTACTCGTCAAGAGAGGAAAGCTCAGCTCCGGTGATTTTCCGAGTAATTAAAGACAAGTTTGAAATCTCTTTTCATCTCCCCGCCCCAGAGATCCGCACAGTTTGGACTGGTTGGGTCTCTTCTGTTTTAATTGCTTCTGCCGGGAAATGTACTCTCAAGATATCTTATCGAATTGGGGTGTTATAATGGGACTCCATTGGTACTTTGCAGATTTTAGGGATTGCAGTGTTGTTATTATATCTTTTAGATTTTTCTTCCATTAATTATTTCTGTATTGAGTACACCCACCCTCTTTATTTTTATCATTTTAACGTCCATATTTTCCAAATAACAATAATTATTAATATAAGAAATTATTTATTAGTGATAATGGATTTTCAATTAGATTAACAAAAATAAATTCACAGCGGAGCATTTATAGTTCAAAACTACAATCGTAAGGTAGATACACTACAAGGCATCGATGGATTGTACAGAAATGTACCATATGGATGGTACAGAAATTCTAATAAGTAAAATAAAATATGATTTAAATTTTAGCCACAACTTTCTTCTTACTAATGTACTTTGTCCAATAATGTATTAAATCGGTAACGTTAACGCATTTGATTATTTACTGTTGTAAAGGCAGGTGAGTAGTTAGTAGAACTACTTACTTTTTTCATCAAAAATACATAAAATAAAATACACAACTTAATAAAAAATGGAATTTATAAAATTTTAATATTTTTTCGACAATTTAATTATTTAAATAATCCATCAAATTCTTACTCAATTACTTATTTGAATGAACTAAAGCGGTCAAATCTCTCGATAAAAATGCTTTGCTAATTTTATTGGGATCAGTAGTCTACTCTTGTGTACGAAAAAATATTTATATTTTCCCTGATGCCCTCTCGAACAACCCTAAAAGTTGGATTTTCCCTAGTGGCCAGGTTATAGGTAAGAAATAAATCTTTTGCGGCCTACCAAAAGTATACTAACTTCATTATCTTGCCAAGGGGCAGCCTCAGGTGTTGCAACTTTGCTGTACCTTTGGACGAATCAATCACCGCTTCACTCGGGCACGATCAACTTATTTAGGAGCTTGGAAACAACTTTGGTTCTCAAGAGCTTTGGTAGGTAGTGTTTTTCCCTTGGCTACTCTGGTCCACTCTTCTCTGCCTAGACGTGACACGTTTTTTAGCCCTTTTTACCATTGATCTAAATGCTCCTGACAGGCTTTTATTTTCTTCCATGAGTTATATATTCAATATGACCGGTATAAACTATTAATTCAAGTATTCAAATTATTTCAATTATTTTTTATTAATCACACGGTTTTGGATTAATTTTTTTAAAAAAATAAATGTAGACAAAAATACACTTTCTATTATTCAAAAGCCAAACTACGTATCTAAATGGTACCATATCTCTTATTGATTTAAAAAAATCTCATTCGGAGTCCAACAAGGATAAACGAATGAAATTGAAAATTTAGGGGGAAAAAAATTAACTTATGTTTTTTATTAAATCTCAGTGATCGCAATATATTATGTCATCACAATCGTCACAAGATTAAAATTCGGTAAAGAGTGTTTTCGATTTACTCATGCAATCGTTAAACAATGAATAATAATATGAATTCTTTATTCCCCTCTCCCTCCCCTCCGAAGTAAAAATTAAATATTTAAATGATTTTTAGTGAATGTTAAATTGGGTATTAAAATAGAAACAAGATATGAGTTTTTTAAATGTATATATTTTTTGAAAAATATTTTATTAATCAAGTCATCAGCATCATCATAATCCTTAATCACCTCTACCACTAGTGCAGTGTGGGTTTACGCCTTGTATAGTCTGGGCCAGGTGTCTCGTTCCTGGACCAACTCTCTTCTCCTGCGAAATGTGTCTGTTTATTGCATATATATATACACATACACTTTTTCTTTAAAAACTTTTTTTTTATTTGCACAAACATCGAATTTTCCCAATAAATTATTTCTTTTATTATTGTAGTATGTATTGCTTTAAATTTAAATTTTCAATATTTTTTATTTTGAGTTTTTATCTTAAGTATTTTTTCACTGTTTCTGGAAACCTTAACAATTGTAGAAAAAAAATTCAATTTACGCTGATTGAAATGAAAAAGTGCTCTTTTTTTCTTTTTACTTCCTTGTAAGCAGTAAAGGAAGTATTGTAATCGCGAAAATTTTCGGTTTTTAGCTTTCAACGGTAATATCCATTTCGACCATCCTGGAATCCAATTGGACAAGTTTCGTCGTGACGTTTGTACGTACGTAAAAGAATTAAAATTGACAAACCGGAAGTGGTACTTTACTTGTAGGTCATTATTGATTTGCATCAAACTTGAATTGTACTTTTATATCATTATAAGTAATATAATAAATTTTAGTTGAAATTGAATAGCCGAAAGGGGTACTTTACTTGAAGGTCATAATAAACTTAAATCAAAAGATAATCCACATTTATTACAGAGATCATATGGTTCTGTTATAAACGTTCTGTTATTATCAGGTTATAAATGTGATTGCTAATTAAACAATTTGATTACTTGTTTTATGTCTTAAAATTGAGTATAAAATACTTGTTTTCCTCCCCATTAGTGAGCTGAACAAGTCTACAGCAAGAGGATAACATATAAGTTAAGCGGGTTCTTACGCTTAAAATGTTGAAACCGTCAATTTCCAATGCTTTATCTATTGACATAAGAAGAAAACGACATCTAAGAAGCGAATAAGACCTTCGTAAACATATGCTTATGTGTGTGTGTGTCTGTATGTCTGTAATAAAAATGATTGAGTTTGACTACATACAAATAAAAAAAAAACCATTGTCTGCTTGGAAATGGCTTTTACTTTTCGTTTTGAGAAAAAATCCATTCTCGGTTTGCAATAACATGAAACGGAAAATGGATTTAATAAAACATGTTAACATGAAAATATAAATTTTATGAGCTCATTTAGTGAGTTTTTACTTTAACAAATTTAATTTTGAAGTCATTCATTAAAAATAATAAAATTTGTTCTCAAAATATATATCTGTTCATATATCATTATGTAATATTTTTTTTTTAAATTCTATTGCTAACAATCAGCAAAATATTCCGAAAATACAATGTTGAGCAAAATACTTAATACTTAATTCACTGAAAGCTTTTAATGGAGTCTTTCCCGTATTCATACTCTTATTTTCGGAACAATATGTTTTCAACCATCATGAAATCCGTTATTTATAACAGATGCTCTTAATGGCTCGGTTATTTCCAATTAATACCCATTTATTTTTCAATATAACCAATCCTGGATCATCTGTTAATTCCCACTTAATAATGGAAGATTAGCCTTTGATGACGTCACGGGCTTAAGGAAACACTTGCACATTTAATACTTATATTAATATTAACCGAGTGTGTCTCGGTCCTTTTTTTCCCTCTTAGTCGCCATCACAATTATAAACGGGCGAGGAATCATTTATTTTAAGTAGTTCGTTTTTATTTGTATTTTACTCGTGTACATTACGTTTTATAATGAAAAGAATTAGAAAATACACAATTTAAAAAAAATATATATATTTTTGAACATCCTGCTTTTAGCAGTAGGTAATTTATCTCTCTATGGACATTATGAATGGATCAATGATTTAAACCATCAGAAGAATCGTCTATTAAATGATTTAATGTTTAACTAATCCTTTAAGGAAAATAATAATAGCGGAGTGTGTCTAGAAGATATGAAAGACAACTAGTATGGGATGCAGTAAGGCTCTACAATTACCTCAACAAATTATTAACTTACTTGTGTAAAAAAACGAATTGTGTAACCATTTTTTATAAAGCTCTTTGTTTCCGAATAATAACCGATTATTTGAGAAATAATTATTTGAGAAATTTACATTTTATTTGTAAATAAAATTTAAATGTAAAATGTAAATAAAGTTGCTATATAGCGATTGAAACATCTTGCAAAGAGCAGAAAAGTTTATGCATCTCAAAGGCCTAATTTACAGCCTTGTACAATAAGGTTCTCTAAAACCCAGAATAACCGAAGTACCCTCCATAAAGTGCTGTCACCAATAACCATTTTGGATTATTTGCATTACCCTCTGTCATTTTTTTATTTACATAAATATTCTAGCATATCTCTATGCCCAAACGAAAATATGCCTATTGCAAAGCTTCAACTCTTGGAAATTCTTAATTAAACAGAATTGACAAGAAAACCTTATTAAGCAAGAACAATACTCTAAGGCCCACCGAATAGTGGATCAGCACGATAAGCAACGATTTACTGAACAGAGCAAAGAGTATAGCAAGCAAATAGTTGCCACCACAAAGTGGAACAGCGATAACAGCGGCGAGTCAGTTCCAGTTTTATTCTTTCGTCGTGTTCACTTGTCCCTACACGTGTTTTTTTCTCTACCGACATAATGAATTTCTTATTAACTTTTTCAAAAATGGATACGAAGAATCTGAACATTCCTAAGAATCTTTTTTGCCGCCTGCAAATATTCAGGCGCCTTTTGTTTTTATTAGAGACGAAGCCTGCCTATTGCCGAAAAAGCCTTTTAATAGAGCTTAAACAGTGATAAAGAATTTTTTGACTTTCGTCTGTCAAGAGCAAGACGTGTAATTGAGTACGCATTTGGTATACTTAATTCCTTAATAATTAGTCAACAAAATAGTCAAGCGCGTCTATATCCTGCATGATATTATAATTGACCGGGAAGAATTTGATTTCGTCGTGGAGCAAATGTTACCTTTCCCTAGCTCTGTGAACGACACCGCCAACGAAAGATCAAAGGAAAACGATAGGTCGACGAACAAAACGGCATTTGTTAGAGAAACATTCAAATGTTTGTTTGTCAAAATAAAATTTAATGAATCAAAAGAAATATGAATAGCAATGAAAAAAAATTAATTAAATTATCAGTTTTACTGAAAGGTTTGTTAATTTAATAATTAGAATTAATTGAGAAACTGGAAATTTTCTTTAAAATATTGAAACAATTTTTTTTATTATTTACACTCAGAAAGTTTTTAAGTTTTGATTTTTGCCATACCGGATTATAAATTCATATTATTACTAAATTATTAAATATCAATAATTATCATTAGATATTTAATTGACGTAGGTCATGGCTGCAACTGAAGTAATACTTAGTTATCGCTCTGCACTGATTCTGTAATCGTAGTGGTATTAGCTCAAGTTGTGCTCAGAAACTTGATAAACATTGACTTTATACGAAGGTGAACAATTTTACAATAACATTGAGTGAGGTGAGTGCTCCTTAATTAACTTTTGATAGTGAGAAGATGTGCTCGTGGACTAGTGAGATCACCCACGTGGCAAGGCAGCCTGTTACTTGCTCTCTACTGGCTTCTGTTCACTTCTCCAAATTCACTTCCCCAAATAGCTCATATAGTTCTATAATTTTTCTTCTTTTCCACTCGTTACCAGTCTTGACTGGACCTAATATTCTTCGAAGAATTTTCCTTTCGAAGATGAGGATCTCATTCTCTCTTGCCTTCGTTAGAGTCCACGTCTCTGAGGCGTACATCAAAATGGACGAATCAGAGTCTTGTAGAGCATCAGTTTCGTCTTTCTTGTTATATACTGGCTGCTGAGGTGTTTCCGTAGTCCGAAATAACTCTTGTTAGCATTAAGAATTCTCCTCCCCATCTCCAAGGAAATATTGTTATCGGAGCTAACTATAGAACCAAGATAAGTGAACTGGCCTACCTTCTGTAACTTAAATCGTCCAAACTCCACAAATTCTCCAGCAGGATGAGCTGCATGAGAGCCACCAGTACGCATGTACTTCGTCTTATCTTCGGTTTTTGCAAGCTCCATCTCTTGAGAAGCCCGCATAAGGTCTAGGAATGCTTTTTCCAGTGCGCTGAGAGACCTTGCGACGATATCGATGTCATCCGCATATACCAGTAATTGGACTGGTTTGGATGCCAGAATCTCATTTTCATGTACATAATTATAAATATTTAGAAGTTAAATTTTAATTTTATATTCTCAAAAATTTATTTATTTTAATTAATATGGATAAATCCCCAAATATGGACGCGGATGAGGAGACGGCTTTTTCCGAAATAAGCGATCTTCAAGATACGACAAGACCTCTGATCATACTACTTACCAGAGTCATAACTGAAATCCCGCTCAATATCTCACGATGAGCAAAAAGACCCTAATTATCACAAAGGCCTACAGAATCACAGAGATGAACTTGACATATTTCTCCACGAAAATTTCATTGGCATTTCTCTAGTCACTGAAACTCATTTCACGACGCGTTCTTTCTTTTACATACGAGACTACATTACATACAGATCAGATCATCCAGATAACACATCCCACGCAGGTTCTTGCATCCTTATTCACAAATCCCTACCTCACCCCCTAATTCCCTCCACTCCAACTGATACCATTCAATCAACCTCAATAACCTTATCCTCCCTCCCTTTAAACATTAAATTCTCAGTTGCATACTGCACTCCTGGGAATTCCCTTTCCTATAATCACCTTGATTCCTTATTACGATCCCTTGGTCCGCATTTTGCTGCTGGAGGAGATTACAACGCCAAAGACCAACGATGGGGATGTCGAAAGTCGAATAGTGGCAGGATTCTTTCTCGTATCACAACTTCCAATAGTTATTCCATCCTCTCTCCCATGAACCCTACTTATTGGCCTATATCCCTTAAAAACGTCCTGATATCCTTGATATATTCATTACTTCCCAGATACCCTCCTTCCAATCTACAATAAAATCCCTGATATCCTTAACCCAGTCCATCTTGAGCATTTTGAGGCAAAACTAACTATTCCACTTCAGATGTCCCTTCCTCCTAAAGCGTTTCATCATTCCGAAATAACTAACATCATTCAGAAATTACCTTCCAAAAAAGCTCCTGGCAATGATCTCATCACATCGCACATCCTGAAACAGCTCCCTCGAAAAGCTGTCCTATTCCTAACCTATATATATAATGCTTCACTCAGATCCACCGATTTCCCTGACCCTTGGAAACTGTCTATTTTTAAAAATGATACCGAAACCAAACAAACCACCTTAATGTCCATCCTCCTATCGTCCTATTTCCCTCTTGCTCACTATAGGCAAAATTCTAGAAAAATGCATATTAAAGAGACTGTACCCAATCCTAGATTTAAATCAAATGATTCCTGACCATCAGTTTGGATTTCGAAAATCCCATTCTACTATTCAGTAGTGTCATCGTGTGGTGGATGTGCTATCCTCCACATTGGAGCGCGGAATGTACTGCACGGGAGCCTTTCTCGGTGTAGAACAAGCTTTTGATCGAGTCTGGCACCCAGGGCTGCTTTACAACCAACGTCAATTCCTTCCACCAACATATTTTCTATTAATCCGTTCCTACCTCACCGATAGAACCTTCAAAGTAAACCATAATTTTGCCTACTCATCAGTATTCTCTCAGTCCGCCGGTGTACCTCATGGTCACCCATCCTTTACACGGTGTATACAGCTGATATTCCAATCCATCCTAGCACCATCCTCACTACTTACGCTGATGACACATGTGTGTTATCTGTGAACAATGACCCATTTGCCGCATTTCAAACCCTACAGTCACATCACAGCCATTGAAGAATGGTGTCAAAACTGGAGAATTAAAATAAATCCCAACAAATCCTATCAAATCACCTTTACCCTACGTCGTAAACCCACTGCATCCAGTCCTACAGTATCCTTTAATAATATGCCATTTATCCCTGTCGGACAGACCCGCTACCTAGACTCCATCTTGAACGCCGTACGTGGAACCCTCCTACAAGACTGAAACGACAGGAAACTGCTCGTAGATTCCGATTACTATAACTCTTACTTGACAAACGCTCCAAATTACCAATTTTCTACAAAAAGCTCATTTACATCACCATTATCAGGCCTATTTGGACATACGGGATAGAGCTTTGGGGTATCACAAAACCATCAAATTCCTCCCGCATCCACTCCTTGCAATCCAAAATCCTTCAAAAAATACTCAATGCTCCTTATTTTGTCACAAATAAAATTACTAAGACCCAATCAATAAAATAAAATCCACTAAGACCTCAATATCCCATTTGCTGCAGATTTAGCCCGAAATAGATATACCTCCTTTAATTCCAAACTCCTTGCCCACACCAACCCTCTTGTTCGTCATCTTTCATCCCCATGTATTCCTGATAATCCTCTGAGGCGTCTGAAAAGAAGATGGTCACGGGACCTTCTAACTTAAAATAGTCATTGAAGTACTACCAATGGGTGGTTCCTTCACAAGTCATTCTCATGTATTGTACTCTAACTTCACATTTACTTGTTGTATTATGTAATACAGTTGTAAATTTCAATAAATAAATAATTAAAAAAAAATATATTTACTTATACATAATTTATAATAATTTACTGTTTCAAATTATTTGGGATAGATGATTCCTTGTTATACCATCATTTACGATGTTTTATAAGCACTGAATGCAGATTTACTTGCTTTCATTTCAGTGGTCACCTTATCCCACATTTTATCCAGTACAAATATGTTGTGATGTAGTCAGTCTTTTTAGTCCCACCATGGCTTTCTAAGCAATACTGCACCGATTAACAAATCTATATTCCTTTTATAAAGTCCAAGTGGTCTGAATAAGCGCTACGAAAATAAACTTTTTGAAAGCTTTGTCTGTATCCCACAGAGTTGCGCTAATTGTCGCTTTGCTTGCCACGTAACGACGTTGGCTTTGTATAAAGAACTTCACATTAGATTATTGGTTCAAAAAATCGACCACATGCTGATAGACAAGTGACATCAGAGCTCCATTCAAGACATAAGATGCTATCGTGGTTTGGATCAGACTCTAATTAGAATCAAACCCTGTCAGAGGCTGGAGTGAAGTGGTCCATGAAACATTAGAATAGGCAGTGAAGGAAAAAAGAACAATTAAAGTTCTCTTTCCTCACCAAACAGGCAACGCTGGACAAATACACAGTGCAAAAACCACCAGAACAAAAACTTAAAAAAATGAATAAAATAACTAAAATAGAATTCCTCAAAGAAATACTGTCAGCTATTGCGGAGAACTGGTAAGCTTGGAATATCTGCGAGTTCTGCGCAACCAATAGGCAGGAAAGGGTAGGGTGTATAGCGAGAAACACGCAATGTGAGGAAAGTATGACAAACTAATGGCATCAAAAGAAATGATGCTATGCATCTTGAAAGGAAATTTCCTTTAGCTTCTCAATCAAGGAAAACCAAAAAAGGTAGAATATATGGACTATGCGTGGTATCTCGACTGATACGAGGCTGAAAATCTGGATATTCTGGATGTAAATATAGCTATTGACAGAGCTGCTCAAAGATAGATGAGAACCTTTAAGAGCCAAACTATTACAGCTGATTTAAATTAAGAAAATGTGGCGAGTGGAGAGAATATCAAAGGTTTGAAGAAGGGCTGAATGTATGAGAGTATCAATTGTTGTTGCCTGTAAGATAATGACTAATATCCTACTTAACCGTACATACCCATGCTATGAAAATATTATAGACGAGCACCAAGCAGAATTCATTAGGGGATAGGACACGGTAGACCAATTCTTCCTTCTAAAACAGGTACTCAAAAACCATGAGAAATAGGTCAGGATCTGGACTCTTATTTATCGATTTCTATGCAGCTTATGATTCCGTGAACAGAAATCGCCTTTGGATGTTCTGATATACGGCTGCGAGACCCGGTTTTTATTCGGTACCGTAGAAAGCAGTATCGAAAGATTTAAAAAGTCCTCCTTACGATAGCCTTGGTGACTTAGGATCAGAATAGAAATACGAATGGGGGAGAAAGACTAATAGAGCACTAATTAGAAACTTCTCAGTCGACATCTCATGATATGAAGAGAAGGAGGTTTTAAGATGGACGGGGAGTAAAGTAAAGTAATCCCTGCAGTTGGGAACCACGCCTCCCCCGCCAAAAGCCAGATGGATAGACAGAGTCAACAAAAATGCTGCAGAGTTGCATGCAGACAATTGGAAAAAGCAGTAGCCCAAGGTAGGCAGAGGTAGAGAAGACTGGTCCAAGCGACCAATGATCTACAAGATGTGTTGAACCAATCTAAAAAAATGAATCGTTTCATTTTTTACCAATGTTACCAATGTTTCATTGAGCGGTGATAAAAATGGTATGTTTCAAACACATTACATTTTATTTGAAATGAAAATATATTATTTACAATATTAAACTCGTTGTGCATTGGTCTTGAGCAGTATACTTGCAAGTATCATCTCATGGTCGGATTGGAATTATTTATATTGCATTATTTTATTACAAAAATAATGGTGTTATCTGTGAAGATTATTATAAGTAATAATATTGTTGACAATTTGGAGAGCTCTGCTGACAGACAAAGGCCGCCCAAGCTAGGCGTTATCATACGAGGCTTTATGGATCAAGTCACTGAATCACGAGATCTTAAATCATTCACTAAGTGTATTGGATCATGTCCGCCTGGTTGACTATCTCGGCAACAGCGCCTCCCTCGCTTATAGCTAAAACAATAATAATATTAGTGCGATGAATTTCTTCATTCTTGTATAAGATTATTTTCGCGATTATAAATTATTTTATTGAAAGTTACACAGCTCCTCACTACTATTTATTATAAAAATAATATTAAATCATAAATTCTCTTTTTACAGATATTGATTTCAAGAATGGATGATGGTTAATTTCGCACTGCCGTAATTTTCAAAATCTGACTATTTATTAATATCACCGTTTTTCACAACATCAATGCCAATTGCAACAGCTTATGTTAATAAATTTTCTAATAGTATGGTAATTTGGTAATTATAGTTCGAAACTTCCTACCGGAATAAATAATCACTGGTCAAGCTTTATACTGACCAATATTTATTGAAAAACATTTTTTTTTTAAAAAAGGTTTAGTTATGATGCTGCAATTTAAAAACTTGGTTTTTGTATTTTATTTTTTAAAAGTACTTATACTCAACTTTTTTTTTTTTAACAAATTGTGAAAAATTACCAATGAATAGTCACAAACTAATGATGATTAATTGTGTGCTACACACAATATACTGCTGTAGTATTTGCTTGGAAAACCTAAATCGTCACGTTACGATAATTTTTATCGTAACGTGACGCTCGTGAAACGGAAACCGATATTGCCATTTTCATAAAGTCATTAGCAAATCAATAAAACATCAAATTCACAAAATCATCCTGCTGGATCCTCTCCAGTACTAGAAACCGCATCAGTTAAGTTTCCAATGAGGAAGGGAATAGTAGGATAATAGGGAAAGAGAGAATGAGAGGGGAATAGAGGCCACAAAATAAAATTAATTAATATATTGCTATTGTTTTCACTGATATTTTATTAATTTCACTTCTAAAACCGACACATTAAATCATATTCAAAACATCAGTTTTCAATATCAATGTCAGCTGAAGAATGTTTTGTTTTGACACTAAATCATGGAATAAAGAAGCTTAACTAATTTTACAAAATATTGAAACAGCCTTAAATGATGCAGATTATAATAAAAATATAGTTTGGCTAGCCCCTTTTGTGAGTAGTGACGAGAAATCAACTGTAGCGTAACCACGATAAACCTTAAATTGGTATTCCATAACAGATCCATACACAAGAAATCCTCACCCCCCTCCTCAACTGAGATTAAAAGAAAAGTCTTAATTAATGGGGACACACCTCGGTTATCCATTGTGCACTGTCCCTTTGCGGTCAACTTTATTCTTTTCTTCTTTCTTTCCCAAGTTTTTTACCCACGCTTTATTCTATGTTTATTTATTCCGTTCTTGTAAGTAAAACCTCCTTGTCAGTTGCTAGACCCATTTAAAAGTTTTGTTTGTATAAAAAAAGACGGTGGAATTATTTAAAAGAACTTTTTTGTTATCTTGAATCCCTGTGACTATTAGGAACTAAGATATAAATTAATCCAAACATTTAGTTTAATTAACTGAAATTAATTGATAAGTTTTTTGTATTCGTTGCATACAATATTTTTGTTTAATTAAGAGTGGTAAATTTTATCTGATAAATTATAGATATAACTTACTTGATAATACCTCACCAAATCCTTTTCATATTATAAATTTGAAATATTTAAAACACACTATTATTATATAAGGGTTTTAAAAATGTATGCCATCCAAAATATTATTTAATTATAAATAAAAAATTAAAATATAAATTTTAAATTAATTGTAAACTATAGCTCGCCCACAGTTAGTTGGCATTTCTAGGGCGAATGTGACACTAAGTTGAAACTAACATTTTTTCTTTACCCTCGGATTTTACTTAAATAATGCTTACTAATATATACATATTTTAAAAGATGGTATTATTATCTTGTAATATATTTATAAACTAGTTAATATTTTGTGATTAAAATCCGAAAGTAAAGAAAACAAAAACATTAAATTTCAAATTAGTGCTCCATGAGTTCGCCTTCGGAATGCCAACTAACTGTGGGCGAGTTATAGTTTAAAATGGTATAAACCGTTTTTCGCGGAACTTGAAAATTTGTCAATCATGATTAGGGTTCATTTTGGAAATAAACGACTCATATAACACTTATTGCAAATGACTGTGTGATCCTAATTCTTAAATTGATGAAACCTTCGGAGGATAATAACTCATCATTGATTTAAAGGACCTGTTGTAATCTGCCAAAAAAAAAAAAAAAAATTACAGAAGCATGAATATTAAATGATAATATTACAATGATATATTATGATTATCATTTATTATATGATTATCAGTGCTTGTATGATAATGATAAAAACGTTGTTGTTTGTATTTGTTCAAAAGCGGATAGATTACAATCAGAGGTAGCTATTACTAAGAGGTCAAATCAATTGAATCAAAGTACTCAACATCCATAAAGAGCAAACAGAATTGAAATGCTGTTGCGAACAAGGATATTGAAAGCTGTAGATAAATGTGATAACATTGAAAGCATTGAACCCCTAACGCAGGAGAATGAATCGAGCAGGTACCGGCTGTTTGTAAAACTGTGAGTCGACAGAATTCAGCTTCTGATCAATGAGTCACTTTACAAGGAACGCAATGAGCCGGCATTTCAATCAGTATGAATCTATCCTGGGAAATTGAAATTATATTTTTATCAAATGATGCAGTGTTGCTTAAACTGGTTGAATTTAATATTATCAAACTATTAATTAAAATAAAACCATAGCTAAATACGTAGATATATTTAATCTATTTAATTGCAGGAATCAGTTGACATCCTCATGATGGTATAGAAGGATCAATCTAATTAGGGATTGATACATTATTTCCACTTCTATAATTTTGTTTTTATTGAAAACTAGTTTCGAATGTTAAACATTCATCTTCAGTTCTAAGAACAAACAAAAATTCAAAAGTAACCAATTCAAAATAAAGTTTGGTATCATTATACATATTAAACTAGATGTAATATAAATCAGTATTATAAAACATTGAATAAAGCACTTAATCAAATAACCATAAATACTGAATTAGCAGGTTAGAAACATTAATGAGAGACACTGTGACGATTGACATATTAAGTGATGAAAAAAAAAATATTATATAAGTTATATATAAATAAGTTAAAATAAATAGAGAAAGAATTTTCTAATTTGACAAATCTAGAATTTTAGATTACATACCGTTGAAATTATATTATTTTATAATGCATACGTTACACTCAATCGCCGAATTCGGCCACTGACCGAAATTTTGACCCACAACGCGACGTGGACAAACTAAAATGCCCACAACGCGTTTTGGGTATTCCAATTCGTTCATTGTCCGAAATGTAATGCCCGCAACGCGTTGTGGGTAAATTCGTTTGCTCAATCGCCGAAATTATTTTTCACTTCGGTATTCGTAAAACGTATTTATCCACAATGCGTTGTGGGCACTTTGGTTTGTCCACGTCGCATTGTGGGTAAAAATTTAGGTCAGTGGTCGAATTCGGCGATTGAGTTTAAATATATATATATTATTAAGTTCGTCTCTTATGAAAGGGATCTGTGAGTACAATTATTTATTGTATCGTACAAATTATTTTTCAAAACAGTACCATGCATTTTGGTTTGTCTAAATAATGGTTAGCATGTGAAAAAGGTTCAGTGACATTCATCACGCATACCAACCATCAGAACGAAATGTGTATATATCTTTTTTGGAAGAAATATTTTTTAATCATGTCTCAGTTTTGGTTGAACCATTGTAAACTAGTTTACACTTGATTTATAGCTTATAGAAATATTTTTAATTCAATTTTATTTTTGGTTTAACTATTGCAAACTATTTTACTCCTAGTTTAGAGCTTATGATTATTTTTAGATTTGTATTTCAGATCGAATAATATTTTGATGTCATTATTTTTAAACCCTCAATATTATGAAATCATGTTTTTAAATTTTAAATATAAGGTAAGATAATATTAAGTAAAATATAGATTAAATTATAGATAAAAATGATGCATTACCATTTTAATCAAACTCTGAATCTTACCTAATGCAAAGATCCAAGTTTTTAAATTGAGGGTTACGTCGTTTTACCTAAACGCCGTCGATATTATAATTATTAACAATTGTCTCATAGTATACGTATATAAATAATTCAATTTTCATTGTTTTCTCAGAAGTTAATTTAGTTATTTACGGAATAATTTAGTCTTTATTGTCTAATAATATCTAATTTTAAATGCCAATGATTTCTGCAATTTTTTACGGATGAATGGACACGCAGCTGATTGAGCCTTCAAAATATGGCCAATTAGAAAATTAATCTAATTGGTATTAACTAGATGCTAATGTTTCCCGACCAGGTTCAATCCTTCCGTGATAAGGCGCTAATGATTCCGCATACTGAACCGAGATCTTCTCGGGCCACGCAAGGCCAGAGGTTTATAGATCCGTCGGGTTGTTCAAGTTTAGTTTTATTGTAGCCTCTTCGTTTAGTTTTTACTTTTTCTCGGTCATTATTTATTTCGAAAACCCTAAGAATGCTTCTGAACAATTTTGATTTCTTCTTACTGAGCACATTTCTATCAATCTAAATTATTTTGTTCTTTATAAACTCAGATATTCTAATTAATCTATGGTTCTCTTATTTAATCATAGTCCACTTTTTTGCAAATAGCTTTCAATAGTTGGGATTATTCCTGATGCCTTGTTGAAACCTTTTTTAATAAAAAACACATAAAAAGATAACAATGATAATAATAATATTGGGTAATTTGAAAATAATTAAGGAAGAATTTTACATCTTCAAGTCGATGTAACAAATTATCTGCCTCAACGACTCGAATGTCCAAAAGCTCACCTTCATTTTAAGTAGAAATATGCAAAACTTAAAGCAGCAGTTTCCAATCTCCCAGGAGAGGTGCAAAAATTTTTATTAAAAAATAATATTAAAACCACAATAACTAAAAATAAATTATCTTTATATTGTAAAGTAGCTGTTTTATTAGCTGTTTTTTGTAAAGCAAATTCTGAGAAGCAATGTTTATTTTTCTTATATTCATTTCATTCCTATTAGACAATTATTTGTATTAAAAACCAAACCATTGCAAACTCTCTTCATCTGTAACTCCCAAAAAAAAATGACCGTTAGTTGCATGAAACAATAGTCTAAAATTTATATGTCACTGATAGCTAAAGTGTCAACTGAAGTTGTGACGGGGTGTGATATAGTTTTGATAGAATTTTATGAAGATAATCGTTTATAAATTATATAAATAAAATATTTTTTTGACAATCGGATAAATTTCTGAAATAATAAAAGATAAAGTTAAGAATATACTGATACTGATATAAGTGGGAATAAAATCAAAAAAGGAGGGCGTAAAGCTCCCATGAAAAGACAATACAGTTCATCGTATTCATCGTTAGAATTCTCCTATACTATTATTGACGCCTTGGAAAAACCAATGTGTTGGTTGTATTAGACCTCAGACAACGAAACTGTACATTCAGAATACGTTGGAAAGCGCATACAAAGTTTTCAAAGAAAATTTGACAAGAAAAATATTCGGAATGAAACCTTTAAAAAAAATTTTTTTAAGGACTTTTATCGCTGCCTTAAAGGATTCTTCTCTTTATTTGTTTGTTTGATTGTTTATCCATAGAGAGCTGTGTTTAAAGAAATAATAAATGCAATTAAAGTTTATTTATTTTAATTTTTATGTAATTGAGTGGATAATAAACCAACTTTTATTTAAATTAAGTGATTCGATTTTTAAATTTAATCCTCCAAGCTGACTCAGAAACGGCACTTCCAGTACTTTGGATATATGTGTAAAATTGGGATTTGATTAACCAAAAATATTTTATGAAGCTTATCAATTTCAATAAATGTATAATCTTTTAACTATACGCTGATACTATTAATCAATTGCCTCTTTCCATTAGTAAGGTCTTTTTCGAGTTTTCCTGATTGGGTAAAAGCATTTGTTTCGATGATAATTCACGATTGCATTTTCTGCGCGACCAACACACTAATCACTGCATTATTGTAGAAAATCTCAGGATTGAGAATTGGCCAAAGGTTTATCATTATTACCGTTAAACTGCATACAGTATCTAAAGATAGTTGTGGTAAGAAGATTTGGGAATCATAGAACATTATGAATATTCGCTTTAAGAACGTTTTTCAGTTATTCTAGTTTAGAGGTCTTATTACTATCTAGACATGGTGAATGAAAGTCTAGTCAACCAGTCTCAAATAAGCCATCCGTGTCTTCCGGCCTGATATAATTCAAGTGTCCCTGCAAAATGGGAATGAGGAAAAATTAGCCACTGCCCTCTGGAGCTTAAACCAGGCGCCTGTAAGGGTGCACTCCCCTATGAATTTTGATGAGAGAAGTTATGAAAAACGATACAGTTATTTAGAAGGCAGGTTGGAGAGGGACCGGAAAATCTGCTTATCATTAGTTCCCTCACGGAAAACGGGGCCTCACAGGCCATTTTCCATTCAAGGCTATCATTTTTATTCCAGTCAGGAGCCAGCATTCCCCTTGAACGCCAAATGGTGATGACTTCACGGAGCTAGTTGTTCCCGGGCTTAGGAAATCTTTTATCGTTTTCAGCCTCCCGGTATCCCACTCCTCGCCACCGTCTGCGGTCCAGGCAGCTTTTATTAAAATTTCTAGCTTTCAGCCATCACAATCTCTATTATCCATAATTTGCAGTTTTCTATAGGAATCGGTGCTTTGTTGTCGGAAATTCCTCATGGAACAATTATGCAAGTGAGCAGAAAGTGCTAGGACTCCCGAATATCATAGGCGATAGAAAAAATAAAATAAAAATAGCTTTGAATTTTTCATTAGCTTTGAAATCCGACATAGACATTATCATCACTCAATTCGTTTCAAACTGGCGGCCGATTAGAGGTTTTATAAGCCCAAAACTGGACTATTTATGAAGATAGGGAGAAAAGGTAAAGTGTTTTGGATTCAAAAGAGGGCAATTAATAAGAAGAAGGCAAGTAATCACTTAAATATATATAGTCGCCTAATTGGGAGTATGTTTTACAGATTAAAATGAAAATTGGATCAAAAATCATTGTTAAAAATTACCAAAATATAACTTAAAATACTAAGAATTGTCCATACATTTGGAGGGATATATCTTCCTATCTCATGCGTACCTATATATCTCCGCCACTGATAGTAAAGGCACTCAGTGTTGAAGAGGACTTAATTATCAAGTTGAGCTCCATTAGGACATTGATACTCTGTAAAGAAACAACATGCTTCATTCAGCAAAATATTCATTGTTTTCCAATGAATGTCCAAATTTCCTACTTTGGTGGATACACTTTTATTTGCAGATTTTTTTATCATTGTCTTGTGAATCTTATTGCTGCTCTTTTACGTAAAATTGATAAACTTTTGGTCATAAATTTTTTGAAATTTATTATTTTTAACAATTTATTATTTTCTTAAGTAAATCTGCTGTAATAAATATTTTTTTGTCTGGGAAATAAAATTTTGTGACTCAGTTTGTATGTTTAATGAAGGCGGATCTTTGATATTGATATCATAAGGTAGCCGTAGGCCCAGTCTAGGAACTTCTGGTCTATTCTTTTATGACTTAGAGTTATAAAGTTTTAGCTTGATATTATTAAGTCGAATTTTATCTGCCTGAGTAAAGCTATATTTTAATAGGTTCGAAGGGTTTAATTGGCCAATTGGTTCTATCAATAAATAGGACTGATAAGAATGAAATGAAAACTGGAGACATAAATACCGATCGTATTCATTTTCCACCAATAAAAGTTACCACTACCAGATTAGAACCATAAAATGAAACTGCGGGGACACTAGGATCCCTAGAGCGGAGCGCTCGCGGGTAACTAAATATAGAGGAGATAACTGAATGGAGCTGGGCCACTGCCAACCACCATTCAAAATACCCCGGCCCCGGCAATTAGGCTGTGGAGTCCCCTCGTCTGCCACCGCCTTCTCATAATGGCCCGTCTCAGCAGAAAACATTTCACCACCGCGGGCTTGAACCTAGAACCGCCTCTCATCCGCTTTAACATATCACCTGGCCTGGTAGCACATAGCACATTGTTTATGGCAATAGATAGCGAGCTTGAACATGCACATGTAACTCAAGCCGTGGTTTCATGCGTGTTTCAAATAATATTTTCATTCAATTTTTAGAAAATATACCCAATAACCTAATTTAACAAAAGTATATTGCTATAACACCTTAAACTGTAACGCTGGACCATTCTTGGTGGTGTCGGTGCTTGCAATAATTGCTATGCCTAATTTCACAATTAGTTTTAATCCGAGCAGTGCCTGCAGGACTGTAAAGCAGCGTTCAATGTGCAGTGCACGGTTTGAGCAGCTGTTACACATTAATATCTCAGGTATCGATAATATTTCAGGTATTGTCTCTACATGGAGCTTTATTTCTTTTCAATTTGCAGATTACTAAATCTAACTCTTCTCTAGTTGGTGGGATTCTTTCTTCCTATTCAAATTCTTCCGATTCTCTTAGCTGTGCTTCTTTTTAGGTGATTGTGGCTGACCCAGTAGTGTCGTCACCACCACTATTCAATAGTTCTTGGAAATGCTCTATCCATCTAAGGAGAATCTCTTGGTTTGACCTTAGGAGTATACCTTACTTGCTTTTGATTCAATTATTTACGGGTGTGTATCCTTTTTTTATTGTCCCTATTTTCCTATAAAATATCCTGCTTTCGTTTTTGTTGGCTACCTCTTCAATAACCTTAAGCTGCTCCTGAAGTGCCTGCTTTTCCTTCATCTTGACGATGTTCTTCGCCTCTCGCTTTGCTTCGTTGTACTCTATATACTAGTTTGCCGCTGCAAGCTTATGTCGCAGGCTGTTGTGCTTTCTTGCATTCGTTGTCAAACCACCCAATTCTTCATCTGAGCTCCTGACACCGAACGGTTTCTGATATAATCCGACCAACGGTCGATATGATCCGCTCTAGTTTGTTCCACCTGTCATCAATAGTTGAGTTTAAATCTCTTTTCTAATCTTTTAATTTTCTTTCCGTAATTTCTTTAAAGAGTAATAATATTTCTTCCATTTTGAGCTTATCAGTATTCCACTTCCTCCTAGATACACAAGGGGATTTATTTACTATGATTATTTTCTGCTTGAACTTCATCACTCCTGGATAGTGATCTTATTATGCAAGAACCTCTGAAGCTTCTTACATCCATTGCACAACTACGATGCCTTGCGTAAACACAAAAATGATCGATTTGATTTGCGTTTTTCCATTCGGTGTGCGACATGTCTGTTTGTGAATATTCTTATGTGGGATACTATGCTCATTATTACCAAAATTTTGGAAGCTGCAAGTTGAGTTTGTGGCATTATGCAGACTTTGGTTTCATACTGGGGACAGGAGTCATATATCCTTTCTAGTTTTGTGTAGAAATCGTTCTTGATTCTTTCATCTTTATCTTCTGAGGGTGCATGTGCATTAATTAAACTTAGGTTAAGTAAGCTCCCACTTAATCTTATCTTGCACATACGGTTGTCAACTGGCTGAAACTCCATTATTTCGTTACTGTATTCAAACCTGAGTAGAAAAGCACAGCCAAACTCATGTCGATCTTTATTTTCGCTGTAAAACAGAGTATAGGATTTCTTTTGAAGCATGGCCACTCCTACCCATCGTACTTCCTGAAGAGCCACTATACCATAAACATGTTTAGTGCACTCTGAGTTCATCAAAGGCACCAAGAGCGTTCTCACTTTCCAAGTTACCAGTCTATATATTTATGTGTCCATTTGACGTATAAAAGTCCGAAATCCGATGCATCTTTGTAGAACTTTCATAACAGTAGGTTTTTTTTTATGTAAATGTGGTTGTTAGCCCTCCCCTTTATCCGGGCTTGGGACTGGCTGTGCTCTCCGCAAAGCGACTTTCACAGGCAGACTTCATTATTTATCATATCCATAATTATTCGTGAGCCATTAAAGATCTTATACATTCTTATAACATGTATCTGCATCACATTTTTATTTTTAATTCAAAAATTCGTGTTTGTGTATTTAAAAAAAAATATGTTAATCATTTTAAGACTGATTTGGTAAAGCCAAGTAATTCTAAAAAGAATGACACTTAGGAGCTATACGATTTTTGTTTCAAAAAAGGTCGATTTCTGTTTTTTTTTCAAAATGTTTACATAAAAACTAAAAATGGAAAAAAATCAGAAAGTTGAATTTTTAACTATGTTAGTGTGTTTTATACAAAGTTTTATTCATTTTGAAAAATAAGTCTAAAATTATATTTTTTACTGGTTGATTACTTACCTACCTATTACTTCAGAGAAATTGACTGCTACTTGCACTGACATCAGAACAATTTTAATTAATACCTACAATTTTCTCTTACATTGGCCTTACTGTCTTTACAAAATTCTTTTTTTAATTTTTAAAAATCTAGCTGAAGATGGCCCTAGACTCAGCTAGATAAACCTAGACTCTATCACTCGCAGTTGCAGAATCACTTATCCTCTCCACATATCTTAAAGTTAGAATTCACAAAAGCAGTGTACTTATTATTGTTCCTTACGGATGCAATACCATTGTTGTTTATTGTTCTTCTTATCTCATATTCATATTATTCTTTTACCTTATAATCTTTTTCTTATATTTATTTTCTTATCTTGTCTTACGGCTGTTTACATTAAGCTAAGAACAGCGCCTTAAGATCTTTAAAAATAAAGTATTGTTCAGCAGATTTGGAACAAAGAAAGATGAGACAACGGGATAATTTGAACTGCTACACAATGCCTTATTGCGTGATCCATTACATCGGCATATAATTAATTGACTTAAATATAATTGAGGTGATAGCATTGTGGCAAATGAAATAGGCGTTTAAAAATGTTGGAATGGACCGCAATCGAATTCCTAAAAGTATAATCTGCGCAAATCTGACGGAAAAGGGTGAAACAAAATGTAGATGGAATTACTGTGGTAGGTCCGACTTTAGGGGTTTGGGTTTCGAAGGAGCTTAATGGAGAGAGGTTTGTTGAAACGGACTGTTGATATGATCGGTATGGAACCTCCGTGTTTGCTAATACTAAACTTTTTTTTATAGTTTATTAAAAATAATTTTTAAAACTACGAGTATTTGTAAGAGGAAGATGTATTCCTCTACACTGTGGGAATATTGTAAATCCGCCACAAGAAATGCATATCGTCAGCCTACTATCAAAACCTTATAAGTCAGAATTTTATACTTCAGAGGTTTTGTGATTTATATTTATTATATCTCTTAGAAAAATCACTTATGCTGTTAATGAATGAGCTGACAATAAGCTAATGAGCTAATGAAGGTGAAAAAATAATTAATCTAAATCACAAACCTGTAATGTAGAAAATTCGGACTTGAAAGGTTTTAATAGTAAGCCATCTATATACTTTATGAAAAAATATATTAACCGTATAGTAAAAGCTATTTTAACTGTTAAATGTAGTTCAAATTTTAGCTATTGAAATCGCATCCTAATTTTAATTAATACATATATATTTTTTGCCCCGTTTCTGCCCGGAAGTCTCTTGCCATTTTTGTATTCAGTTAAAGAACTATAACGTTTTACTCTGATTCTGAGTTGTATGGGAGGGGCGGGGAAACGTGATGTTAAAGTTTAATATTTGACTAGAAAGTGTCTTTAGCAGACTATAATTAGAGGACAGTGCCTAACATACCGCAACTGATAAGGCGGCCTAATGGAATAAGACAGGTAGGTCGGTTCTTCCCTTTCCCTTCTGTTCGAACTCTGTCTTTTTCAAATTCAAGTTTTGTTAACGAATCTAATTGTAACCAATAATTTGACAAAAAGTCAAAATTCTCAGGTTATCTGTATATTTCAAGCCAACTTTGGTCGTGTTCAGGCAAACAGAAAATAGAAACACAAACTGCACATACCACCACAAACCAAATCCGCAAATTTCGATTTTTATTTTATTTTTTAATACGCTCATATAATATTTTTCTTAACAGTTGTATAAACAGTTACTGCATGCATAAGTTATATAATAAAAAAACAGAATAAATATGCTATGTATTGTGAAAGAAAATTTCACAGTCTGTCCAATATTTTTATTTGTTTTATATGTTAATGATGAATCACTGATTTTTCCTAAATTTTCATAGTTTTTTTTTTCTTTATTTGTTTAATGTAAAGAAAATAATTTTTTAAACCAGAAACATTTTTTTAATGAGTCTTTAAGAAAAACGAAGAAAATATTTTTTTAAAAAAACCCAGAAATAGTGTTGTAATGAGTTTTAAAGAAAAATAAAGACAAAAATTTTTTTTAAAAGAGGGTGTTTGGAATTGGTTTTCCTGAAATAGAAAAAATGATATAACTTAGAAAACCTTATTGAAAATCATAAGGTTTCAGTATATTGTTTTATTGAAAAGTTGTGGTTTCAGTAAAAAACCGTTTTAGAGTTCCCTTTTTAATAATTTTATTTTTGCGTGAATTTTATCCACAAATATTAATTGTTATTTTTTCTATTTGATTGTATATCACTTGCTAATGCATATTATTAAAAAAAAAAAACAACACAACGAAAATATTATTTTATTTTATCTCCCTTTCAAAAGTTGAGATTTTACAGTCATAATACATCATCATAATACATGACTATATCGGCAAAAATACCACCGGCCTATTTTTGCCGATATAGTCATGTATTATTTAAAAGTACACAGTGCTACCGTATTCTATGAGGGGTTGTTGTAATCTAGAATCTACATGGCATATGCGATAAGGGTTTTTGGATGTATCAAAGTCGTTATTTGAATTGTTAATTTGAAAAACCCTATAAGCTATTGAGAACAAATGTTTGGTAAACAACAAAAAACTGTCAAAGGGCAATGGCTCAAGGCAACCCAAAACGACTGATAATTAAAATGCCATTGATTGAATCTGAACTTTATATTATATTACCAAATTAAGACATCAAGAATCATTATGGTGTCTTATGCTTGATGTTACACAAAGCCTGAATAACATCAAGCATATCATCCACAAAGCATCACGCATTGCGGGTACTGTAGACACTCAGCGCCGTTCTCTGTTTTCAAAGACGTTTTATTTTGGGAACTTAAAAAAAAAAATCATATTGTTACGTTATTCAGTACCCATAAAAATTGTTTATAAGTGATACGTAATTATTTATTAATAGTTCTCATTAGCACTATAATTGCAAGAAGTTTTATTTTAATTTCTAATATAAAATCAGATCCTTAGATAGATATTTAATTAGGGCAACTAAAACAAACTACTGAGAACGGTAAAAGATTAACAATAAGTACGGGATAAAGTAGGTGTTTAAGGAAGCAACACGCAAGCTAAGGAAGGTACGCAAGGCTTTAGGTTCTAAATTTCCCACGAATTACATAGTCTAAGTGATGTCCTATTTTATTCCAACTAGAAGAGGAAAAACGACTTATCTTACAGATTAGCAACTTTTTCTTGCCAGAATGGAGAGGTTTAAATTCAATTCTGGTGTCAACTCCGAAACGAAAGTCAATCCCCGAAGCAGGAATCGAACCGTCGCGTTGCACAGTTCATCGTTAATAGACAGAAGTCGAAATATTTTCTAATGAGTTATCTACTACTGGGTAATTTTAACTAATCCTTATACTATCAATTCCCACCGTTATTAATTTGTTTACAATGTTTTATGAGTTTATGGTCAAACTTTACAAATTAATTCCTTTTGAGGTAATCGTTTCATCAGTTACAATTTATTTCTCGCTCTAAGTGCATCTCCTCTGCTAGGAAAAATAACATCGTCACCTGAAATTATTGGTCAAGGTATTTACCTTAAGATATCACATTGGATTTAGGATGACTCAATTGTTAGATTACATGGCCCTATTTAAGATGTGATAAACCAATTTTACATAAAGCTCTAACTCTACAGTAGCTTTTTAAAAATATGTCAAATATCGTTTTGTTCTTTTCGTATGTTCTTGTTTATTAGTTTGCAGTACAGTTTGGCTACATCTAGCAATGAGAACGAGCTTCATAGTTATATTTTTTTTTTTAGCCTAAGTTACCAAAACGGAGATAGCCTAAGCCTAAGAACATAACTAAGAACATAGCTGGCGGAGATCTGTTTTCTTTTTGAAAAGGGTGATCGAATAACTAGCAATAGTTTCTGATAAACTATATTTGGAAAAGTCCAACGAGCAATACCGAAGAGAATTATCTAACATTAATAGACTAAATATAGTCTGCTAATGTTAGATAATTCTCTTAACAATAGTCTCGTATTAAATAGAAAATTGGATATTGTCGCTAGAAACCGTCTAAAATTTCGTGAGCATTACTCGCCTTGGCTTCAGCAAGAGATTTAATGGGAAATTGTTCCCACAGCAGCAAGTGATGCAGTTCAGCCTGGACCAAGTAGCACACGCGGAAGACCACAGAGGTCTTTCGATGAAGCAGCCATAAAAACTGTAAAAAGGCGGACGAAAGAGCTTGCCACTAGCAGAACAATTGGCTAAGATATAACTTAAAAATGTTCTGCTCAAGGAAATATGATATCCTTAAACCCTCATCAATCATATACCGATATAAGCTAGTGATATCACAGTTGTGAGCTTAAAATGTAGTTAACTTCTAAACCACTCATATCATATACACGAATTTTAATTAGTAAAATAGTCAAAGTCGACGGAGAGATTAAAATTCACATTGAAGAACCAGATGAAAAATAACATCGTCGTGTAGTTTTTCACTTGACCATCTTAATGTAGATACTGATCATCTCACAATGATCTCAATCGCACTTTTCTAGGACAAAACTCCGCTCTGGTTTTTCTATTTACGATAAAACAGTCATTTTTCTCCCATGTAAATTCACTTTCAATGTTCGGATTAGCAAACTTTTAGGTAATTTGTAAAGATGTCAATTTCAAAATTGTTTTTGGTTATTTCAGAAATAATTCTGCTAATTAATCATTCTTATATAGTATAACAACATTTTCTGTATTTTCCTTTGTTTGTAATTTGTATTATATAAGTTTAAGAAAACATAAGGTTTTTATATAACAACTTGGCGATTTTTCAAAAATTGCCGTCAAAATTATCATTTTCTAACATATCTCAATACATATATAACACAATGAAATGCGAATTGTGCACGGAATTACATTTGTTTTTTTTAGTTTCTATAATAAAAATTATAAAACTACACAAAAATGTTTACGCTTTTGACAAAACGTAACGCTCATTTCGCTATGGATATTTTTTCAATAGGTAGACCAAACAAATACTATCATAGAAATAGTTTAATACTTAATTTAAAGTTTTCAGTTGGAAAACCACGATGAAGTTCTGTCCCGAAACGTGATACAGCTACAAATGTCTGCCTGCCTGTGGCGAATGTATCTCTTGAACGAGTGGACCAATTTTGCTGTCTTTTTTTTTTTGTAGGACTTTGATATCTCTTGTCTGTGACTCAAATCGGGTGCCTTCTGCGGAATAGCCGAGAAACGAGTTTTTCTGTTGACTGTACTTTGAAAACAGCCTTAAAGATCTTAACTATTTTCCTAGAATCTCTTGACCATCCTCTAAAGGTGCATCTCCAAAAGAATTCCATTGGTACTTTTGCATAACGATCATTGTCTATCATTTCTAAAGAATGGAGTGCTATGGCGGATAATGATATAACCCGTAAGAATTGTGAATAAGTGTGTAAGTCACCTTTTGACGAAAATAAGTTAGACAAACCAACGGGTTTATAATATTCACTTCTACATCATGTATAAGTGGCTAAGCCAGAAATATAAGTTGTAGGAAGATATCTCTAATTAAAGTTACAAGATTTCTATACAGTCTCACATTCATTTAAATTTGACACTATCGTCGTGAAAAGTTATAATTTTCGACTAACACACTTATTCACAATTCTAGCATAAATAAAAATGACTCAAAGTAAAAAAAAAAACAAAAAAACAGTATAATATGGCTTAAAAACAGAGCTGGACCTGAGGATAGATATACTAAATATACTAAAAATAAATGGAAATACTGCTTGGGGTTTTTTCCGAAACTGAGGTGTTGTTTTCAAAATAATTGAGATTGATTCTCAACTTACATAATGTTCTAATGTTGCATGTGTTTTACAAAATGCTGCAAGTTCTTTCATGTAGAGTAAATTTAGCCCGTCTAAATTTGAAGAATATTTTTATAAAACGGCTGAATTGGCTGTTTCACACCAAGATGCCTTCAAGAACGGAAACGAAGATATTATATATAATTTATTGGTTTCATCTAATCCACTTAATTGGAGAATCAGAATTGACTGTAATTAATCTTCATTTCCACTTGAAGCAGGAGCAAAAGAACATTTTAAAAGTATCTACAGATAGTAGATTCATAGATAGATTTTAGATATTGTAATTTAGCGTTTTAATAGTACCATTTCACACTATTAGATACATTAAATTGCAAAAAATAAAAAGAATATAAATATGTACTAAATTCATGGTTTACTTAAATAATTATTATAGCAAAACAATTCTTAGCTGTGCAGCGTTCTGGGGCAGAGTTTTCTCTTATGTTTAATATTGATCCCATCTTATCAGACCTTCTAGTTTATCATTTTATGATTAAGTTTCACATTGCATAATTGGATATATTAAATTGAAGATAAAAAAATAAAAAGAAACACACCACACAAACACATTTGTATCACGCATTGGGGCAAAATATAAGTATGGCTTTCCTACTAAATATTTGTTAAATATTAAACGGTTTTTCCATGATAAACTTTTTTTGTTCTACCAATTGAAAAAATTTTACGATTAACGTTTTGTCCAAAACGTAAAAACCTCTGGCAGTATTTTCAATATTTATAAGTACCGAACCGTCGTTTTGGTATATCTGTCATCTGGCCAAGTTCTGTTTTTTTGCCATTTTGAACTGCTTTTTTTCCTTTCAGCCCTTTTTATTTTATCGTTATTTGGTCTTGACTCCACTTTTTAAATACGATAGCCAATGATGTTTATTCAAAAGGACCAATTTTTTTTTGGAAATGTTCCTTTGGAGGATGGTCGAGGACTTCCATAGAAATAATTTAGGAATGTTTCATTGAAATCTTTAGTTATGTTTTTGAGCTACAGTCTATAGCAAAACACGTTTTCTGGCTAATGTGCACAAGATGCCCGACTTTGTTCACAAGCAAAGGGTGCAAAACTCCTCACAGATAGGTAGACACATATATTTGTAGCTGTATCTCGTTTCGGGGTTGAACTTTATCATGGTTTTCCTACTGAAAACATTAAGTCAAGTATTACACTATTTTTCTACGAAAGTATATTTTTAAGTCTGCAAATCGAAAAAATATCTATTACGTTATGCCAAAACCCTACAAATTTTTGTGCAATTTTTAATTTCTATTAAAAAAAAAAATCCTAGCACAATTCGCACTTCAATTATGTTAGGTATAGGTATATTGAGATATTTAAAAAATATATAGTTTTGACGGACATTTTTGAAAAATCACCAAGTTGTGATATAAAACCTTAAGTTTTCTTTAACAAATCTAATATAAATTACAAACAAAGGAAAATATAGAAAATGTTGATATATACAAGAAGTTAGCAGAATTTGTTGTAAAATAACCAATAACAAAAATTATAGAATCACCATTTGTACAAATTTGGTAATCCATACATTGAAACTGAACTGAGATGGCTAAATAAACGACCAGGGCGAAGTTTCGTTTCGGAAAAGTGCATTCAGAACCACTGTACGAAAAAACGAAAATTGTTTTGATTCAGATTGTCATTTATAATTGCAAAATGATACCCATGTTCAGATCAAAATTTAGTCTTCGTAAACGTTAATAAATACTTTTATTAATTATATATATATATATATTATATGTATATATATATATATATATATATATATATATATATATATATATATATATATATATATATAAAATTATACTCTAGTATTATATAGTTATTATATTTTGAGAATATTCTTATTTAAATCTTAAATTATTTAAATGAAATAACTAAATTATAAATAATTGAACATGGTTTTATTTAATGAAAAAAGAAATTAGAAACCCGGTTGTTTAATTTTATTATAAACATAATTAAAAGAAGTCATAGATATTGATAATTAATAATATTCAATATGAACATGATATAGCAAGTTGAGATCGGATTTCCAATTAATCTCTGTCAACGGTACGAATTTATTGAATATTGTATTTTATTCATCATTCTAATGCTTGTTAAATTTAAAAGAAAAGTACCTTTAACAGCACTGCTTGTTTAAAAATATTGAACAATTAAATATATTTCGTATAGATTGTGAGTTGGGTATATTTTTTGCCTATTGAATGTCAGAAGTATTTGCTTATTTAAATATTGAATATATACGATTGAATTTTTAAGTAGAACAATAGTCTAGGTTTTTACTTTTTTATCCGTTACCCTAAGTAAGTCATAGAACCTTCTAACTCCGTATTTGTGTTAGTGGAGTTACGAGGTTTTATAATTAGAGTGATGATATATGACTTTACAGAAGCAACAAAGAAATCTAGAAGAAATATATTTCTACAAGTTTAGGCTATTATTAATTGAGAGTAGGTGTAGGTACATCAGCTCGTTTAGATATTACTTTTCCTGATAAATACTATTTATTGTGGCTTGGAATAAAATATCATTACAACTTATGAAGTTAGCAGAAACACTAGTTCGAATCCTGGCTAGGATAAGGGTGTTGACTTTCATTTAATGCTGGTCGCCCCAAATAAATCAGTATCTCACTCTAGGTATCTAACCTTTAGAATAACCCACTTTTACCTTCCCTTGCCGGAGTACATAAGGATGCTAAACCCAATAAACAACCACAATGTCGCCGCGTGGTTTGCTCAAAATGGTGGTATTTTAGGCCAGACTAATTTCTTAAAGTTCAACGGCATTTTCAGTCTTTTCAGTACCAGCCTTTATGCAACCAACCCAAGGTCTTGGCACTAGCTTCAATAGTCTGTTGATATTTTTCTTCACCTTTGTCACGGTTCCAAGTCGTATCATCATGTTTATATAAATCCAGTACTTTCATATTTTTAGCCCTTATAAAAAACTGAAATCTGCTGACTGTCTAGGACAGTCTGTACTTTTATGACCACACATTGCATACAGTCAAGAAACAGATTTATCCGGAATAACATTTTAGGAGATATTTTAGGAGATATTTTATGCTATAATTTTTAGATTTGTTTAATGTTTATGGATAAACATGGTTACTGTTACAAATATATTTTTTTTTATTATAAAAACAGGTTATCATTATTTATTTTTTTTACCAATGTATTATTATTATTTATTTTGTACAGATGTGCAGCTATTATTGATTTAGTATGGACATATTGTTGTGGATAACCTTCACATATTATGTATGTGTGAAAAAAAAAAAATCTTCCAACAGACCTATCAGTTATGTTACAAACTTTTCTAAAAATCAATATAAAAATGACTGGTTGACATATTGATAATTTCTGACAATCAGCTTTGTTTTCGCTTGGTTACATTAAACAACATAACAATTACAGCACAGAGTTACTGGCTGCATTCCTGGAGCACTACAGCAAAAACAACATACGTACTTCTGGATGTCACCCCAGTATTTGCAGAAGTATAGATTCATCTACTATCTCATTATTTTATCTTTCTTGATCGACAGACTATTCTCTATCCATAAGGGCTGAAACATTTTATCAATTCGACCAGTCATGGCAGGACTATGGAGGACTTGCATGGAGTACTGCAAGGATCGATCAATAATGGCTCCTTTGCTATTATTTATACAGATGACATATCTACCCAATCCGAGAAAGTGACTGCTACCTAGGCTAACGACATAACAATACATTACGGCCTCATACTGGTCTCAGTGGCTTTACAAAATCACTTACAACAATTACAAAAATATACTCACTTTAGAAAATGCAATGAAATCACAACATACAAAGTTATCTTTTCGATGTGAAAAGTGTCACGTTTATATCGGCCAATAATCAGTTTAAATCGACAAAGCAAATTCCTTAGACAGGCACAGTATGCTACCTTGGACTAACATTCGACTGTAGGATGGCCTGGAGGCAACACGTCAAAATGGAAAGACTCGAACTACTGAAATTACTGTACTATCTTGTTTCTAAATCCGGGAAGATGATGATTCGGGGTTCAATCCTTCTCCACGCCCAACATGCCTTGAAAACATTTTTTTTTTCGTCATATTTGCTTATTATCACTCTTATCTGTGAGTTGTGTGATTAAAGAAATGAATGCAGTTAGAAAAAATATTAATAATATATATATATATATATGTATATATATATATATATATATATATATATATATATATATATATATATATATATATATATAACTTATTATGTTATAAATAGTTTTCCTTAATTCTATTGAAGATTATGTTTATTTATACCTTGGTCGATCTTTCCATTTCCACGTCAATTGTAACCTTTTCCAAATCAATTGTCACCTTTTCCATTTCAATTATAACTTTTTCCATTTCAAATGTTACCTTTTCCATTTCAATTGTAACCCAACCGGGCATGAATTAATTCAATATTATTCATTTTATTATTGAAAAATAATTATATTAATTACATTAATGACTTTTGAAATAATTTCGGCATATTCTTTCGACATTTTTTCGTTTATTAGATAATTGATATTAAGTGCTAATTTAAAGTAGTTTAAAAAACAAATTGTTGTTTATTTATTTTTAAAAATTTATTATTTTTTATTTAATTAGTGGGGGAAGGGTGGGTTTCATCGATTTGTTGATCGGTTTTCGAAGTTGTTAATGTCAAATTTACTACCGAAATTTTGTTCGGCCATGAGTATTTCTACTTAATTATTAATTTTCAAAATTCTTCGGTATAGATATCGTTTACTAGGTTTTCAAGGGCGCTATTTCCGAATTCACTATCGGATTTACGACCGCGCATGCGCGTTTTGCACTTCCATTACTGGTTGAGTTTTCTATGATAAAAGGTTCGTTTATAATGTTTACTTCAGTAGCTTTATAAAATAAAATTTTCTTTCTGAGGAATTGTGTATATAATTTTGTTTTTGCGATTAGCGCCTTCGGGATATATCCGATCAAAAAAGTATGCCAGAGTTTGAGTCGATGAAGGAATACTCTGGCAGATTACGCAGTCGGCCATATGGCTCAAAAAACCTTCGGGTTAGCAAACTGCGATTCCCCAAATTTCATTCTAATATTCTCAACATTCTGGAATTTAATGTGGGGAGACAAATTATCTGGGACACCCTGTATGAGATGGTATTAAAAGCTTTTACGGCCTTTAAATTTATGTTTCAATATAATCTGTCAATTTTAACTGTAATTAATATTTTAATTGCTAATTGAAATTAAAGAAATTCTCCATTTAATTGTATACTCTTTAAATTATTATTAGTAAATCATTGGGAGAATGGCTGCGGAATATCGAACCTAAATAGGCATACGTGTGTAGTTCAAAAACAGACATCTATTTTTGAAAACCTGTAATGAAATTTACCAAATTAAACTGCTTGATTGATGTGTTTTTTCAATAACTCTGTCTGCTTTTATAAAGTTATTTTTCAAATGCTTAACCGAAATGCGAACGGAAAATGGGGGAGGCAAGAAAGATATCATAGGTTTAATTCGAATTTGAATTGTAAAACTCCACAAAGTACTGTGTGAGATGATGTCGATACTGCATAAAGAAAAAAGTATACAACGGAAATTTGATATATTGGTCAAATTACGTAATACTTTGAATAAGATGGATGATTGGAAGAAATAGATAGTAAAAAAGCTTCTTAAATGACTGAGTGAATACTTTCATGGTACTTCAATAGTTCACTCAATACCAGTTCATTACTCTACTTCTTTTTATTAAGTAATTGAAAATATTTATTATAAAACTAAATTTTCTAATCTAAGTAAGCAAATTAATGTATTTGAACGGGTTGATCTGAAGAAATAGAAATTAGAGTATATTTATAAATTTTTAAAAACTGAGTGGATATTACAAGAAATAGATATTGCATTTAAGAAATGTTTTGAGGTTAGACCAAATATGAACTTTTTTATAAAACTGCATTTGATGGTATTAGTTTCAAAACCGGTTCGTTCTACTTTTTTCAAAAAATGTTTCACGAAACAAGCCGATTAAATACAACAATTTATGTTTCCAATTTTTTTTTAAATCTAATTTAATAAATTGACGAAAAACACCTTGAATTTTACAGTTATTGTCTGGTGATCCTTGAATTATGCTTTGTTTTTTTTCAGGTTATATTACTAGACACCATGCACAAGTTTTGAATGCATCTAGCAAAGCCGTATTGTTCAAAAGCAATTTAATTCAGTAAAAAATGGGTTCAAAATCATGGAGTTACCTAGACCAAAAAGGACAAACCATTCCTCCTGTAAAAGGTTTGATAATGTATTGAACCGATTATGAAATTAATGGCCTCATTTCAAAATTTATCCAAATACATGCTTGTACGGCAAAATAGAGGGTTGCTTACCATTGTGGCATCTCTTCACTGTGTCATATTTTCCTTTATTTGACGTTAGCGTTTGGGTTACCTTGCCTTTAACAAAGCAATTGTTTAGAGGTAAAAACTAAACTGTTTCACTGTGTTTCATATTATTATTTAAGTTCGGCGAATATTTGAAGTTCTTATGAGAATGTCACCACCCTTTCATCACTTTGCTTGTTACGCTACTGATCTTTAACCTCTTCATCTTCACTTGCCATTCTGTTGCCGCTAGCTTAAGTTTCTTTGGGGTTTTTCATGGGATCCAATGGATGCTGTACTAGATGGTTTTCCAGATCCTCATTTTCTTATTACACATTTCGGAATTGCTTGTATCAGCTTAAATATTAACGATATAAATAAGAATCATCACTTACCACCACTTTCAGTTTCCATCCTTCTTAAAATAAATTTTAAAATTTTCAATTTAGTTTCCATGAAAAGTACATTTAGTTTCCATTAAATAAAATAAAAATAGAAACTATTAACTGCAATAATCACTTAAATTTATGCGTTTTTCGACACTCACCATTACCTTCTACGACTCTATATGTTAAATATTATTCATCTTTTAATTAACTTAAATTAATCTTTTATTTAACTTTTATAGCATTTACACGTCAATAGTGATCTTTTCCAAATCAATTGTCACCTTTTCCATTTCAATTGTAACTTTTTATATTTCAATTGTAATCTTTTACATTTCAATTTTCAATGGTAACACTTTTCATTTCAATTGTAACCCAAACGGACATGAATTAATTCTGTTTTATTTATTTTATTATTGAAAAATAATAACTGTAATTACAGTAATGACTTTTGAAATAATTTTGTTTTTTTGATTTTTTCGATTACTAGATAATTTATGTTAGGTTTTAGTTTCAAGTAGTTTATATTTGAAAACGATCTGTTTTTAATTTATTTTATATTTTTTTTTAGGGGAGGTATTGCGGTAGGGGTGGATTTCATCGATGTGATCGTTCATTACGTTTTCGAATTTGCCAATGTAAAATTGACTGTCAATCCTTTGTTCAGCCACGAGAATTTCTACTTTATTAATAGTTTTCAAAATTCTTTCGGTATGGGCATCGTGTACTAGGCCTTCATGGGCGCTATTTCTAGGTATTTTCTATAGGATTGTCGATCGCGAATAGGCATTTCGATATTCCGTTGGTGGTGAAGTTTTCTATGACGTAGAGATCGTTTATTGGGCTTTCGAAGGTTCTGATTCCTGTTTTACAGTTGACACAGTTTTGCTATAGATATCCTTTATTAAGTTTTCAAGGACTGTCGGATTGTATACCGCGCATGCGCATTACGATTTATTGTTCATGTTGAACTCTTCGATATAGAGATCGTTTATTAGATTTTCGAGGGTTCTCATACTGTTTTTCGAATCAGATATTTTATCGAACATGGCCAGTTCAAATTACCTTTACAATTCACATTTTTTTAGGTGAAGTTGTTGTTTACTAGATTTTCAAGGATGATATACAAAAAAAATAATAATAATTGAAAATGCTTATGCTCGATAAAAAATAAATTTTAATAAAGGAATCAAAATCCTCGAGATTTTAATAAACGATCGCTATATGAAGGAAATTTCAACAGTATCAGTAAATCGAAATGAGCATTTGTGATCGAAAATCCAATTTAAAAAAATGGAATCAGAACCCTCGAAAAGCTAATAAACGATTCCTGTGTTATAGAAAACTTCCACAGTAACGGAAAAGGAAAATGCGCATACGCGTTCGAAAATCCAATTACTAAAATGGAATCTTTTCGATTATGTGTCAAGAATCATTAAAAAATGTCTATGCAGATACAGACATCATTATTTACAATTATTATCTACTGAATGAAAACCATCTATATTTGTCTGTGTAATTATAGAATTTTTTTAAAGATTATTGGCTCAACCGGAATCAGAACACTGAAAACCTAATAAACGATCTCTGTAGCATAGAAAACTTCAGCAGCAACGGAAAATCGAATTGGGCGTGCGCGATCCAAAATCCGTTAGTAAATTCGGAAATAACGCCCTTAAAAATCTATTCAACGATTCCTATACCGAATAAATTAAGTAGAAACGCCAGTGGTCGAACAAAATTTCGATAATAAATTCGACGTTAGGAACTTCGAAAACGTAATAAACGATCAGGAAATCGATAAAATCCAGACTTCTCAAAAAAAAAAAAAGAATATATATATATATATATATATATATATATATATATATACATTTAAAAATAAATAAACAGTTATTTTTCTTCAAAAATTTCATTCATTTTTCAAAAAATATTTAAGCATTTTTCATGTCCGATTGGGTTACATTGAAATAAAAAAGTTACAATTAAAACGGAAAAGGTTACAATTAAAATGGAAAGGGTGGCAATTGATTTGGAAAAGGTTAAAATTGATGTGGAAATACTATAATACATCTATATTACGACTCGAAATTTGTTTTCTAACTATGAAAGGCATTCCTCGTTTGTTTTGCTTTAGTTAATTATCGAATTCTTTCATTAAGTTGTTAAGTTGTTAATACGTATATTGTTGCTACTAACAATGAGGGACGGTTAATCATTTGAAATAAACTAAATTAAAGGAATTTTAGAGGAAGCCAATTTCAATATTTTACATAAACCCTTTCATACTATTTGAATGTGAATAAGACCTTGCTGACATTAATTGTTCATATGCTTAAAGAGTTTGATCAAAATGGTTAGAGGCTTTTTTGAAAAGATCCTAAAAATGTGATAAATCGATGATATAAAGTAGCACTTTCAGTAAGTTAATTATGGCGGAAAAGTTGCTAAAACATACCAGACATATACTTATGTTAAATGCGTAATTTCAGTTTCATAAAATTTTTCGTTTTCGAGTTAGTTTGTTAACGCAGATTGTTTAATCTTTAAATCTTTAAACGTGTATTTCCGTTGAAAAATCGGATTTGACATTTTTAACGATCACAATAAATACTTTCTCTTAATACAGATAAGTGGAAATAAAAAAATAAAAAAATCAACTTAGTGTCAACTAATTGAGTAATATATTGGAAGCAAATCAGTTGAACAGCGATGTAGGAATGGAAGCTCATAAAGGAAAAGGTCGAGGAAGGAAATTGAAGAAGATATAGGATGCGGGAAATATGACTGGAAGAGAAAAGGTCAACTGGCTAACAAGCCGATGATAGAGCGTGAGAGTTTGATAGAATTAGCAGTACTATCGCTAACAATCCTCATGAATAAATCCTAAAGGGAGGGGGCCGAGTTTATGTGACGGCTTCAGCCTCGTTAGGGGAAAAAGTCACCAATAAGGATGAGTCAGCCTAATTGGTCTTTAGCTCCCGATTCACATGAGCTAGAGCCTATCTCTTCTTTTTTTTTGTCTCCTCTTTTTTTCTTCAATAACTTTTTCTTTTAATAATAACAGTCGACTTATAATAATGATGTTCAAGTTATATTTGTTATCTCGTTATATTTGTTGTAAGACATATTCCGGCCTTTTAATGTGGCAAATAAGATTCAAGAAAGGCTCCAGAATTGCCATGCATTTGCTTCAAAAATACTTCTCAGGAAAGGATGAATTTCATAACCTTATTGCAATCATTAATTAATCTCTTATGAGGCTTTTCTGAATAGGATTTGTTGATACATCGGAGAGTATTTAGAGGATCTGAGTATATTTCAATGCTATCTTCACTGGCTGAAATTCCTAAGTTGAGGGCTTTTAAGATCATTGTAAATTCAGCTGAAAATATAGATTATAGATAATTTAATTTCAATGTCTTTGTAGTTTCATTAATATCATAGCTATTGCATAAGATGTTGAATTTGATGTTTTGGATCAATCGATTTGATTTTTTGAAGAAACAAAGATCTGTTTTATTTCTTGTCTATTGAGATATATTTATATTAAAAAATGGGAGAGGATAAGACCCAACTAGGTAAGTTTTGGTGGATTCGTTCCAATAACATTTCGTTTAATAGATTTATGCAACAGTACGGCTGGGTTTATAACTTTTATCGCATCTAGATTCTAGCGATGAAATTGTATATATTTATTTGTTATAGTTAGTTATTTAATTAATTTCAACTAATTTTTATTTATTTATTATTTTTATATTAGGTAACTTTGTTTTAATTAAAAAAAAATAAAAAACATTTCGTCCTCTTACAAGATCAATGATTTTTTGAAGTCTTTTTGTCCTGGAAAAGAAACAATTTCTTCACTTGGATGATGGTAGATCGAATGATTATTTAAAAAAAAATGGTAAACATCCCTCAGGCAGCCTACTAAAATCCGGGGAAAATTATTATGAGATTTGGTAAACACATCTTTCATTGACGAAAAATGCATTACGGCTAAATCAAATCCATCTTTATTGGTTGTGGTTTGAACATCCCTTACCAGCAAAGGAGGCTAGTAAATTTAAATATAAGCCAATTGTGCAATTACTCTACAATTTTCAGAAAAAATAATGATCTATTCCATAATTGTATTGTTCATATCTGACAAAATAATCTAAATTTATTTCACAGTTTTGGAATTTTAACGGAAAAAATGGAAGTCATCTCTTTTAATTACAGGATATATCAGGATTAAAATACATAAAAATGAAATGGATAATTTTTTTAGCAATGCTCTGTTATATAAATTATCCCCATAAATGGTGATTATGATTAATGACTAAAGCTGTAAGTGATGTGGTTCCTGCCTACTGAAAAGTCCAACCGTTACTAATAATTTTTAGACTTAGTGATTTATAATCCTTAGCAACACCACTTAAAAATAATTATAGACATAGATAATTGTAACGCCAATAACATTTTTCGAACCAAAAGAAATTTTAAGATTCAATCAACAAAACCCCTTTTCCTAAACATATTTTTTTTTAACGGATGTACTATAAAGATGGAATCGCAAATTTATCGCAATCTAGACTATAAATCATTAACAACATATCGATTATATATTTTGAAAAAAGACGTGAGCAAACTTTACAGGAAGCACATGAAACGATTTTTTCCCAAATAACAATTTTTTTTTTTTAATTTTATTCTTTATTGTATTGAGAATGAGTTTATTAAGCTGACAAAACCTTTATAATTACAATACATTTTAAAGGATTTTAGCACTGGTTTAGGCCAGAGTGACGACTGAGAGTCGTTAATATTTGATGCTGACGTCATCAATATTCCATTTTTAGACTATTTCCAATTTTTTTTTCATCGATATATCGTGAGCGAGAATCGATAGAAGTGATGTTTACGTCCCAAAATCAATTGAAACCTAAATTTCGAATGTTTGGCCCTTATGGCTTTTTCAAAAAACGACGTCGATATGATCTTCGATATTATTTTAAAGCAGAGAAAATTACTGTAAAATGTGGGATTTGAGAAAAAAAACTCGAATGAGCATTACCTTACAACAATTTACTTTACAAACGGTTTTAATATTAAATATATTGGATTAATTATGAACTGAGACTAATGATTATATTCGCTCAAAAATGAATACTCTAAAATTACATATAAAGGTTCATGGAAAATGGAAGGGCTGCTCAGAATAGGACGACTAGGTATGTGAAAAGAAATTCCAGGACGTATTTCCATAGCAAAGAAAACCTAATTTCTAAGGAAAATAACCTTATAAATAGAATCCTATTTAAAGTATTGGAAAATTTCCATGAAATAAAGCCATCTCATGAATTTTAATTCCTTCTAAAATATAGATATAGCGGTTTTGTCCGACGTGGTTACCGTAAAGAGAATACTGCGCCTGGGAAAATAAAATTATTACTTCAAAACCCATTTTAATAACTCATGGTAGGTAGGGTTCTCTAAAGAAAACATCTGATGAGATGTCTGATACATAAAGATAATGTTTATAAAAACAACAAAAGTTATATTAATATACACATTCATAATAATTGCATACACCGAAAATTAATGTAAGATAAAATGTTAATTATTAATAATTTAAAAACTTTTCTTTAAAACAAAAAAAAAATAAAGGAGGTAAAAATGAACCTCTTTGGTACACAATAAACACGTACGTAATAATGATGAATTAATTTGTTAATATTTTTAATGCTTATTTATTATCCAATTTTTTGCTTTATTAATTTATATAAAAAAAATAATAAAAAAGTTCTCTATAAAGAAAAAATAATTCTCCTATTAATCTTACCTATCAGAATATATGTAGTAATTTTCTATAATTTCAACCCATCTCTGAGCTATCGAAATGTTTGCCAAATTCCTTGCCGAGAGCGAGAATAACATTCATGGATTGACGTCACCTTCACTAAATTTGTAATGTCAATTCTTTCCAACCCGAATCAAAACCTGGTCTTCCTCCTCAACTTGATAAAACTAAATTGATGATTCCCTGAACGGATAAATAACCTTTTTTCAAATAATGGTTCCCTCAAAATATTAAACTCTATTCCACTATTCCTTAAATTTGGGAATATCGCTTAGAACTTTCGTTTTACTGAAACTATGATTTTTTTCAAAAATATGATTTTACATCAATCTAAATAAAATTTTCTTGACCTCTTATTTCGTTTATAGCAGATTTCTTTAGCAAACTCAGTTTCATGAGCATAATTTTTTTCTTTTTAAACGCTCTGAAATCGCTTCAAAGTAAGAAATGTGAAAAAAAAAACTTTTGTTTTTATTTATTTAAAGAAAACTTCACTTAAAAATTAATTTATTTATTCGATGATTAAAATCTTTTGAATTAATTAAAATAAATAAACAGTTTATAAGTTAATTACTTAGGAGCCCTATGCTAAATATGTCTATGAAAAAACTTACATCAAAAATGCCGAAGGACCCGGGAGAAAGAAAGATATTGCTCAATTGTAATGATTTTGGAAGAGAAGTGAAAGTTGAATTAAATTTTTATGTGTTGTTCTACAACAAATAGAAACGGAAGGCGGTCGTTCTGGCGGTCGTTGTTCAATTGTGTTTTGGCTCGTTAGATGCATTTGGAAGACTACGCTAATTCAAATTGTACCTAGTATCACACGAGCAACGCAATGCAAAGTGGAGAGCCATCAAATTTGAGCTAGTTTGTTTGAAACCTCACAGTAGTACGACTCACTAGTAATAAATAGTAGAACTTTGCTGGCTGATCATGGTTTGCTGATAATACTACACCCTCCAACCCAATTCTTGGTATGACACTAGGATGGTTGAAAATGATGCGTCCCAAACGCTGCATCCTAGAGATGCAGGGTCATCTCGTAGTATAAGAGCCATTCCTTTCTGCGCCAAACTCTGGCAGAGATGACCGTTAACATGCCCTTAAAGGAAACAAAAACGATAAAAAGGACTTGAAAAAGTTATACATTACAAAGAAAAACGGGCTATTGAAAATGAAGATACAAAGCGCATTTGACTTGTTTGAAGAACGAAAAACTAAACAGGAATCATAAAATTTTAAGATTAAGTTTTTGCTAAACGGAAGAACGCAATTTTTTTTCTTTCTCTTTGTTTTTTTTTTTAATCAGTAGCTCTTATATACTGCTTTACAAAAATTCTTTTTCCCTTTTCTTTTTTTTTTTTTTTATATTGCGATTATTATTAATTTACTTTAATTTCTGTCTTGGAGTCAGAAATAATTTTTCTTTTTTTTTAAACTATTTTTATTCCTAAGTTCCAGAGTAAAGTTTTTTTTTTTTTCTATTCTATTATATTCTAAAATTTCATGATCGGATAGTGGATGCGACACCCAATACTGATAATGCCAGGACGAAGACATAGCTAAGGAATTTTCTATAACAAGGGTAAATTGCGGACCTTGGACCACCGATTTCAATGGAAGTTTTTTTGGTGATACAAAGCTGGCAAATATTAGACACGTGTCGGAGAGTTCTTGCCAATGCACATAAGGAGCCGAGAAATTTTTTTTTCATATTATCTCAACAATTTTTTATATTATTGTTTTCAGTCTTTGCCCTGAATGGATTTCAAAATTCCAAAAGAATATACCAAAAGAATTTTTTTTTTTGTGTAAAATAAAAAAAATATTTCCGATTCTATTAAATGAGTTTGAATGTACAAAAACCAAAAGACGCTTTCTGAAATGTATGTAAAAAATAATTATTTATTGATCAAGCAAATCTGATTCGTCTTTAGCGCACTTTTAAACCTCCAAATAACAATTTTGATAGAAGTAAAAAAAATTGCAATTTTTGGAATCGATTTTTCTGAAGAATTTTTTATCCTGCCGAATTTTTTTTTTCACTTAAGCATTCATAAATCCTCACTATTTTATACAAAAACCTTATTACAGTCGTTGGAAAGCTGAATTTCTGATTCCTGACTCTTAGCAATAACTTTTTGATTTTATGCCTTTATCTCTTTACAAAGTAAAATAAAGAAAAACTCCTCAAACGTTTTATATTATATCTCCGGTTCTAATTTATTTACTGAGGTCGGATTTTTGCTGTTTCGTTATAGAGCCCTAAACTACTTCCAAGTTTCGTAAGGATCGGGGGAGTTGTGATGCTTAAATGCAAATGTCCATAGCAATCGAAAAATAATATTTTTGCTCAATATTTTCGCTTTACTTGGGCCTTACATTTTTTTTTTTTTTTAAATCGCGGTAACTTGCACTGAACTATTTGGTGTGATTTAGGGCCCCATAAACTATACGGTATGATACAAATCCAATCTCTGAAAACAAATTAGATATAAAATAAAAGGTTTGAGGAGTTTTCTTTATTTTACACTACTTTTCCTCCCTTATTGATGCATAAAATCTATAGGTTATTGGTATGGGCTAGAGATTAGAAATTCAGTTTTCCAACTTTTACAGTCCCCTTGAATTTGGATAATATTCTGACAGATTATTAATGCTTTGATGAGCTCGGACATCGGCAGGAGATAAAATCTTCCAGAAAAATCAAATCCAAAAATTTCTAATTTTTGATTTCTATGAAAATTTTTATTTAAGGATTTAAAAGGACAAGAAAAAGAAAAATCTGATTAATTACACAGGCCAACAAAAAAAAAATGTTTTTGAAAACGTTTTTAACTTTAATTTGATCTTTATAGATTTTTATGTGCTGAATCTAAATCTGGCCTTAGTTTTTTTGTATCACCCATAGTTTTCCAGCAGTATGCTTTGTATTATATAGTATAAATTCCTATCTAAACCCCTATACGGTATACGGGAATCCACTACATACCATTAATTTTATTATGTTTTTTCCATCGTATTTCATAGTCATTACGTACTTATGACTTTGAATTTTAAGTCTTATTATATAACAATTCAGTATGAGGTAGTTAGAAAGTAATTTAACGTTGTTCAGAGCACGATTTTCATGATAATGCGCCGTAATAAATTATAAATTAATAAATAAAAATTTTTAAAAAATCCTCGAGAATCACTATTGACTCTCTAGCCTACTTAATAACATCACATTTTCTCTTGATGATTTTTTTTCTGAAATTACCTCAATTTATATTAAAAGAAGACATAGAGCCCAGGGAATTGTTCCATTAATTCAGTGATTATTAGGTTATGAACGGATTCTTATGTTAGCTGAAGGAAGATAGGCTGATTAATGACAATATTTACTAAAGTGCTAAGGTGAAGACTTGTTAATTGAAGCTACCAACTCAGCAAGAACGTGTCACGACGCTATCTCAAGCAGCCCCAAGCTATTCAAGCTATTTTAATCTCTTCGCTCTTTCCATTCAGTTAACGAATATTTCCTAACCTTTATAAGCTCCTACCTCACCTGCAATTTTTTTTGTACGATGTCATTTTTCCTCAAAATTCCTTTTTAAATATCTAATTAACGCGAACTATGTAATGTATTGTAAACACTACAGCTATAACAAAAATGAGAATCCAAAATTTGAATAAATTAAATTTTTTAGACCATATCCGGGCTGAAATTGGATAGAATTTTATTTGCCTCGAAAATTTTCAAAATAATAATATCTTAAAATAATGCCACATCTAAAAATAATGCCATACTTAAAATATCTTGGATACATTTCATATCTTCAAAGGATTTAATTTATTTATTTATGTTCATTACTCTACTCTGTAAATTCTGTTCCAAAAAAATGGCTAACAATTTTTAAATATTAACTTTAGGATAAATAACCATTAAAAAACGTAATTTCTTAATATAAATCAAAAGAATAACAGTAAGAAAAAAAATAATAGCTTAAAATATGCTGAAGTAAATGAAACCATAGTAATTCACCTAATAATTATTTTCCATATAAATAAAAATGAAAATAACAATTTAAAATATGTTTCATAGACATTATTTATGAAAAAAATAAGAAGTAGAGAGAGCTCAAAATTGAACCTTACATATTGCCATTAAAGGTATTATACACTAATTTATTTTTTATATACAATGATATCTTTGAATATATGGTGTTTCAATTTAATTAGTGCATGAGTCAAAGTGACAAAAACAAAACATTTTGTTTTTAGCCTGGAGCATGTAGGTAAGGCCGTCGGATTTAAATAAAAACTAAAATTCATTTTTTTTTTTATAAGACACGGTGAATGATTGATACCCTGATTAATATAATATTCCTTATATATGAAAACAGTCTGCTAGCTATTATTTTTTCAGTTATAAATCGGACGCGTTTTACTAATTTAGTGTTTTCATGGAATACATATTTCACATGTAGGTTCTAATGAAGAAATCGGAACATACTCGTAATAAGATTTTTAAATAGTGCATTAACAATAAAAGTACAAACCTACCATTTCATTATTTTTATTACATATACATATACTTTTAGGTTTTTTTGTGGCATTATTTTGTATTTGAGATTCTTCTTAAGATTGCTTGTATTAAAGAATGCTAAAAATAAACAAAAATTATTCGAAATATTTGTCTGTTCTTGTGTATCACTGAAAAAGTGTAATAAACGTTACTGAAAGTGCTTGGAGTTGTGTTCCTTGTAGAAGTTTGTATGTAAATTTACAAAACGATTTTATTTACCGACACAGATACCATACCGACGAACTATATTATAAAAGCATGAACTTTATATATATGCTGTTTACTATAAATCTATCCATTTTACACTACTATGCTGTTTCCACTTAAAATCTTAATATTTTGATAACCTTTCTAACTATTATTTTAAAATTTCAGGTGAGAATTTCATTGATTCTGACAAGTATACTGAAAAGTGTGAGTTGATTTTAGAGGAATAAAATTGTAAGTACTTATGTTGTAGATTCAACTATAATTGAAAACATAAACTGTTAAATATAACTGTGTGATTGTTTTAGGATTGACGAAAGGTTAAAAAAAAAAATATATATATACAGAAAAAGTTGCTCTTTTTTTTTTCTTTATTTTATTTTTCAATTTTCATTTTTACTTCCTTGTACAAAGTAAAGGAAGAATTGTAATCGCGAAAATTTTCGGTTTTCAATTTCAACGGAAATATCCATCTTGGTCATTCCTGAATCCATTTTGATTAGTTTCGTTGTGAAGTCTGTATGTTTTTTATATCAATATGAATTTATTTACTAGATTTTGGTTAAAATTGGTAAGCCAAAAAGGTTACTTTACTTGAAGGTTATAATAAACACATCAAAAATTATATTAAAATTAAATGCAGAGATCATATGTTTCGGTTGTAAAGGTTAAAAACGCGATTATTTTTTTACTCAAATTAAACATTTTTATTACTTGTTTTAAGTGTTTTCCTCTCCATTTGTGAGATGAACAAGTCTGCAGCAGGAGAATAAGATTTAAGTTAAGTTGGTTCTTCCGCTTAAAATGTCGAAACTATCGATTTCCAATGCTTTATCTATTGACATTGACAGTTTTAATGTTGTCGCAGAACTCGAAGAAATCTCTTGAAAACTAGTTATCTACTGAAAAAAAACGACAAATAATAACGGAATGAGACCTCCAGAAACAAGAGTATGTGCATGAGTATGTGTGTGTGTGTGTGTCAATAGATGGATGTCGCGATGTCGTTTTTGAGATACTGCAATCTTCGGAAACTAATAACCAAATTAAGAATCACTTTTTGAGCCACCGATTTATAGTTAAATAGGCGTACAAGAAAGTCATTTGTTGTCCAAATCAGATATTTTTTCAACGTATTAAATCAAGCCAAAAATAAAATAAAATTATGCACGTATCGAAGCATTTCAAACAAACTAAAGTAAATTTTAGATTTTTTTTTTAAATATAATTTGCATATTTGGGATTTTAACTAAAATAAACTTTAAAAAAAAAAAAACCCATAGTAGTGTTGATGCTTAACAAGTTGATTCATTAGACTAGTTACCATCTCCTATTTAATTACTATTACTATCTGGAAGATCACTTTGGCCTTCCTATCCTTAATTATTTTTATCTTCTTACTTGTAAATTGTATTGCATATCTTATCGCAAATCTTCCACAGTTCTAAAAGACCTTTAATTTTTGAAACAGGGCTGAGACAGTTAGTCCAGGATTCTGTTTTTATTGTCCTCTTTTCTGCTCCGGTGCTCCTTGGAGTCTCTTATGCTTTACAAAAATTCCAAAATTCATTACCCTAGGTCAAGGGAAGGTGCTTATATAATTTTTTATATTTTCTTTTATTCTACATTCATGTTGTGTTTTGTAATTTCTATTTATCATAGAGATAAAGTATTGAGAGAGTAAAGATGATAGGTTTATCCGCTATTATTATCTTTCTCTGATTTCGATTTATATCAAAAAGCAACTGTAGTTCCATAGTGAAATATTGAATTCAGAAATTTAAATTCGAGGCCGACAGGCGCTTTCAATTAATTAAAAACCAAATCTCAAGGCTAAATTTTTACTATTTGGATAAATTATAATAAGCAATTCTAATGCAATGTAGGAAAATCGAATTTAAATTAAGAGATAGAACTTTAGTAAGTTTTTGAAATTTAGAACTATTGCAATATTTTTATGAATACCAGGAAATTTGTTTCAGTATTAATGTTGTTAAAACGTTTAATGGGATTAGTCTTCAAAAATTCCAATTTCGTTTTCTTATAATTTACAATCCACTGAGCTGGCACGACGTCAAGTAGAAATTTTAAGAATTATTATTAGAGACGAAAAGTGACATATCGAGGAGTGCTTAAGACCTAGAAACAATGGTTAGACTGAAATTAACCAGTCGCTAAGCAAGGGCTGCTCGAAAAAAAGGACAATGACACCCAGGTTTAGAAAAATATAAATTTATATGAAAGCTTCCGGCTTATTATTTTCAATAATGAATTTTTGTAATCGAGCAAGAAAAATATTTTTTTTAATCTCCTCAAAATTTGTGGTTTTACGTTGTAATACACGTAGAATCCAAGTATTGGATAAAATAAAACCCGTCCGTCCGCCGTCCGCGGCTTTTTCCCTAAACTGAGATATTGCCTATTGAACTTTGTAGACTTTCGGCAACTACATTTGAACATGATCCTTTGCCTTCTGAGTTATCAGTTATAAGTGGAGTTACCATGCTACTTTGCATTTCTCTCCACTTCATCCTTCGTTAGATCCATCCTCCACTTCCATCTGCTTCTTTTTCTTTCCCATCATCTTTTCCCACATTTTCCTCTATACTATTTTAAGCTCTATTGTAATTGCATGTCCTATTTGGAATAATAAACCATTGTGGAATGATTTGCAGCGTTTTTACTTCCATCTGTTCCGGTCAATGGCTCACAAAAAACGGTCATCTTTTTTATCCCATCATTTAGGCGGTAAATTCCATTCCTCATTAACATTTAATTTAGACTGCCTTTGCTGTCATTCTGTTTGTTTTTTACTCTGACTTTATTTGCGAATACATATTAAAAAAATCATTGGTGAAATATATAAAGTTTTTTACTTCTTTATATTTGGTATAAAGTATAACTTTTAATATATTTTTTTCAATAAGTACTAACTTTTTGTAAATAACATAACTACTAGGTAAATATGCAAGTCGAAATATTTTAAATTTTAATTATTTATACAGTGGGAGCAATCATGATTGCCATATTATGTGAATAATAAGTTAATTTTTAGATACAATATTTTATTAAATACCAGAATCGTATTTAATTCTAGCTTGAAAAATCTCCGCCACACATATTAAACATCTCAGATTTTTCCTCATTTTCACCATAATGTAGCCATGGATATCCTTGTAGGGATTAATTGTGTAGTCTGTATGGCAACAAATAGCATAGTATAGCATCCCTGAGATCAAGAAACGTTCCTGATTATCTCATAAAGAATGAAGTTTTAATGTTTATTTCTTAGAATTACTACTGTAATTCTGGCTGTGACTGAGGGTGAAGCTCTGCCAAAATATCATGCCAACCTTAATATGTCAATTTTTGGCAGGCTGCCTGGTCCAGACTATAATTCAGGTAATGGAGGAATACCCAGTGTTACTCCTCTGTACATAGCTATCGAAAATGTGTCAGAAAATAGTAAAATTATTCATTAAATTTATATTATTTAAATATATATATATATATATATATATATATATATATATATATATATATATATATATAATATATATATATATATATATATATATATATATATATATATATATATATATATATATATATACATATATAAATTAACGTGTTTGAGAGACTAAAAATAAAAGGTTTTAAGAAAAACACAGAGAGAGATCAGTTACAACTGACTTTATATAAGGTCTAGGAGTTTACAGTCCCTTATATACTTATAATACTTTCCTTATAATACTTTCGATCGTTACCACGTTATGTTCGCGTATTACGACGACACGGAATGGCCCCTTGTATCTCCGCGGGTCTTTTCCTCTGTTAGATCCAATCCGCCGGTATACTAATGACCTGATCTTTACCTCCCCGAAATCCCGGACCCTTGCGTTTTCCTTAGCTACCCTGGTTTGTTTCTCCTTGATTATTCTTTTCCGCGCTTTTTCCCACGACTCCCGCAATCGGACGTGGTTTGCCATGATTTCCCGGCCGTTCGTAATGTCCCCTATCGTCGCCTCACAATCCCTACTGGGCCCTCGAACACCAAATAGTACTTCGAACGGCGCAAATCCTGTAACTGAGTGGATTGAATGATTGTACGCTGCAATCACCTTCCGCATCGCTATGTCTGGGGTCCACCCCTGTTCCACGTGATAAACTCTGAGGTGGTCACTTAGGGTGCTATGTAACCGTTCTACCCCTCCCATACCTTTCGGGTGTCCCGGAGTGTTAAACTGCCACCTGACTTCTGATTTTCGCATTTCTTCGCTCAGGATCACGATATCGAACTCCCTCCCTTTATCGGATGTTATACGGTCGGGTACTCCGTAAAACATGAACCATGTCTGTAAGGCTAGTAGCACCGATTTCGCCGCTTTGCTTTGTATGAGATGAGCCATCGCCACTTTACTGAACACGTCTATAGCCGTCATCCACGTGAATCCCCTCCAAGTGAACGTGTCCACTTGAAGACCCCGGAGTGGTAGTACACCTGTTGGTGTCTCTTCTTGTACTTCTTGCGGTGGGTGGCGATCATACTTTGTAGTCATGCAGACCTCGCAAGATCCGATGACTTCTTGAATGGTCCGCCGCATCTCTGACCAATATTACCGCCTCTTGAATGCTTCTAGCGTTTCACTGATCCCTCGGTGGTTGGTCTTCCCCTGGTGGTAAGCCCCGGTTAACTCCTTCTGTCGTTCGACGTCTCTGATGGTTTCAACCATAACCCTACATCGAATGAAGACTCGATCTAGGATTTGATCCGTTTCCACACCTGTTTGATTTTGTCCCAGATGGTGGCGTTACCCACATATATGTGGTGTGTCTGGCCCGGTTTAGAAGCGTCTTTCAGTGCTTTACAGATAAGATCTAATCGTACCCCTGGTTGTGACGAGATAACATTTACGCGTGATCTCCTGTAACGCGAGTACTCAATAGCAAGCATACCCGATGTCTTCGTCTTCCAGATTACCTGGCGCGATTTATCATTAATGATCTCGTCAATTTCCTCTATATCCTGTGGTATCTCATCCGTAGAACTGTCTCTAGGTGATGACGTCTTTTCCCTCTCTACCTCTGTCGTAGCCTGCCTCCCTTCGCTTTTGGTGATCAATCCTGTAGAAATTGTCGGATGTCTCTTGATGACCCCGCTATGTCCTCTTCTATGGTATTCACCATCAGCGCCCGCGACAACCAGTCGGCGACTACATTCTCTTTGCCGGGTTTGTAGACGACATCCATAGAATACTGCCTTAACCTCTCTTTCCATCGTGCAACTCTAGCCTACGACTCTTTCAACTGTCCAACTCACTGTAGCGGCCTAGTATCAGTCTGGATCCTAAATCTCCTTCTGAATAAGTAAGGCCGGAAATGGTCGATTGCCCAAACGATACCTAACAATTCCCTCTCGAGCGCGCTGTATCTTGCTTCGGCATCAGACACTGCACCCAAGGCATACTCGCTGACATCTGTCATGTGGTCACTGTAAATTGCTTATTGAAATCTGGGAATGCCAGAACAGGTTCCTCCTTCAGGTGTTCCATACATTTCTTCAGGTTGTCCTCCCTACTAGATGTGACGACTAACCGCACTCCCTTTTTCAGTAAATTATTTATAGGAACCAAGTACCGCGCCTTATTACCGCCGGTAATAGTTCAGGGCCCTCAGAAGTATTATCTCCTAATGCCTTTTACATCCCGGGATATTGCCATCCTGGTGATCGCCTCCACTTTGGACTTATCCGGCTTAATCCCTTTTCGTGATACCGTGTGACTTAAAAAAAAATATTTCGGCCAAACACAAAACCGACTTCTCTGGAGACAGTTTCAAACCGAATTCGATTACTCTCGCGAATACGTATACGTACGAATAAGTTCTCAGGTGTTGCTCATGTTCCTCCTCCGATTTACTGAATACCAAAAGGTCATCCATGTAGACCTGGACCTCCCTGTGTCCACGAGACACTTCACTTCGCTGTTTGTTTTAATAATAAGCAACCAATTCTTTAATTCACCTGCTACATTGTTGATGACGCAAGCTCGGTCGCCTTTCTGCGTGCACCTCAAACAGTCGTCTGCTTCCTTCTCACCATTGTCGTCTGCCGCTGTCCGCGATGCTGCGCTATCTTGTGTTGTCGGTTCCAGCCGCTGCTCGAGCTGCCCTCACCGCCAATGATTCCTGGTTCCTCCTCCGTCTCTGAAGATCCTTATATACTGGATGTGTCTCTGGGAGTTCCACCTCGTCTGGACGGGTACCTTCTTTTTCGTACCTCCTGCGCATTCACTTCCATCGGCTCTCCTTGATAGCCCTCTTTCCTACGATAGACGTATGAGCATTGCCTTGCAAAATGCCCTTCCGTCCCGCACTCATAACATCTGGAGCGTGGACATTGGGCTACCAGATGGCCCGTCCTGCCACACCCGTGGCACTTCCTCTCATCCTTCTTAGGTCCATTCTTTGATCTCGGATGAAAAGTCTTCTTCTCCGTCGTGGACGGTTTTTCTCTGATGAACACCCTCCTCCACGGAGTCGAAGAGATTCTTGGTCGATTGGCGGGAACCTTAGCCCATTCGGGTTCATCTACTTCCATCCTGTTACTCTCTTCTTCTCGGGCCCCTGTATCAACAAGGGCCTGGGCGCACTCGAGAAACGTCTTCTCGGCGGGAAATCCTTCCATTTCCTATCTGTCTTGCCAGCTGTACCTTCCATACTGTGGACAGAAATAACATATGCGCATCTGTTTTCTCCGCGGATACGATCTCTCTCATCTTTGCATTGAGTTTTTGATACGGCTGTCGCATGATTGCCGCGAACTGCCCCGTTGTCTGCCTGCTTTGCTTCCTTTCACAGAACATCTGGAAAATGTCCTCGTGGATCGTCCACCTTCCTCCTCCGTACACCTTTTTCAACCTCTCCTTCACTATTTCCCAAGAGGTTTCTTCGTCCGCTTGTATGTGGTTCAGCATACCTCTTTTGACCCTGCCGATGAGGTTCGCTCTTAGTGACTTTGCATCGCGCGGGTCCAATAAATTTTCGGCTTCTTTCGCAGCTAATCTTGTTGTAAAACGGTCGCCGCCCTTGATGAAGTGGTTCAGTTCGCCTAACTCGCCAGTGAACTCCCTCAAGCTGGAAACATCCTTCCGCAGCTCCTGAGCTGTCGCCACCTTGATCTTTATCCAGGCCAACGCGTTATTTCCATTATCTCCTGGCAGATTCAGTGTAGCGGGTCTTACAATGCTATTACCAACACCGTCCGGAATTATTGTTCAGTATTCCCACAATGCACAAGCAAAAAAAAAAAAAACTAAGCCAAAAAATTCAATCTGGTTCTGTTTTATACCGGCCGGTCCCGGGTTTCGGCACCAATTAACGTCTTTGAGACACTAAAAAAAAAATAAAGGTTTTAAGAAAAACACACACAGAGAGATCGGTTACAATTGACTTTTTTTGCAAGTAATCCTCTTTATATAAGGTCTAGGAGTTGTTTACACTCCTGAGGAATTAAGCTCTGTTATTACCCAGCTCTGGCTCTTAACTTATATATATATATATATATATATATATATATATATATATATATATATATATATATATATATATATTTATATATACATATATTTAAATTACTATATTTAAGCTAACTATTTATATAAGTTACCTTATCGTACCAGTTCCTATCGGAAACAACCAAATTCCTTTGGCGGACATTGTGCACTATGCCTTGGACTTATCTGACATAATATATAATTTGATCTGTTAAAATGAAACGGAAGGGTCTTAACAAACGCATTAAACTACTTAAACTGACTTTTTTTATATCTTCAAAACTGAAACTAAGAAAAAAAGAAAATACATGCATATAAATATTTAACATCCATACCGACATATTCCTCGCAGTTCCGTGGTGTAGCCCAAAAGACTCAATTACAATAACTTCAAACTTTCAAATCAAAAATATTACGAAAATATCATAAAATTTCGCGTATTTCTGGGAATTTGTTTCGAATCTAGGAAAATATTTCTGATTTAGTTTATTATCGAATTCTTTCATAATTTATATTTATATTTATAATTTACATTTATCATTATAAATAATAACGAGAGGAGGTTAATCAATTAAAGTAAAAAAAATTAAAAGTACTTTTTGAAATGAAGCAATTTTGAGAATTCGACAATTAAGGCCTGTCAGACCATTTCCATGGAGATAAGACCTAACTGATATTGCCATGATATTAAAGAACATTTAATTGTACTTTGGTATAACGAGTTTGATCAAAATCGTTTTAGACTTTTTCGAGAAATTTGTTAAAAAGTGTAGTCAATTTTAACGACAAATTTGCTGTAACATTACAAGCCTATACCTATTTTAAAAACGTAGTTTCGTTTAAATCGATCATATTAATTAATACTTCCGTAAAGTTCAATACGCTATATCTTTACAAATACTGGTTCAATGCCGGTGGCTATTTTTTTAGTTTGTAGGAAATTTAATTATCTCTCATATGACCATATCATAATTTAACGTAAAACCCTTCCTTTTTGAGTTGCACGCTATTCTTACACATTTTCTTTAGTTAGAATGATCAGATTCTAACTAAGAAAAAAGTTATGAGTTTATAAATTATGGAAATGTCTTGACGATATTAAAATATTTTAAATCAAAATAACAATTTTCGATCAATACTTTACGATGTGTCTTTCCTGACAATTTCAGAATTTTTAATATTGTTGGATGCTTGATAAAAGTATAATTGTTGGAGATGGAATTTAATCTTTTTCGATCTGTATACATGATCAAATAGAAATTCAAACCTATGATCAGAAATCCTCAGAACCAACCATTCCACAGTGAGACAATACGGACAGAATATTTATTTTTCTCTTAATTAATCAATCCACATCTATCATAAGTTAAAAGCCAGTAACCTTTCCTAAGACTTGAACCTAACTCAGTACCTCTGTGTTGGCATACTAGGAAATCCCCTCCTAGTCTTGTCTCTTTCGATGTACATTTGTTAGACTGAGATATTCATTCTGTTTGTAGATCTGAGGTAGTATGAACCATTACTTTTAACCTATTTTAGACAATAAATTATTTTTTAAGTTCTCTATTTGAGCAGCTCTTTAACTATAGACTAACAATCAGCAGAACAGATTACAAGTCAGGTATTGTAAAAACAGGATATTGCATAACTGGCATTAGGAAAAGCATTATCTAGTGGTACCTTATTAATGTTTCTAGGTTTTGATATATGATATACCTTAATTATATATGAAGGTCGCTTTATTAATGTTCCTTTTAAATCTCAGAGGTTTCTCATCCCACTCCTTTTCAGCCTTCTGCAGATATGGTCGGGCATTCTTTTTGTTTTCTTTTCTTAAATTAGCCTTTTGGAGCGACCCTGAAGTCTGTTCTGAAACCTTTTGTAGGAAATCCGTAGCTATTCGTTGACGGTTTGCATGTTGAAGTTTATGTATAGGGTTACTTACCCGAAGTGATTGATTGTGTCCAAAATTTTGTTAGCTGTTTAGTTTTTTAAAAAAAACCTTAACGCCATTATCGGCTCTTTGAGATCGGGAGTTCCTCCTGGGGTTCACCCAACCTCTATAAACTGGGTACTCTTAATTTGGGGAAAACAGCAGTCAATCTAGCGGTTGATCATAAAATGAGCAAGCCCAAATTCCTTGCACAACTGATGGCTAGAAACTGTGCGGTTCTAAACAAGTACTGAACACAAGATCCTGCAAGGACTGTAATGGAAATGGTAAGACTCTTTATTTTTTGAACTTTATTCTTTATTGTACACCGTAAGAGTTTATTAAGGTGCAAACATTTTATAATTACAATATAAGGCTTCTGTCAAGGTCAAGGCCAGAGTGACAGCTTAAAATCGTCAATTAGATCATCAATAGTCGATTTTTAGACCATTTCCGATTTATTCTATCGATATGTCGTGAGGGGTAATATAGAGGTGATATTTACGTCCCCTAATAAATTGAAACCTAAATTTTGTCTTTTCGGCACTTAAGTCTTTTTCAAAAATCGATATCGACATATTTGTGAGGCGTGCATCCAATTTGATTTCTGGCGGATTATTTTAACAAAAAAATCTTTAATTGTTACATTATCACATCAGTTTTTCATTCATTTGCATTTAAACGTCATTGTATAAGATACTAATTACTTATTCCTTTCATACAGGTAAAAACGGTAGGATGGAAAATTGGCACTACCTCTATTGAAAATATAATAGCTTCTTGTCTCAAGCATTCTCACTGTTCCAGTATTACTTCCAGTGGGAGCCATTTGATAAGGTGCTTCCGAGATATTGCCTATAGATCGGCGATAATTTATCACAACGGAGCTAAGAAAGAATGGATTTCAAATATATCATGGATGTAAAATCCTAGATAAGGCAGGGTGGGGTGTGACTCGCCACGGGAGCCGGAAGATAAATTCTTCTCTCTTTACCAGAAGAAGATAACTCTCCTGAAATAAATTACAGATACCGGTTTCATAGAACACTTCCTCAGGCCAGTTTTTTCCCCGTTTCCAAATCGGTTTAAGGCAGGTGGTTCAACTCAATCGGGATCCATAAACGTCAAGTTATTAGCTTCATCTCACTTTACCCAATGGAATACTTTAGAGATAGTAGGCATTGGTGGTTGGAGAGAGGGTAACTTTAAAGGTTAATATCCCTTATTGATTGGGTAAATGATCCATGATTGCTTACTTCTAGCACAATGGAGAGTGGTATTGTTATTCAAATTTCACTGATTTATAGAGCGCAACATCGTTTTTATACGTGTATAAGGAACTATTAATAACTTGATTTTTTACACAATTAATTCAGGATTTTTTCACACGGTTTCCTTCTAACAAAACTTTAGCTTTGATTTTCATGAAAAAGAGAGTGAAATATCTGAAAATGAAATAAAAAAATACATATATTCAATGGGGAATCCACCATGTAATAAAAATAAGAATTAAGTTTTGAAATAGTCACTCGATCCATTAGCGTTATTTTTAACGTTGTTAATCTTTTTACTGCTTCCACATTTTTCAATAAGGCGTAACAAGATGGATCAATTCTCTAAATTCAATGACAGATTTATTTCCAGTTTTACATTCACCAATTGAGAGCTGAATTATTTTCAGTTTTACATTCACCAATTGAGAGCTGAATTATTTTCAGTTTTACATTCACCAATTGAGAGCTGAATTATTTTGTATAAGCCTGCATGAAGTATTGCAGTAATTTTAAAATTTTCTCATCCAATTTAAAGAACCAAATATTTTCATGATTTGAAGCATCTCCAGTGTTTGAATGAGTACTGTGGGGGATAGTGAAGGACATGTTCAATGGGTCTAACAACCACCTCTGGAGCTATATAATATTATACAGTCGACTCAAATAATACTGCTTCTTTTTTGTATGACTCATTGGATTCCCAGGTGAACTCGTTAGAAAGAGTGAGACTCGAGAACTCGACTTTGAGGAATTCTCTCACAAGCTTTTATATTTTGCTAAACACTATATAAAATTATTGTAATGTTATTTTTTCAATAATAAAGGAATAAGTAAAAAATAAATAATAAATAATGTAATATTAAATTAAAATATTACAATAAAAAAAAAAAAACATTCAAGGAAGCAATATTTGTCTTAGAGCATTTTGCTTCTCCTTTTATATGATGTAGCACAATATTGTGCTTACGTATATAATATCTTGTGTTCTTGTACATATTTTTACATGGAAGGACACATATTAAATAATTATTTATTTACAAGAAAATAAAAATAAACAAAGATAATAAAATGAAATTTCAAGAAAAGCTTGATCGCATCGTGATTTAAAAATCTTTTGTTCTAAATTATGGAAAGAAAAAAAAAGATAAGACTACAAAGTTGCTGATTTAGATATATTTATATTAGATATAGATATATTTGTATTTATCGGACAGATATATTTTATATATAAATATAAAATTTATCTATATAAATATATATCTGTCCGATGGATACAAATATATGTGTATCTATCTTACGTTATTTTTGAAATCACAAACACACTAAAATTTGCCGACAGTACAGTAAAATATTCAATACATTAACAAAACAATGAAAAAAAAAACAACTTCAGAAAAACAGGATTAATTTGAGGTAAAATTTCAGAGCCAAGGGCGAAGGTGTTTCGTGAGAACTCGTTATGAGAGAAACTCACCATTTGTGGAAGTATTTGTTAAAATGTTCTCTATGGTATCCTTCAATGCACTAAAATTGAATATAGTTGCGCAGACGTCCTTTCCATCAGTTTAAGAAGAGAAGAGCTCATTTTTTTTTAGCGGTCAGCAACATATTTAAAGGCATGAGAGAAAGTTCTCCGGGCTTTTTGATGATATTTCTCTCTTTTCCACTGAAAATTGAGGCTATCGTAACAGGCAACAATAGACTTAATTCAATAACTCATCTATGTAGACCAAAATTTATTTAGGATATGTAAATTTTATATTGGTTTCCAATGTTTCCAATCTGTTTGTTTTTACAATAACTTTTGTTGATCGTTTTTCAATGAAAAATTAAAATTTATGTTTTTATTTTATTTGGGATTCTGTAGGCAAATATTTCATGTAGACGTTGTTTGTTTTACTTCATTAGTTAATAAAATATTTAAATGATCAATGTTGGTCCCGAATTGAGCCCTATGTGTTCTATATAAACTTCACTGCAGAATATTATTGAATAAACTGGATTTTCAATTCGGTTCAATGCTGCGGTTTTAATTGAGAAATACTATTTTTGAATGAGTGAAACACAACGCGTGAATTTCTTTTTAATTTACCACAGTAGAACAAATACGGCTTAGTAGACCTTGCACGTGAGCTCAAACATTGTAACCCAACAGGTTCATGATTGCCAAGTCATTAACTATTTAATCCTTTAAATGAAAATATGAGATGGGTTGTTTAGATAATTCGCCAATGTAAATTATTAATACTTATTAATTATTTCAAAGTATTAATAAAACGATTGCTATTAGCTATAAGTAAATTAATTTATCTGATAAAATTAACGTGAGAAACGACTTTCCTGAAAAGTGTGAGGTCGAGAGGAAGAGAGAAAAAATACTTTATCTTATCCAGCGCTTTGAAGAAAGAATAATTTATTTATCCGTTCTATTTATACTATTAACCATTTTTGTAAAATTGTAAAATTAATATTTTCGGGTGCTTAGGAGCTGTTATTATTAATAAATATATATAGGTAATTGAATAGTTGTATTAGCTCTGTATTACGGAAAAATAATTCATAATTGATAGATTTTGCTTCTTATTTTTTTATTATTTAAGACGCTTTGTTGAAACGATTATTGTCAAACAATTAAGTTGATATTACCTTAAGTGGAGCAAAATGTCCAATCATTTTTAAATTATTTTTCATTGTAATAGAGATATTTTTAGCTCTTATAAAGTCAAGGAGACGATGATTGGGGAAGAATTCAGGAACAAAACACGCAGTAATGAACCTTATACAGTTAATGTATGGCATGTAATGATCAGGCCTAAGTTTCAGGCCTTCTTCAGGGCTAAGAAAAACAAGATACGATAATATAAGAAATGGGAAGACTAAATATAGTTGGATTACATACGAAAACATGAAAAATTAATAAACATAAACCATACAAACATAGAAAAATCGAAGTTATACAAAGAAAAAAAAAATTAATTTGAGGTCGTAAATAATGTTATATGTAAGATGTTAGGAAGGGAGATTAAAGATGTTAAGGAGACAAGAGAGAAAATTATATCTTAAAACCCTCTTGCGTTTCCTTACCTCGCACTATTACATATGTTTATTTATGATTTCAAATTTATACTATTTTGTACTGAATAACTTTTGCTTTTGACTAATTCAAGGTTCACTCAGCCTCTCTAGTAAAATATTAGAAAAATCACCCCATTTTTAAAGATACTTGCTTTGGTCAGTAATGAATGTTATATCAAGTTGAAACGGTTTCGGCAAGTTTGGCGTATAGATCCATAAACACAAGATGGGATGGCTAAAATGAAATGTGAAATGTGAGTATCCCTGGAGAGGAGGGGACAGCGATGCGCCTTTTAGACCGAGAGTTCTATAGTAGGAAGGAAAGGAGCTTTTATTTCATTATATAAATTGAGCGTGTTTGGAGAAGAGTGCGGGAGTCCTCGGGCCGGGGGTAGTTATTTGCTCTCCTCTAACGATCACTATTTCACCCCTTCTCCTCTTCAGACTTTTTTGTCTTCTCCCATCTAATTTTCCCTTCCTGTAGACTCTAGTTTCTTGCCCCCCTTTAACCGAGGAACTGGCTCGATACCCCTTCTCATTCCAGCTGATACTAAATAAAAGTTCGAATGTCTATTGGAATTCGTATGAAATGAATCCCATTGAACTGGGTTAAGAAAGCCATATTGTGGGTATTGTCGATTTTGGTAACATTACATAATTAAAATTAATTTAATACTAACACACACACACATATGTATGTGTATATATATATATATATATATATATATATATATATATATATATATATATATATAGATATATAGATATATATTTATTTATATAGGTTAGCGCTAGAAAGTCATTCATTCTTTAGCATTTACAAAACATTATATTTGATATAACCGAATCAAAATCTTTTAAATAATAATATTTTCAAGTGAGGTCTTTTAAATTTATTACACAAGCAATAACATATACCTTGCTAAAATGAGTTTATATTTTACTGGTTTATAAGTTTTCGTCTGACAACGACATTAACTGCCTTTAAATTCCCTAGTTTCTTTTATCTACTATTTTTGTTTTAATAATCTTGAAGTGTCTTTTCTATATCCCTTATGTTGCATCGAAAAAGGATCGATAGCTTAGGAATAATAGAAGTGATTGGAAATAAAGAACTCTCTGCTTTACATAGTTGAGGAAATAAATACATATATCTGGGCAGGTGGTAGAACAGACAAATGAGTATTTTCTTACGGAAGGGATAAGTATGGATTAAAAAAAAAAATGATATCTTGAGAAATGATATGCCTATAATGTTCTTCCTTTTCACATTGTTGTTTGATATTGATATTAAAATCATAAAATGTGTTAATTGTCAAGAGTTTTTTCCTTGTTTATTGACTTTTTTTTTCATTTACTCTAGCAGAATAGGATAAATCCAATTTATTAATTTAATAATTGGAAAAACTATACAATCTTTTGCAAACATATTTCGTGATTTAGTTTCTAAAAAATCTGATCTAGTAATAATTCTTTAAAAAGAACAATAACCCAACAATAACTAGTATTTCAATTTATGCCTAAAAATTATTCCTCGACGCAAGTGTTAGAAGAGATAAGAACTGGAGTATTAAGACAAGGCACTAGAAAAGGTGGAGGAGATAGCTTTTATTTTTGTGCTGATCGTTTTAACGTGACCTATATCGTAGTCACGGAGGTGGGCCCGATTGTAAATTTATCCGATAGAGGGCAACCCTTTGCAAAATCCATGAGCGTCCATAAACTTAGCCGAAATAAAAAAGGTGAGGGGCACCTATCCAGTTTATTTCACTGCTCTTTTGTTTCCCTGAGAAATTGTAGCCCAAGTGGGACAATCAATTCTGTCATCTTACTTTGGGAATTCTCCCAATTCTGTCCCTTTGATTTCTTTATAAGTTCACCCTGTTTTTCTTTACACCTGGAAGCATTACGACTCGTTTTTACGTTGTTGTTGGCCGATTTTGCCATGCTTTACTTTAAAGAACATCGCGTACGTATAGAATAATACAAATTAATTTCTTCAGATTCAGTATTTGATTATTGAAGGTAACCTTTTATTAAATAATATTGAATTATTACAGATCATTATCAAAACAACTAATTGCCATTATATTGTTACATTAACACATTTTTGTAATAATATACGCCATTCCTTCCTTCATTCATTCATTAATGCTGTCAGTTAAATTGAATAATCTGTAATATTTAAATAAAGAAACGTATAAATAAATATATAAAATGCAGATGATTAAATTTTGTGAGAAAATACTGATTACATTTTTCAGGGACACTTTAAATTTGTAATATTTTTTTTTAAATTTTCTTATATTGATGTTCTGTCAATCACTAGGTAAATTAATTGAATTAGCGCACTATCGATCCATAGTCCAGTACAATATATTTTAACTATTTTTTTTCTTATACTGATTTTTTCACAACTATCTGATGCAATCAGTGAATGAGCCGACATGTAACATTTTAGTTCAGATTCCAGAATATAGTAGCGGGAAAGATAAAAATGTAAAAATATTCTCTCGAGTCAGCATCATCACCGATTGTGGAATAAAAATGTTTTCTCTGATTTAATATAGCGGACGCTCCTGTGAATAAGCAATAAGGACTGTTCAGAATATACACTCTAATTATTCATGGCAGTTAAGATAAAAGCCCAACACTCGTCGCATTTTTCGTCCTTCTTCAAAATATATTTTCTGTCCTATTGTTGATTTTCTTTTTTTTTTTTAGTTTAAGAAATGAAAGTGGTATTTGATTGTTACAACTATTTTATATATTAGGCAATATTTCGGTTAATAATAAAAAATAGTAGTCTATATATGTATATCCCTCTTATTTTTTCAGCTTTACATTATTCTCTTTAATATATGTAGTATTATTAATTACTATTTTGCCTTAAAATCTTTTTTATTTTATGTAGTATAATAACAATTTTTTTTTTTAAATTGCTGACTAAATAGAATATTTTATTTTGCAACGTGATGTAATAATCATTATATTATGTAATTAAATTGCTATATCACCAGCTATCCTTAGCAAAATATTCGGTTAATCCAGTTTTAATACATTTGAGCAGTCTATCTGTGCACTTTATGCATTTATATCTACAACTTCAATGAGGCTCCCTCGCAAACCAAGGAAACAGAGCTTTTAACATATTCACTACTCAATTTTCAACGGAATATAGACTACAGACTGATATAGCGTTTTTATGTTAAAAAATACATAATTGTTTAAATATTACATGGATTATATTTTAGATCGTCCGCTACTGGCAATGCATACACGATAAAAAAAAAATAACTGGGATACAAAACATAATTATTCTAGAAAGATTGGCCTTTATTTAGTCTAAATTAAATGAAATATTACTTTAGACCGATTGAAATAAAGAGTTGCTTTGAAAAATACAACATAAAAATAAATATTAATTTAAAATATATTCAATGAATAAAAAGGTTTACACTAAAATGTTTACGATAACTAACATTATTAGTTTCATATGCAATTAATATAATTACTGCATTGGAACACATACAATGCCTGAAATTAGGTATCTCAAATCATTTTAAAATTATCAACTGACATAAAGGAATAATATTTATTATTGCATTACCTTCTTATGATTGCCATGTAATAGCATGTATTGAAGTTTTAATTTTGAATGAATCTTCTATCTGATGATTATGCTTTATCATTTTTATTTATTACTAGCTGACCAGGCAATACTTCGTTATTAATCGACTTGATTATATATATATATATATATATATATATATATATATATATATATATATATATATATATATATATATATATCGATGTCGTTTCTTGAAAAATGGTTATGCATCATGAAATCGAAATTTAGGCAGCAATTAATTATTGTGCGTTAACGCAACCCGATTCCCGCTCATGATATATCGAAAAAAATGGAAAACAGTCTAAAAATCTACTTTTGATGACGTAAGCATCAAATACTGACGACTCTTGACACTCTGGCCTTGACTAGTGCTAGGAGCATAAAAATATATTGTAATTTTAAAAGTTTTTCCACCTTAATAATCTCCTGCTGAACTCAATTAAGAATCACATTTAAAAAAAAAATATTATTTAGGTAAAAAACGTTTCATGTATTTGCTGCTGTAGTAAGGAAAAGTCTGCTAAAGGGTGCTTATGCCTTTTTTAAGAAACGACTTCGACATAGATTAAGTGGACATAATTGAAAGATATCAATTGTTGTATTCAGTTAAAATTAAATATTTAAATATTTTGGATCACATTGATTGTAGTTTCTGTTTTATTCAATTTTAAGTTCATTACCATGTTTTTGGTGGTTCCATTTGGCAAATATCCAAACAAATCCCTTGGTTCAAACGGAAACATGCAAAGGGAAAAACATTGACAATGATTGATACTAAATATTATTACTGCATTGATTGCAAGGGAAAAAATGAATTTATAGGGCTTCAGAATAAATTATACTTTACGAGTTTTGTCTCCCAGTTACAGTTAGGATTTCCAGTTCTGGAAAACCCTAAATATCAATGGCTATGGAAGAAGCACTTTTTACGAAGGTCTATTCCAGTGCACTTGTATGTTTAGTGTTGCAATTATTGCAACGAAGTTTTTTTATTTTACAATAAATTTTTATAAGCGGCAACAAAGTTTCACGCTTTCGTACTATTTCTTTTTTTTTTCCTTACCTTCCCATTTTATGAAAAAATAACTTTTTTAAACAATAATTTCACGCGTATTAGCAAGTATTTTCAGTCAACTTGCTTTTACGGGTATGAAGTTGTCATGACTACGACTCGTAAGCAAGATGGACAATTGTTCTTTCAGTATATTTCATTATTGCGAAACTTTCCGGGGACCATGAAGAAGGTCCATTTAAAATTTGGTAAAGTTGGCAACAAAAAATTAATTCAGTTGCAAATATATGTTGCTACCACGTTTAAGTAACGAATGTGAAAAATGGCATTTTTCAAATTCCTTACTTTTATTAATTTACCACAAGAATATTGACAAAATTAAATCTTATAAACACAAATCTAGGGCTCAGAATGGTTAACAGGCCCAGAGATAAACAGATTATTTGCAATGGGAAAGTTAAATATAAAATGAATGAATCTTTTTCGGTCTCCTCGTTACTTGCCTTCGTTACTTACACGCAGTGGTGACTATATATAGAAATACGTACATTTTTTTTTAAAGTTATAAAAAATCGGAGATATTAGTTTATGTTAAACTTCCACGAATTTTTTTTTTCAATTCAGATTATCGTTTACGATATATTTGAATATTTAATGTCTTAAAAAAAAAGAGCAAAATGACTTTAAACTATATTTTTAAAATATATATAATGATGTTCAAAAACATATCATTTCTTGTCAATGAATGTGCGGATGGTTGTACCGGTATTATTAAAGCGAATTCATGTTATGTGCAATTATTTTCCAACAATGTTATACCAATCAATCAACAAAAGGCCTGGTTCTTGTAGTGTTTTTTTATTTAATTCATATTTTTGTAATGTCTCAGCTTTTAATCTATCTTGATATAACTTTGTATCTACAAATCCTTAACTTTATTTTATTTTTTTAAATACTTGGATTCAAGCCATCGACTGTCTTTTAATTTCTTAAATTAATTTCTCTTAATTAATTATTTTCCCTTTTATCATTTGACCTATTAAAGTTTTCCTTAATGTTAGACATTGCTGTTGGAGTTCATCCGTAGTTTTAGAACTTTAAGAGCACTTTTCTTTGTACTCATTACTAACTGTCTGATCTGTCTTTTAATTTCAATAAATTCTCCTAAAGGTTTTTTCCTTTATTCAATGTTTGTTTTTCTTATGAAGTTTTCTCAGAAATTGTAATATCCAATCCCTTTATTATGTTTTTTAGTTCGTCTATGAAATGTTGTCTTTCGTTTAAAATTCTTTTAAATTGTGTTTCAGATTTAATTTTTTTCTTTTAGCATATTTTGAAAAATATGTAGTTTAAAAAATTATATTAATAAGTGAATCTCGGCTTCTAACTGTTGTATGTTATAATATGTAAGTAATGAAATAAGTAAGTAGGTATGTGTATGTATTTAATTTATACCAAATTTTCAGTTTTGACCTTTTGGTAAAAATAGAGTACAGTAATTTCTGTCGTTAGTTTAGAGTCTTTCCTTTAATTTTGATGTCTGGGCTCCAGTTCATCCTAATTCATGAATAAGGCAAAAAATCATTAAATAATTGTACAAAAATATACATTTAAAATTCTGAAAATTGAATAATTAGAAGATTACAGAAACTTATATCTAAAAGAGAATTAAAATTATTTGTTTTTGTATTTTTGCAAAGAAAATTAGATAGGTTTTATAATTTGGAATGTTCGAAAAAGTAATAATTTCAAACGTATCCTAACTCTAAAAACAAAATATTAAATTTAAATTTTATATACAAAATAAGAAATGTTATTTTGATACTTAATTTGAGGTCTTCTAACTCCTCTTTGATTTTGCTCTTCTTTTTTCATAATGACAATTAATGGTGTTTCCCAGGTAGGAGATGTTGCAATTTAATATGACCTTTACTTACAGACCTGCATAAAAGTTTTACTTTGAAATTCATACACTGACTGAACCCCACATTTTTATGGACTTAGCATACATAAGGCGTTCCAAGAACGTCTATAATCTTGGGCGGTTCACGATCACGCCTACTTAATTTCCAAGCCGGTGCATCACCGCCAAGTAATGACTTATTCCGAAGGCGACATCAAATAGTGCGGCGATTTTTGTTATTTTCTTTTTTTTTTCTTCATTTTTTTTTTAAAGTTCATATTTATATTTTATGTTTGTAGAATAAGTTTATTCTAATTATTTTTTTAAGTTTGAGGATATTTTAAATTTGTATCTCTTAAGCAAGCACTTGTTCTACTATTCATTTGAAATAACCGTTTAATGATTTTAATGTCAAAAGTTTATCTCTTTAAAATAAAATTGTTTGTAAAGTCCATTTCTTTTGTATTCTAATTAATTTTATCATTAAAGTATGTATGTTTTATTCATCAGTAGGGATAATTGTCATAATGGTTTCTAATAGGACTCATATTTCTGAAATTATTTAGTTGAAAATTATTGGCATGGAAATCAGTACGAAGCAGGTTAAAACATTTTCAGAATCGTATGCTATCCAGGAATATGGCAAGGAATGTGCTGAGAAGCAAGAAAATTTCTAGAATGAGAAATATATTTGTTTAATAGCCCATGCATGATTATTTTGATAATAAAAATAATTATATTGTGCATATGATGCACGACCGTTTATCGATGATAGATATTATTTTTTTCGATGATAGATATAAATATTATTTTTAGTTTTTGTTAAAAATTGTAGGACATCAGTACCATTCCACTAAAAGTGGTCTCAAACTAATGATTATTGAACGCATGAAAAGCGCATATAGCGATTTGAGGAACAAATTTTAATTAGAGCAAAACCTGTGTAAATCCTTTCAGTTTGTACTTGAATATGTACAGATACATTATTAAACATTAATATCCCGTAAATCGCTCCCGCACACATTTATCTCGATATCAGAGGCTCTATTGCAGATGTATATTAGTATATATATATATAATAATCATACATGGGCTATTAAACAAATATATTTCTCATTCTAGAAATTTTCTAGAAAGAGGAGTTAGAAGACCTCAAATTAAGTATCAAAATAACATTTCTTATTTTGTATATAAAATTTAAATTTGATATTTTGTTTTTAGAGTTAAGATACGTTTGAAATTATTACTTTTTCGAACATTCCAAATTATAAAACCTATCTAATTTTCTTTGCAAAAATACAAAAACAAATAATTTTAATTCTCTTTTAGATATAAGTTTCTGTAATCTTCTAATTATTCAATTTTCAGAATTTTAAATGTATATTTTTGTACAAATATTTAATGATTTTTTGTCTTATTGATGAATTAGGATGAACTGGAGCCCAGATGTCAAAATGAAAGGAAAGACTCTAAACTAACGACAGAAATTACTGTACACTCTTTTTACCAAAACGTCAAAACTGAAAATTTGGTATAAATTATGTACATACACATACCTACTTAAACCAATATGGACTTACGTCTCACAGATTTACTGTTCAGCAAAAAAGATCTAGAAAAACTCAAATCCAAATTTTAAGACTGATAAGAGAAGCTCTTTGGTACGTAAACAACAAAACTATACATTCTGATTTACAACAACCGACTATCGACCGACACATATGTACTCTTTATTCCCGTTTTATTAATAACCTTCACACGGACATCACAATAGGCTGATAGACGATATGGCTACGGCTGACATGACTATTAGGATATGGCTATAAAGGAGCTGGACGAGAGATTTCTTATCCTGAATTAAAGGATAAATTTAAGACCGGAAAGAGGTGCTGGATTATGCCTTTCAATTACATATATCCATTGCATATGCTTACTCTCACACTTCTGTTGGGCAGGTTCGAAAAATAGTTGAAAGATAAAAAAAATAAAAATATAATGGAAATTAATTTTAATTTATGATCATTGGAGTACTCCACCGTTGAAGAATTACGTATAGACTATTTTTATTTTATTTTATTTAAGATTACCTTCAATTGTCTCAATAAATTAAAAAGTTTTGACCTAGTGAATGTTTATATCTTATATTCTACCTCTCATTAATAAACCATAATCAAGTAAAATTAAAACTGGCTCCTCACACCCCGCATGTGGGGGTTACTTGTATAAAAATGCATGCAGTAAAAGAAAAAATAATAATAATAGCCGTTGTAAGGGAAGCGTACTGTCCTAAGGTAGGGGGCATTAGCATGTATTAGGGCATATTCCGCTGCCTTGCCTTATTTCCCTTCCACCTGTCATGTTTCATTTATTCGCCACCCTCCCTGCCTTGTAATTCTTAGCTGCTCCGTCAGCGTTCGCATTTCACGCCTTGCTTTATCTATACATACATTATACATCTTTCCTCTTTCTGGATTCCACCAACTCCCTTCCTCTTTTCGATATAGCAGGAGGCAATATGAGAGCCTGATAAATCTGTGGAAATTACGAGCTTATCATTTTCAACTACTTTGGCTGTCCGGCCAAAACAAAACAAACCGCCAAACTTTCGTTATCGCGTTTGCTTTTAATACTACCGATACGACTGTTTAACGGTGGGCTGTTATTCGTTCAGTGCAGTAGTAAACCATTTATATATTATCTGGTTCATTTCTTTGCACATTTGTTTTTCAGCTTAATATATATATATATATATATATATATATATATATATATATATATATATATATATATATATATATATATGTATGTATATAAATATATACGAGTATATATTGATATCTTTTTCAATGAAAGACAAAAAGTAATATTGATGAAGTTATACCTTCAATGGGCCATACGAACTGAAAAAAAGTATAACGTGCTGATAATACTCTTTAATTTATCTCGTGTTTAAAAAATTATATTGACTCGGTTTATCTAGTTTGACAGTTTTTTTGAGAAAATATGAAAGAAAAAATTAAACATTAAAAATAATTGATTTTTAGTAAAAAAAAATTCAAAAAATGTTCAAATTATTAAGTAAACTAGTGTACTAGATTTTTTTACACAAAAAATGATGACAGATTTGGATTGTGCACATTAAAAAATCTTAGAATACAAATATTTTTTTTCGGTTCCGAGTTTTATTCAAACCATGAAATTACGTTTCGGTTTGAAGCTCTGTACCTTGTCTTCAGTTTACCCGATATCAACATTCTTGAACTCGAGGGGAGTTTCTTCTTTCCTTACATATCTTAGAAGGTCTGTGTAAAAAAATATGATTACGATATAAAACAAAATTGAAGTTTTTTGTAGATAACGTTGGTTCTAGAAACCGTAGGAACATCACGGATAAAGCAAATCGCGTAGTTTAACAATCATTACCGATGTCCCGAATTTGGTTTGAATTGTTCAAAGGGCTCCTGATTTATGCGCGATTATTTTAATCTTTATATTAGATTTTAAGACGGGAAAGTTTGTAGCCCAAAAATTTTTATTTTCAGATTCGCTAGAAAATTTGAATATACTTCACTCCGCTAGCCAATGTACACTTTCCTCTAAAATTCAATTAGTTCGTTTTAAAAATTGGATCAATTTTAAATTTACTATTTCTGTTAACGAATAATGTTTTTGTATTACACATAAATACCACCTTAAAATTATCTTCATAAAAGTATCTTATCCATGTACATATTATAATATAGGAATATTATTTGTGCTCATGAATTAATAAATATTATACTTTTATAACGCCGATGTAAATATTATCGTAAACAAAAATATAAGAAAAGTAATATTAAATATTTTCGAGACTAAATTTTTTAAAAATGAAATAATTAAATTTTGGAGCGTTCTAGTAGGTCTATTGATTTATATCAATATAGAACAGTATTATAATATGATATAAATATATTTTTTTACTATGATAGTGTTTATAGCTGTGGTGTAAAAGTGAAATGTAATGGTGTTATTTTATTAAGAATAATTCTTTTATATTATGATATGTACATGGTTAAGAATCCCTTCTTGCCTGGGATGCTATAGTACATTTCAAATGTAATTTGAATATTTAAAGCTGTATTTACGTGTAATATAAAAACATTATTCGTGATCCATAAAAAGTAAATATACTTTTTTCCTTAATATTTTCAGTATATTTTCGAATATTATTTCAAGAGTTTAAAAAACTTTTCGTGAGTTGTAAAGTTCTATCTTATATTGTATCACGTTTCATTTTTATAATTGAAATTGTTCTGAGAACTGTTGTATCTAAAGGTTTTATTAACGTGATGTAAATGTAAATTAAGGTAATTAAACACCCGTCTCTTACCTGGAAAATTAAAAAAATAGAAGTCCGAATAGGCAACGGTAGCAAGAGGTTTATTTTTTTAAAGAATTAGTGAAGAGGAATCTTCCAATTTTCTTTTCTTTATTGAAGAAAAACTTCTTGCTATAAAGAGAAAATGTAAAAGTTTATTTAAAAATTAGACATGGATGGATATGGTGGACTTTATAATAAAGTAAAGAGAGCTGAGTGTATAACCCAAATATGACACTCTATAAATGAGTGAATCTCTGGTACTTTTAAATTTTTTGGCGGCAACATAAAAATTAATTTATATAAGAAATAAAGTGCTCAACATTTTTTTTCATACTTTAAATTTTTTATATTGCGCCAAACATCTATTAAAAATCCTGTTCTTCAGAGCTGGAAGAAGACATTACAATTTTCGAGATTATCATCCCTTTCCTAGTTTATTTGTTTTTGATATTACATGTTCAATTTTAGGACATTTTAGACTTGAAAACTAAAGATTAAAAACCCACAAACGAACATTGAAAAAATGCTTTAATATATATTTGTAATCTTCCAAATAATTTGTTTGGAAGAAAAAATAAAATTGTATTTTTAAAAAATCGAGTTAAAATCACATGTCTTTAAATATTTCTAAAAAGCTTTATTACAAAAAATTTTCAAAAAATTGGTGGTAACGATGGCACATTACCATTTATTGTCTTACCTGAATCGAGATTATGTTTGCATATAAATATTGCTACTAAAGATGTTTTGCTTCATTTATGTATAAGATAAAATTAATTCAAATTGTTTAATTATAAAACAAATGTATATAATAGGAGGAACAGTAATTACAAAGAAAATGTATACAACGAATTACCTTTGTTTTTTCGCCCAAATTCACATAAGAACGGAAAACTCCTGGATTTATTTCTGACTCCTGAAAACCCTTTTGTAAAATGATAAATGACCACAAACTACCTTTTAGATTCCATCTATTTTCAGGAAAATGCGCTTGAAGCAGAATGAGAATAATGATGGGCTAATCTCGGGAAAGGTATTTTGGGGCCCATAAGGTTATATTTTTGTAAAACATATTGAGAAATATTATTTAATTATTTGGTAACACTAAACTATTATTTTTTAAATAGTATACTGCTATTAAGAGCGATAATACTAAGAAATGGTAATTTTGTGGCCTGGGACAGAGAAAGATAATGAATTATAGTTGGGTAAATTGCTTCAAAGTGAAATACTTCTGATGTGATTTATAGGTTTCAACAAACAGATAAGCTTAAAATAAAAAAGCTGGCACTATAAGTTTTACAACATAGCGCCAGTTTTGGCAGAAATTTTCATTGGACACAAAATTTAAAATTAAATGAGAATCTCTCATGTGGTAATTATAACATTCTTTAATATCTTTTAATTATACTAAAGGACCCAAATAACAGAAATATATGTTATATAATTATAGAATTACTATATTATATAATGAAGCATTGCAGTTAACCTGAAACGTTGTTTAATTCAATTATTTTTTTCAATAAAGAAAAAAGAATTGGAAGATTCTCTACACTAATTTCTGATAAGTTATGTTGGATTTCTTGTTTTAATCTACTTTTGCCATTACTAAATTTTAGATTTAATTTTTTTTTTTTTAACACTGACAAATAAGTTTTAAAAAACCAAATGGAAGATTTCTTGAATACTGGAATGTGTTTTAAAATTGTTTGGCAGCGATTTCTCAAGAAGTGATAATGATTCAAATTACTACAAAATTTTGTAGTAATTTGAATCATTATTATCAATTATACCTACTAATTATATTTGTATAACGTCTTAACTGTGTCAGGGAGTAATTCCGTATGTCAAGAAGAAATATGTCATTAATTATTTCAAATTAAAAAAATAGCATTAAAAAATTAGTAAAGTTTTACTAAATTTCTGTGTTAGTTCCATGGGTGATCCATTTTATTTTTGGCACAATAAAGCTCTATGTTTAAGTTTGTACATTACCTGCTCTTCATCTATTTATCCGCATCTGCTCTTCCAGGTCATTAGCGAGCCATAATTCACAAAATTATATGTTGTTCAACATATTATCATCATCTAAAAACCTTAATGTTCTTGTAATTTGTTTTTCATTGATACTCAAAGCTTGTGTTATTGCGGAAGGTATGTTATATCTTGTTCTGGCGTCGATGTATAGTGTGCATGATATTACAATGTGCTTTATTGTTGGTGTTGTATTGCATTTGTCACAGAAGGGGCGGTTCAAGGCCTCTAACTCATGAGGCATTATAGCCAATCCTCAATCTAGTTAGGATAACTTCTTTCTTTCGGCATTTTTTTATGGAAGTTTTCAAGGTCTTTTTTTATTTCCTGTAATTTGCATGGTGAAGATATCCATTTTGTTTGACACTTGTTCATAATTGCCTGTTCAGAATTTCGTCTCCAGTCTTTCGCTGTTATAAAGTTCATAGTTGTCTCTCTTTCATTCTTGCCCTAGTTGCTTTTCTGTCAGCTGTTTACTTTCTAGCAATACTACAGTGCGATACACAACTTTCATGTCCACTGACTCAAACATTTCCCAAAGGCAGTTATTTGTTTTCACACTTAATGTGGACAATAAATAAAATTATTTTCATAAAATAGATTTGTATCTTTTTTTTTTTTTTAATTTAAAGAAGCGCTTAAGTTATAATACAAAATTGGACTTACAGTTTGAAATTTGTTACTTTAAAAGTTTTTTCCTATTTGTTTCCTCTTTTTAACTACGATTTGGTCTCCTTCTGTAGTGTTTGAACTAAATATTAAATAATTGAAACTATCGTGTGTTTAAAGTAACTGCTATATTTGACCGCTAAACGGTCCGGCTGCTATCCCAGTTCGCATTACGATATTTTTCAGTAGGTTTATCTTTTGTATACAACCCTTAATTTAGATATTAATTTAGATAAACATGATCCCTAAATTGGTCCGGGCTGATGTTTAGCAATCTGTAATCTTTCAAATATTATTTATTTGATTTTAAAAATAAATTTTGCATACGATTTTTTTTTTTAAGCTTATTCCTTATGAAAACTCCTTCAAAGCAATTCCTTATTATCAGTTACTTTTTACTGTTACTATTAACTGTTATACAATAATACTGGTATGATTGACGGTTTGTCCATTCCTGAGATAGTTGTGGTTCCCTTAATTATTATTTTAATTAGAATTGATTATTATTTTTCATATTATTATATTATATAAATATTCATAATATTGTCATTGTCTTCATGAGACGAAATTATAATGAATTTTCCTTAATGCCTGCTCATCTATATTTCGACTGTGGAGGAGCCATGGTTCGGTCCGCTGATTTCTATTGCATATATGCATGCCACACCCAGGTATTCGATTTTATGCGAATTGGGTGATATATAATTATATTGGTGTGTGAAATGAATCCATGCGATGTAGGATATTATAATAATTAAATTGTTTGTATATTTAAAACAATTTAAATCTTTCTATATTTTCTTTCCATCTTTCTAGTAACTATCTTACATAGGTATATACACACACAAACACACACATACGTGTGTATATATATATATATATATATATATATATATATATACATTCAAATATATATATATTCATATATATATGATCCACAAAGGCAGATTTAAACTATACATTTACAATATCCAATAATGGAGTAATTTTCTGGAGTAGTATTCTTCTAAATTAGAATAGTAACTATTTGCATTAATGTTATTTACAAATAATTTTACTGTCGAAAAAAAGTAATAACTTGTTAAATTATTGCTAAAGTGAGTTAATTGAAGATCACCAATAAAATTAAATGTGCAATAAAATTAAACATCAATTATAACATAAGATTATACAGTATAAAGAAATAAGGAAAAAATCAATTTAAAAAATAAGAACACTGATGACTTATTACAATTCCTCAAAGTCAAATGCTGGTATTTTATTAATAATTCTCGATATTAGGCACAGTAATTAAATAAGGCATTTGTTTTAAAATTAATATAGTTCATATAATATAATTTCAACGTTTTGGGTTACTGCAAAAAGATTTTTGGTATTTACTGAAAATATGCCATATATTTACTTAACAACATATGATTAGTCAAAATAATTTCTATCAGAATCTAAAAAATACAACACTCCACCATACTACAGGCTTATTTATTGGATCTTTGAAAAATTAACCCTCGAAAAGCATTTTTAATATGACCATGGTTTTTAAAGCTTTCCTTTCGTAAAAAGTTGTTCAAGTGCTTGATAAAGTGGAAATCAGTAGGAGACCTCTCTCCTACTGACTTCCACGTTTAGATTAATAGGATGATTGTTGTATGATTTCGTACCCCTACTCGTGGAGTCATCGAAGCATTGTTTGTGCAAAGTGTTGCCGAGCATTATCGTGGAGAAGTATCGGCCCCTTTCGATTAATCAATGGGCAAAGATGTTGTAGATTCCAATGTATGACATCAATTTTTTCACTGGACTGGTCTGCATAATCTCGCCATGATTGAGAAAGCTATAGTGGATAATGCCTTGATGGTTCTTCTTTGTCTAACCATTGACTACAACGCCTTCAAAATCCATTTCTCATAACACTTCACTATGCGTTCGAATAATTCATCATTATTATTGCGTTTTTTTTTTGTTTTTTTTTGGCGCTCGTTTAACTGGAAAGACACCCACTTGGTAAGTTTTTTTTTGTCTTATCAATGGCCTCCAGTTGGCGTATGAACCATCATACACCACCTGGTCGGCCTATATACCAATATTCCGTTCTCTGTCATTCTGTCATCTTCTGCCATTACTCATGTGGTTTTGGTTGGGTGTGCTTCCACTGTTGACTTCCGCTGATCGTTGTCAACTACAGAATGACCTTCCTTGTCTTCCAACTACAACTACAGAATGACCTTCCTTGTCTTCCAACTACAACTACAGAATGACCTTCCTTGTCTTCCAACTACAACTACAGAATGACCTTCCTTGTCTTCCAACTACAACTACAGAATGACCTTCCTTGTCTTCCAACTACAACTACAGAATGACCTTCCTTGTCTTCCAACTAGAAATCTCCACTGCGATACTTCTAAAATCAACGCTGCACTCTGCACTCGTTAATGGTGCTCTGACCCCACACATCATTGATATTAGGAGCAGTTCGTACAGCAATGCCCCATAGTTTAAATTCGTAAACATTATTTTGAAGAAAATAGCTTCTTGACATTTCTTTTCATCTTTTATTTTATTTTTATCTTTTATCAACAAAATATTATTTGATAATTATTATTTGAATTTTGGGTGAAAGAGAGAATACAAAATCAGATTTATTATGATATATATGGAATTAATGTTAGAGATTTATTTTGTGTACAAAATTGATTTTAAAACGTAGCAAAGACCGAAATCTGCATTATGTTTGTATTTACCCGATATTTATAATTTTATTTTTTAAAATGCTCATATTTTAAATGATCTAAAAATAATTGTAAAGTAATTAACTGTAATGAATCCAACTGGAATGACAACGAATGTCTTTGATGGTTTGGAGTTATATTCGAAAATATCGGAAATATATATATATATATATATATATATATATATATAACTTATTCTTACTCTTTTAGAAGAATCATTAATCTCAATTAATAACTAACAACAAGCCTAGATGTTTCCTACTTATTTTTTTTAACTTTAGAGATCAGTTTTTCTCTTATCAACAGTTTTTCATTCTTAATTTCGTGAATAAATCAAACTTCAGCTGAAAACCGTATAAAGTAGAATCATTTATTATCTAAATAATAGTAAAGTAAAATCAGATTTATCAATATCGTGATAAAGGCATTAATATTATTCTGTAACGTAATGTTTTAGGAGAATTGACATGATTATAATGCCATTTAACACCGAATGAGACCCCCTTGAAAGTTGGATTGTTTCATGAATATGATAAAATGAATGAATGTTAATTCATTGTAAAATATTAAATAAAATAAATGGAAACATGTCTAATGATGGAGAATATCAAATTCAAAATGCTTTGATCAATTGAAGAATAAAACAAATAATCTATCTTGAGTAATTTTTAATGGATTGAGTGTTGTTTGTAAATAAAGTTTGTAAATAATTTATATTGTAAAAATAGCACTCATAATTTAACATTTAACAATGAAATATTTCCTTCATGTTAACGTAATAAAATAGCATAAATACTTATTAGCGGTTCGCTGTTGAGATTTTATTCATTTTATATCAGTATCCGAATAATACAATAGCTTTCAACTTATTCTAAAATTAGGAATTAACGTTAATCCCTCCGATATTGTCAACTAGTTCTACAGTAGACACTTCCTTCAATTATAATCTTTATGCAATTCCGGTTGCAATATACGATTCAGTATATTTCATAATAGATTAGCATTTCATAATCCTGAAATGCTTCCGAAGGTGATGACTAAACGTTGCAATGATATATAGTATATATAAATTAACATCAATTGCGTTGGATTATCTCATACAAGATTCTTTTTTAAATGTCATAACCCTGGATGGGGTTATACCATCAAAATATACCCATATTCATGGGCATATTTTGATGATAGATAAGGATATAGTGGTGAGTTTTCCTCAGGAAATAACATTAAGGATACTGCTCAAGGCGCAAGGGGGACCCATATTCAATCCGCGCGTAAATAAGCCAACGTTTATACAGCTCTTGTACCATAAGGAGTAGACCTTCTTCTGAAATTGGAACCTGCGCCAAGAAGGTCTCTAATCCATTGGGGTCGGCGATAGTCTAAGGGCCATCGTTGTAGGGGATCAGGAGGCCCTTAGCTCACCTTATATACACCTCCCTTTTATAGGGCACTGCTGCACTGCGCTGCATCCAAACTGCATATTACCTGGGGCTATACCCTTCTTCCAAGTTTCTAGATGGGAAACCTTTCGAGGGAATGTATGAGGCCCAAGTTTTATACCGGAGAGATTTATAGCATGGTCCTACCGACTGTTGGAACGAGTTTAAATAGTTTATGACGAACCGTTTTCCTTAGTATGATAAATTTTAAAACTACCCTAACATTCAGGGCATGATATTTTCTCGCTAAAATATTTCTGGTTCGATAATAATATTTGTTTATTATATAAACTTTCGTACTATTATAAACATGCCCAATCCTCAATATTATTATATTCGTTTAGATTAGAACATAGACAATGCATTGCATGCATTAATAAAATCGATTCCTATTGCTATCTGCTTCATTTTATTATTATAATTGAAAAATCCGAAAAATCGTACATTTTTAGCACTCTTCTCATATTTCCTGACCTCTGAGTTTTGGTCATGTTCCGTATTATTTTAATTTTTAATCTACTACTAAGTCTCAGTTATCGATAGCTACCAAATACTCTATAATATGATAATTCCATAAAATATGGATACAGCTTAGAACAAATGTTTGTTCTAAATATCTTCGGTTTTGTCGCAAACACATAATCGTTATTCCATCAAAAATGAAAATTTGTATGTCCCAGAGTTAAAATAAATTATTTTACCGAGTTGATTCGATTTTAAGAAAATGAAAAAATACCTTTAGAACATTGTATTTTTAAAAACATCCGAAGAGAAACATTTATAGCAGGAACTACTGATTCTGAAATTTTTAAGTTGTATAGTAAATTAAAAATTGTTAAAGTATAGCATTTCCACGTCAATGTAACCTTTTCCAAATCAATTGTCACCTTTTCCATTTCAATTGTAACCTTTTCCATTTCAGATGTAACTTTTTCCATTTCAATTGTAACACAACCGCACATGAATTAATTCAATATTATTTATTTTAATACTGAAAAATAATTATTTTAATTACATTAATGACTTTCTGCATATTCTTTCGACATTCTTTTCGTTTATTAGATAAATGATATTAAGTGCTAATTTCAAGTAGTTAGTTTAAAGTTTTTAAATAAAATTGTTGTCTATTTATTTTTAGATATTTATTATTTTTTATTTATTTAGTGGAGGGAGCGTGTATTTCATCGATTTGGTGATCCTTCATTAGGTTTTCGAAGTTGTTAATGTCAAATTTACTGCCGAAAATTTGTTCGACCACGAGTATTTCTACTTAATTATTAGTTTTCAAAATTATTTGGTATAGGTATCGTTTACTAGGTTTTCAAGGTCACTATTTCCGAATTCACTATCGGATTTCCGATCGCGCATGCGCATTTCGCTTTTCCGTTTCTATTGAAGATTTCTATGATAAAGGATTTTGGATCGCGCATGCACGTTTCGCATTACCGTTACTGTAGGAGTTCTCTATGATGTAGGGATCGCTAATAAAGTTTTTAAGAGTTCTGATTCCATTTCTTGAATTTGATTTAGGATCACGCATGCACATTTCGCTTTTCCGTTGCTAATGAAGATTTCTATGATAAGGGGATCGTTTATTAGGTTTTCGAGGGTTCTGATTCCATTTTTTTAGTTGGGTTTTTGATCGCGCATGCGCATTTTGTATTTCCGTTACTGTTGGAGTTTTCTATGCTATAGGGATCGCTAATAAGGTTTTTAAGGGTTCTGATTCCATTTCTTGAATTAAATTTTTTATTGAGCATGCGCGATTCGCTTTTCCCTTACTGGTGAAGATTTCTATGATAAAGAGATCGTTTATTAGGTCTTAGAGGGTTCTGGTTCAACTTTTTAGTTGGGTTTTGGATCGCGCATGCGTGTTTTGCATTTCCGTTACTGTTGGAGTTTTCTATGAGGGATTGCTAATAAGATTTTCAAGGGTTCTATTCCATTTCTTGAATTAAATTTTTTATTGAGCATACGCAATTCGCTTTTCCCTTTCTGGTGAAGATTTCTATGATAAAGGTTATCATTTATATATATTATTTATAGTTTATCCTTAATTAAGTTTTCGAAGGTTCTTATCGAGCATGCACATTTTGAATTACTGTTAATGCTGACATTAATAATCTCTCTGGTACAAGTATCTTTTATGAAGTTATCAATCATCATATTTTCGAATTTACAATTGGATTTTTGATCTCGCCTGTGCATTTCGATTTAATGTTCTTATTAAACTTTTCTTCGTTTACAAGGGCCGTTTATAAGATTTACAAAGATTCTGATTTATTTTTTTGAATTGGATATTTCATCGAATAAGCTCATTTCGGATAACCGTTACCATTGACCTTTTTTTTGGTAAAGTTATGGTTTGTTAGGTTTTATACGACGATATACTCAAAAAAATGTCAAATATAATTGTATTTGAAATGCACATGCTCAATAAAAATAAAATTTGAAAAAAGGAATCGGAATACACAAGTCGTTAATGCGAAAATCGAATTAACGACTTGTGTAAGAAAGAAAACTTCAATAGTACCAGCAAATGGAAGAGCACTGGCGCAATAACAATTCCAGTTAATAAAAAATTCAATCAGAGCCTTCGATAATCTTACTAACGATCCCTATATCATAGAAAACTCCAACAGTAACGGAAATGCAAAATGCACATGCGCGATTAAAAATCCAATTAGAAATATCGAAACAGATCCCTCGAAAACCTAATAAACGATCCCTTTATCATAGAAATCATCAATAGCAACGGAAAAGCGAAATACGCATGCGCGATCCTAAATCCAATTAAAGAAATGGAATCAGAACCCTTTAAAACCTTATTAGCGATCCCTATAGCATAGAAAACTCCTACAGTAACGGAAATACAAAACGCCCATGCGCATCAAAAACCCAACTAAAAAAATTGAATCAGAACCCTCGAAAACCTAATAAACGATCCCTTTATCATAGAAATCTTCATTAGCAACGGAAAAGCGAAATGCTCATGCGCGATCGGAAATCCAATTGTGAATTCAGGAAATAGCGTCCTTGAAAACCTAGAAAACGATACCTATACCGAAGAATTTTGAAAACTAATAATTGAGTAGAAATACTCGTGGCCGAAAAAATTCTGATAACACTTCTGACGATAAATCTAGATTAAATATTTTGTTAGCATGGAAAATTAGACAATTTGAAAACCCTAGTATTACTTGGCTAGCCCGGAAGTTAAAGAAAAGAACGGAAGTCAAGGTCTCCCCGTCTCCGCTGTTCTCGACAGCTTGGTAATTTAAATATTGTAACCTTACATATATTATAACTAAATCATATGTCGATATAATCCTCCTTTATATTGTAATCATCAATATTTAAAAAAATGTAAATTCTGATAAAATTATTTCAATTTTTTTATAATTGGTTTTAAACTACTTGAGTGATTCTATGGTACATTTAAATTTATAGGCGAAAAAAAGTAAAATAATAAGATAATTTGTACAATAAATAAAGTGCTTTCAATTTTTATCGTACTTTATATGTCATAGTTTTGAAGTTGTGCCAAACTTCTATTAAGAATCATTAGAGCTGGAAGAAGACATGTTGTCCAGTGAATTTATACTTTATATATATTTATAGTGGGTTTATACTTTGAAAGCCAATGAATGGATTTAAAAAAAATATATTGAATTTCTTACATCAAGAAGTAAAATGTTTGCCCATTAAAAGTTTATGCTTTTGATTTGTTTTTTAAAATTTTATTTATTTATTTTTTCAAAATAAAAAATAATTCTATTTATATCTGCACCATACAACAGGCATTGTAAATTTCCTTGAAAAATAGATATTGAACTATTTCAATAATCAGAAGTTCACTGTATGTAAGAAAACCCTAAATTATTTGCTCATTTTACATTCTGTGCTTAATATGTTTAAAACTGCCAATCGCGCGAAAAACACTGAGTACCTCTTTTGTAGTAAAGTGAATTCGCTAAAATTAGAGTCCTAAAAGATTGTTTTTATGTTTAGTAGTTTCCGAGATATTTTTTTCAAAAAACGATATATTTTCGAATAAGAATTCCACAATCATTCAGACAATTTTTGGAACATGTAATTTTTCGCTATGAATTTAAATTCAATATTTTAGGCCCCGAATGTCCTAGTAAAATTTGGAGTAGGCGTAAAGAATAGGAAAGGTAGGGACGGGGAATGACAGTACATTACCTTTTTTTTGTCTCGTATGAATTGAGGTTAAGTTTGCATGCAGATATTACTACCAATGTTGTTTGGTATCATTTATTTAGTAGATGAAATTGTTTAGTTATAAAAGTAATAAATCTGAAGGGGAGAAGGGGAGAGTAATGCCGCAATAAATGTACACAACGCATTTTTTTACATTGTTTTTTTTTTCTTTTAATTTCACTCTAAAAGAAACTAAAAACACTTAGATTTACATCGGATTTTCTTCTGAGTATTTTTTCGGTGATGTTCTACATATGCATATGAAAAGTTGAATGCATTATTGAAAATACTTCATGTTGTAAAATCGATGATATAAAGTGACATTTTCGCTAAGTTGATTTTTACGAAAAAGTTACTGCAACATTCCAGCAATACCTTAAATAGGCAAGTTCAGTTTCTAGTTCTCGAACTATGATGTTCATATACATACAGATACACAGACTATTTTGTGAGACTTGGTTATTTGGAATCAACGTATCTTAAAACCTATATTTCAGTTGAAAACCCGGATTCAAAACTTTTTACGGTCACAGCTAAATATTACTATATACTCGTTACTATATATTTCTTGTATAGATAAGTGAAAGTAATATATATATATATATATATATATATAAGTTATGTGACCACGAGTTAAAATTGATAAAAAAAGTAAAAGGTTATAGAAAGAACACGCACAAAGACTCAATCAATACGGCTTTATTCCTCTTAATAATCCTCCTTATATACATTTATCATTGTTTACATAGTAGATTTGGGTATTAAGTACAATAGTGATATGATCCAGACTATAACTCCCCCCCCACCAGTTTACGTAAATTCCTCGTAAACTTCTTTCATAAAAATAAAAATAAAATAAAAAATAAAACAATTTTTCTGTTTACCCTAACATTACATCAAAAGAAAATATACATTTGATAAAATATACCTTATATGTATATATAAAAAAAATTAGATCACAAATTTCTCTAGTCTACTGACATCTTACTACTAAAAAAAAACAGAACAATACACAAAAACAAAAAAAACTTTCTTACAGTTATCTACCTAAAAAGAAACGTAAACGAAACCTTTGTGGCTATATAGCCATTTAACACACTTACCACACTCTCGCGCACTTGGTATCACAAAGCAACATTAAGAGAAAAAGAAAATATATCAAAAAAAAAATAAATTTTTTATTATGTACACATTTGTTTGTGTCCCTGCGACGAGGGTACTCCAGCTTCCTACGGTGTTGCTATCATTGGGAACTTTAATTGCTCGATATGAACTGTCCTACGTTTTGTGGGTTTCTTAACACTCTCAATGGTGACAATGTTGTGCTCTCTAATTACCACCACCCTGAATGACCCCTCGTAACGCAGTAACTCCTTACCTCGATTAGTGCCTAACTTTCTATACACTATCGTCCCAATTTTCACCTCTCCCATCATATCCCTGAGGTTGAGATTGTCTCTAGCGACCCTTTTGCTTTTCTCTTTCTCTATCTTCTCCCGGACTTTTACCCACAATTTCTCCCTCTCAATAGTATTATTGACTACCCCCTCCTCGTCCGCTGTCGTGCCCCGATAGTCCCGCCGATGACCGCGGAGTCCGAAAAGTATTTCGAATGGCGAAAAACCTGTTGCTGTGTGAATGGAATGGTTGTATGCCACTATAGCTTTCGCCATCGCCACGTCTGGTTCCAGCCCCTTATCCGTTTGGTACACCCTCAGGTGGTCGCTCAACGTGCTGTGCAATCGTTCGATACTTCCTCTACTCTTGGGATGACCTGGGGTGTTGAGATGCCACACCACGTCTTTTTTTGAGATGCCACACCACGGAGAAGTATCATCTCCGTTCTGACGCTGGCGTTATCGAACTCTCTTCCTCCATCGGACGAGATCCGATCGGAAACTCCGTAGAATTGGAACCACATATTTAGGGCCCCTAACACTGCTTCTGTGGATCGTTCCCGAATCTGATATGCCATGGCTGTTTTGCTAAAAAGATCGATCATGGTGATCCATTTATATCCCTTCCACGTGAAGGTATCAATCTGGAGATCGCTCAGCGGTGCATTGGCGGTGGGTGTCTCCTCTTGTCTCCCCCTTGGTGGTCGTTTATCATATTTGGTGCTAAGACAGACTTCACAACCCCTTATGGTCTCGTCGATCATTTTTTTCATGCCCCACCAAAAATACCGTCTTCGCAACGCTTGCAATGTTTCGTGCACCCCGCGGTGGTTCGTTTTGCTCTGATGGTATGCGAGCGTTACCTCTCTCTGTTGTTCGGCATCTCTGAGTGTCTGGACCATCAATTTACATCGGACAAATGTTCTATCAACCCCTATTCTCTCGGATCGCCATATGCGTTTAATTTTCTCCCAAATGGTGGTGTTCCCGACATAGAGGTGATGGATTCTTCCAGGTTTGGATGCATCCTTTAGCGCTCTGCAGATTTGGTCGTCTCTAGCTTCCGGTTGCGACCAGATGATCATGATCCGACTATTCCCGTACCGCGTATATTCAATTTTCATCAACCCGGAGGTCCTGGTTTTCCAGATAATTTGTCGATGCTTGTCATTGACGATCTCCTCTAATTCTTCCATATCTGGCGGTCTTTCGTCATTCGGGTTCTCATCCTCTGAAAGTTCCTGTCCTTCGTCTGTCGTGCCATGCTCTCCCTCCCCTTCTGGTGTCCACTCTCGCAGAAATTGCCTCACGTTCCTGGATGGTTCCCCTTCGTCTTCCTCTATTGCGTTTACCGTTATCGCGCGGGATAGCCAATCCGCTACCACATTCTCTTTGCCCGGCTTGTATACGATGTCCATGTTGTATTGGCTTAGGAATTCTTTCCACCGAGTAACCCTCTCGGAGGATTCTTTTAGCTTCCCAACCCATTGTAGGGGTCTATGATCCGTATATACTCGGAATTTTCTCCCGAACACGTAGGGCCTGAAGTGGTCAATGGCCCACACAATTCCCAATAGTTCTCTCTCGAGGGCGCTGTACCTAGTTTCTGTTTCTGTGAGGCGCCTGCTGGCGTAAGCTACGGGCCGTTCCCCCCTGTCTCCGTCTTGGGATAACACCGTCCCCAGCGCGTACTCGCTCGCATCCGTCGTGATTGTGAACAGTTTTTCGAAATCCGGGAACGCGAGTACCGGCTCCATCTGTAACCTCTCCATGCATTTCCGGATGTTATCTTCTGCTACTGCAGTAACTATTATTTTCCGCCCTTTCTTTAGTAGATTATTGAGAGGTACTAAATACTCAGCCATTTCCGGCACGAACCGCCTGTAATAATTCAGCGTCCCCAATAGCCTCCTAATACCTTTTACATCTCTGGGCACCGCTATCTTCCGTATGGCCTCAGCTTTGTTCGCATCGGGTCTAACTCCTTCTTTCGAAATGGTGTGCCCTAGAAAATTTATTTGTTCCTGGCCCAATTTGTCCTTGGATAGTTTTAGTCCAAATTGTCGCATCCTGTGAAGAACGCTCTTTAAATGTTTCACGTGCTCATTCTCGGTTTTACTAAAAACTAAAAGGTCGTCCATATAGATTTGGCATACGGATTCATCTATACCCCTTAAGAACTCGTCCATGAGGCGCTGGAACGTGATGGGAGCGTTTTTTAATCCAAACGGCATCCTCGTGAACTCATAGTGTCCTCTTTCGAACGTGAATGCCGTCTTGGGTTGATCTTTCGGATGCATTTTTATTTGATGGTACCCTGCCTTTAAGTCCAATGTGCTAAATATCGTTGCCCCGCTCAGCCTGTCTAAAATGTCCTCGAATCGGATATTTTTCATCGATCGTGTTCTCATTCAGTTTCCGGTAATCTATTACTACCCTGTATTTTTCCTCGCCCTGCGCGCTCTTTTTTCTCACTGCCCACAAAGGACTGTTGTAGGGAGATGTACTATCTATGATTATCCCCTGTTTCTTTATATTCTCTATCTCTTCCCGGATGTGGTGACGTAACGCTTGCGGGTATCTCCGCTCCTTGACGTAAGTCACTCTCTCTTGTTTTAGCGGGATTTCATGTACTGTCTTTCCCGTCGCTCCCAATACGTCGCCTTCTTTGAAGAAGACATCCCCGTATTCCGTTCTTAACGTCTGTCTCCAATCTTCCATCCTATTCGAGCTTTTTGGTCCCTTACGAGAGTTTGACATTTGAACTTCTCCCCCCCTATCTTTATGTTCCATTTCCCACCGCTATGTCTAATCCTCGCGCCTACTTTCCCTAGCAGATCGCACCCTATAATAACCTGGTAATCCCGGGGCATACCCCCCACGATATGTACTTTTAAATTAGACCCCATAGCTCCCCATCTATCTAGCCCTATCTCTGCCTCCCCCTCTACTTCACATGGGCCACCCAGGGTGATTAATTTGCAGCAACATACCTGGATCTGGAGTGTCCTCCCTCCAGCACTCAGCTTTTCCAGCGCTTCTTGACACAGGATGGTGTTAGAACTCCCAGTGTCAACCAGACATCTCACTCCGCCTTCCACTTTAATTATAGGAAGACCGCTGTGTTTCCCTCTCACGTTATAACTTACTAACCTGCGGTCGCCTCTCTGCCGCCACTCTCCTCAGACTTCCTCTCGGTGCTTCTTTCCTCCCGATATTCGCCTCCAATTGCTCCTTCCGCTCCTCTGTCCGCTTTCATTGACCTGGTCCTCTACTTCCTCTTCTGATTCTGAATTCCCGGATGTTTCTGTTGATTCCGCTGATGATCCGCTCGGTCTCCGTGAGTCGTTCCTTCTCCGAACCCTTTGGGCGTTTATCTCCATTGGTTCCGGCTGTGCTTTCTCTCTCCTTCTGTAGATGTAGGGGCACTGCCTAGCGATGTGCCCTTCCGTCCCGCACTCAAAGCATCTGGTGCGTGGGCATTGGGCTACCAAATGTCCAGTTCTCCCGCAACCGTGACACTTACGGTCTTCCTTCCTGCCGTTGTTCCTTGGCCTTGATGGTCCTGGTGGTCTTCTCTCACCCGGTGTGCCCCTCTCTCTTCTGCTATCTCCGAACTTTCTCTTTTTCCAGGTAGTTTGTGTAATCCTGGGGCGTCTATATATCATCCTAGTCCACCCGGTCTCTTCGACTTCCATTCGGGCTTCCTCATCTCTCGCGCTCACATCCACCATTTCCTGCGCGCATTCAACAAAGGTCCGTTCTCTCGGCAGGCCTTCTTTCTTTCCTGTTTCCTTAGCCAGTTGTACCTTGAGGATTGTCTACAGGAAGACCATTCTGGCTTCTACTTCTTCCACACTCCACGTCTCCCTCATTTTCTCTGTGATTCTATTATACCGAGCTAGAAGCGTCCCTGCGTATTGCCCGCTCGACTGTCGTGGCTGTCTGACTTCACGGAACATCTGGAATATGTCTTCTTCCGGGGTCCATCGGCCTCCTCCGAACGCCTTCTTTAGGCTCTCTTTTACAACTACCCATGGCGTTTCCTCATCTGCTTGAATTTGATTTAATATGCTTCTTTTTATTCTGCATATTAGGGCTGCCTTCAATGACTCCGCATCCTCTCGGGCCAACAGATTCTCCGACGTCTTTGCCTCTATCCTTGTTATTAGGCGGTCGCCTCCCTTTAAAAAATGGTTCAACTCACCTGTTTCTCCGGTGAATCTCTCCAGGTCCGATACCGCCTTCCTCAGGTCCTGTGATGTCGCTGTTTTGATTTTCAGCCATTCCAATGCATTCGCATGTGCTGCCGCCAGGGTGGTCTCTGGTAGAGGTGGGATCTCCGCCATTGGTGGGATATTATTCTGTATATTTAATACTGGTGGTCTCAGTATTTCATTGGTTGCCATCTTTCTATCTTTCTTTCCTGATCACACCGTCCGGTCTCGAAACTGAGAACTCTAAAAAAAAATAAAATGGGTTTCGGAATGGTTAAGCTCAGATCGTACTTCGTCCCGGGTTTCGGCACCAGTTATGTGACCACGAGTTAAAACTGATAAAAAAAAGTAAAAGGTTATAGAAAGAACACGCACAAAGACTCAATCAATACTGCTTTATTCCTCTTAATAATCCTCCTTATATAGCTTTATCATTGTTTACACAGTAGATTTGGGTATTAAGTACAATAGTGATATGCTCCAGACTATAACTTTTATATGTGTATATATATATAAACCAAATAATAACGAAACAACAACGTTATTTCGACGGTGAGACATTTCCATATTCAATACATGGTTTTATATTGTATAAATGAATTATTATTCTCGTTTTTAAATAAAATTCATTTATGTAATTAATATTTCAAATATTTTATTATTTTAGAGGAGAATGATTTTTTTTTTTTCAGGTGAGTGAAACCGAAACTGATCTCAGCAAGAACCGTACAGGTGATTGATCTACATAGGAAAAGTACTAAACATAGTGAAAGTATCAAACAATTTAATTAATATCATCATGATATTAATTATTTTCGTTTCAATTGAGGATTCGACTACGGCGAATTTATAAATCTAATATTTGGAGACTACAAACGACTGAAAATCCCATAATTTACTTTCGATTGTATAATTCAGCTATTGGTTGAGGGATCGTGTGATGTTTCGTCATTTTACTGATTTTTTTTTGCCTATAACATCTTAATCTGAATCATTTTAATTTATGGTAAACTATTTAATAAGCTTTCATTATCATCATCATCATATTCTTTCCCTCTCTAACGCTGCGCAGTGTGGGGATGCCCTCTATAGAGCCTCACCCAAGTGTCCCTTTCTTGAACCAATTTTCTCCTCCTGCTCCAGTCCAGCCCTCGATTCCTGAACGCCTCCCCCATGCCTTCTTCCCCGGTGATCCGTGGTCTTTCCTCTTGGTCCTCTGTCTACTCTCGTCTCATACGTTATCCTGGCCGTTCTCTCCGTGCTCATCCTCAGAACTGTTTACTAAGTAGGCAGTAGGTTCCTATGCCCTAATTGAAAACGCCGCAATCTTGGTTTGGCTCTCTTCAGCATCTTATCCAGCACCAATATGAAAAGTAGGGGGCTTAGGCTGCATCTCTGGCGTATTCCCTGCGTCGTTTCAAACTCCTTGGAGGTGTGGTTGCCAGTCCTTATTATGTTTCTCGTTTTTCGGTAGAGACTCCTGACTGCCAGAATCGTGTCAATATCCACTTGTTTTTCCAACAGAGCTCGCTATAGATCCTCCGCCTTGACTCTGTCAAATGCCTTTTCTAAATCAACGAAGCAGATAGAAAGTTCTTTACCTTTATCGGATGGACTTCTCCATGACCTGCCTCAAAGTGAAAATAAGGTCCTGTGTACACCTCGAGTTTCTGAATCCATACTGCTCCTCTCCGATCTGGCAGTCGACAACTCTTCTTACCCTTGCTTCTAGGATTCTTGAATAAAGCTTGCTTGGCACACTGAACAGAGATATGCCTCGATGGTTATTGCATACTCTATTGTCTCCCTTCTTGTAAATAGGCACCAGCTTGAAGTAAATAGGCAGCTCCTTGAAGTACTCTCTCCATCTCTCCGTTATATCTTTTTCCTGCCATAAAATCCTTCCTTTCTTGTTCTTGATTCCTTTGAGTGAATCCGGTCTTTTCTTCCTCATTCTTTTGATGACTTTGTAGAAGATCTTTTGGTTCTCTTTTGCATTTTTCTCCATTTTGTGACCAAGATCTTCCCATGATTTTTGTTTGGCTTGAAGAACTGCTATCTTGGAATCCTTCCTTCTTTCCTTGTACCTTTCATAGGCTGTAGGTGTTCTTTGGGTGAGGAAGTCCCTCCATGCTTTCTTATTTTCTTGAACCTTATTTTTCACATCATCGGTCCACCACGAACTTCTTTTAAAGCCGGATCCTGCTCTCTTCTCTCCACATACCCGTCTAGAAGCATCAAGGATGATTTTCTTGAATGATGACCAGCTCTGCTCTATGTCATGAGTGATCAGAATCTCGTTCCATCCTATTTATTTCTTCTTGAAAGTATCGGGACATTTCTTCTTCTTTTAGCCTGTAGGACTTTATTATTTTCTTTATAATTTTCTTATGCCTTTTCCGAGGAGTTTCATCATTCCATAGTTTGTCCAGTGTTAGGAGCTAGTGATCGCTTCCAATGTCAGACCCTCTTTTGACTCTTGCATCCATAACTTCACCTACCGTTTCTTTTCTTATCAGAAAATAATCTATTATAGATTTTTCACTTCTTCCTGGTTCCTCTCTGGTGAATCAATGGATTTCTCTATGCCGGAAAGAGTGTGTTCGCTATTCTCAATGAATTTCCCACACAAAAACTGAGAATTCTTTCTCCGTTATTGTTGGTTTTGCTTTCGCCAAACTTCCCAACGAATCCATCCCACTTTTCATTCTCATATCCTACTCTGCCATTTAAATCTCCAAGAATCATTGGGGTGCCTTCACAACCATCAACCGCCTTTTGCAGGTCATCAAAGAACTTTTCCTTTTCCTCCTGCCTAGCATTATCATTGGGACCATATGCTACTCTAAGTGAGTGTATCCTCTCACCCTCCATGATATCCAGAACCATTAGTCTGTCATTCACACACTTCATCCCTCTGACAGACAGGCATAAGTCGTCGTGGTATAGAAATCCTATTCCACTGGCAACCCTCTCGTTTCCGCTGACACCCGAAAACAGAAGGGTGCAATCTTGTAACCTTTGCCCTTCTTCTTTGTTTCCGTAATAGCAAGGATATCGATCTTTGCCTTCTTCATTTCTTCCACTAGTTAGCACTCTTTTCCGTTCAGGCCCCGTACGTTCCAGGTTGCAAGTCGAATAAACCGTTCCACGCCGCGTCGAATTCCGTAAAATCAGTCCAGTTCCATTTCTTCCATTGTCTTTAATTTATATTAATTTAAGGAGAGTGGGTTATCAGCCCACTGCCCCCGAGTCAGGTGGAGGGATTGCCTCCTCATAGTTCCCTGACAAGCTTCCTTGTCCGTGTTTACTGAAGTTGACCTTTGTCTGTGATGTGGGGTGTGTGTAGTGCGCTGTATTTGGTGTACTGCATGATTGTCAAAGTTTTTGTTCCCCCAACCTGGAGGACCAGCAGCTTTCATTATAAAACATAAAATTTGTTTTTAAATTCTTATTTTAGATTTCAAAAAATGGTATGAGTTATTCCAAGATTATTTTGAGTTTACTTCAGATTTTTTAAAATTATTTTTCTTCAATCCCCATGTATATATCTTTTGGATTTTATTCTGTATTCACTATATTTTATCTTTTTAACTGGTATCGTGGAATATTTTTAAGTGTTTCATAATTACGTATTGTTATTGATATGGTATTTAGTTTGCAAGCAAGGCTTCCTGCATTGCATTTATAATCGTAAGTATAGATCGGCGATTCGGTCATTAACTTGTTTAAAATCCTGCTCATTACTGAGAGAGGAATCGGAGATTCGAGGAAAAAGAACAAAAGAACTCTGAGTGGGTGTAGAATATTCATTACCGCTACCCTATTCGCTTTGCTGAGTAGAGACATTAATTTTTTTGCTTAGGAATGAATCATATCAAACAGGAGCCAATGAATGCCAAAAATGGAGCCAATGGAGTCATAAAAAGAAAAAAAAAGTTTCAGTTTGTAGTTCCGGTCTGATTACTCAAAAGAGCGGTTTTGTCCTTTTGGTGTACTAAATATTTATACAGACATTTTAAACATTTAATTACATGATTTTTCCAACTGCTTCTTATATTGAATCCAAAAAGGATAATTAATATATATTAAAAACCTCATATTTTCATTCTTTCCGCACCACATCAAATTTATTCAATTGATTTCTGAATCAAGGGAGCATGACGCCCAAAATAAAGTCCCAAAAGGGATCTGTTAGCCTCTCTGCTCCAACTCCACTCTCCCCTACTCGCGGTGGGCCCTGTTAAGTCTACCAACTCAGTTGGAGGTTGGGTACCCAATCCCTTCGGAAAGCTGGGTCGATGAACCAACGAGAGACGGATGTTCTGGTTTCAGTTATGAATGAACATTATGAATGATAGAATGGGTTCCAGAATATCTGGGAACCGAACATAACATTCTTCAATCACCCGGATGTAAAATTGATTCAATTTTAATCGAGAAAAGAATCGAGAAAAGAGGTAGAAATTATACAAGAGATGAAAAGCTATCGGTTCTAGATACTTGGCAGTAGATAAGACAGATGCGGTTAATTTAAAAAGTCATTACGGAGACATAATTAATAAACTAAATATAAAATAATTTATGATTTAAAATTTAACAAAAGATACATTGATTTAAATATATAGAATAGTAACAAAAATTATAAAAGACACAATAAGAGTAAGTTGAAGAGAATAGGTGGAGAGGCATATGACAACAGGGATTAGTTCAAAGTTCATCTCCAATGATAGTACAGTGTGTGTGTGTTTGTGTGTGTGTGTGTGTGTGAGTGTGTGTGTGTGTGTGTGTGTGTGTGTGTGTGTGTGTGCGTGTGTGTGTGTGTGTGTGTGTGTGTGTGTGTGTGACAAGGATACAAAAGAAAAGTCACTCCCCAGATAATTTTTATAATGAAACGATTAATGATTGACGAAGTTTATTTGTACATATGTTGGAACATGGGAGAGGAAATTGTGTAATTTATTTATTTATTTGGTTAAAGTTTTAGGTGCCGTCCGTATACGACAACATAGGTTAGAGGCACCTTATTCTTGCAGTATGTTAGAGGAGTCTATAGAAATTATTTTCCTTTAGGAACTGAAAAAGATTCTTCCAATTTTCGGATTGTAAGGTAGTTCTGGAGACCCCGCGATGTTCTTGAAGGAGAGAAGCACGAACAATGTACTAGAATGTGTTCTAGGGTAAGCAAATCGCCGCAGCTGAGACATCTTGGTGGTGGTTTCCCTTCGAGAAGGTGTCCATGGGTCAGTCTGGTGTGTCCGATCCTGAGGCGGGTAATAATGGTTTGTCCTCGTCGGTTCCCTACTACGTGTGACAATGGTCGAGAATCTTCGTAGATCTGCTTCAACTTGTTATTGCTAGGAACCCTGGACCAGGAGTAGCGCCAGGCTTCTTTGCAAAGGTTCAAAACTGTCGTATAAAAATTTTGCAGCACCGTGTTGGTATTTGGTGTAGGATGCATTATACTTGCTTCTTTGGCGCTTATGTCAGCCAGTTCGTTACCTATTATACCTACATGGCTCGGGACCCAAAGGAACTTTATTATTTTGTCAATTAGTGTTTTAATGGAGAATACTAAGCTGTTTCTAGAAAATTGAAAATTTTGAATCGCCTTAAGAGCTGAATATGAATCACTGCAAATTAGGATTTGCCTATTGTTTATTTCACTAATTAAAATTAAAGACAAGTAAACGGCAAAGCGCTTGGAGGAGAATACGGAGTAGATGGAAGGAAGACTGTACCGGATAGTCTCCGTAGGTAACACTACGGAACAGCCAACATGATCTTGTTGTTTTGACCCGTCCGTGTAAATACAGGTGTAGTCTTGATAACTAGAAAGGAGAGTTAAAAAACTTTGTTTTAATAATTCTGGAGGGCTTGTCGATTTAGAAAAGAATTTTAGAGAGAAATCATAGGTTGCTTTATTACTTATCCAAGGAGGTAGTGGGTTGTAAGAAGATATATAAAGATTTGGTAGTGAATTGAGTGATCCAATCTAAAGTAGCAATAAAATGCATTCAACTTTTGTCAGATTCAAATATTTGTAACGCGATATGTTCTTCCTCTCAACTTTTCAATTTATAAAATCGTTTTTAAAAACCAACAAAAATAATGTACTACAGTTTAATAAAAGTTAATTAAATTCTCTGTAAAGGACTGATAAAATTGTTAAAAATGCTTTATGAGGGTAGAGCCTTTCTCAAATTTCCAAGAAACTGAGTTATAAAGGTTTATTTTAAGTGGTTATTGACTAATGAAGTCGAAAGTTTTAGCGAAAATTGAGGCATATCGATTATTGGTGAAATTCTCATTCAGAAATCTTCTTCTTTTCCTTCCTCAATTTAACGTCCCTTCCAACTTCCCTCTTACCACGATGGAGATTTGGAAGTAAATATTGTTAGCCCTCCTATCCTATTGTTGACCTCATCATCGACTTTCCCATTCCTGCATAATATAATACCCAGGTATATATAGTCATCAGTTTGTTCAAGTGACTGGCCATTACATTTCACATTGATTGTCTGAGGCTCCCTTCCCAAATTGATGGAGAGGCATTTTCTTCCTAATACCTCTTGCCATTCAAACACAGCTTGATGAAGTTTCTGTTGTGAGTCTGCCGCTAGAACAATGTCGTTCGCGTACAATCGACCTTGGACTTGAACATGTCTCAGATTCCATAATCCCACTATGCTTCGGACCGTTCTCCTTTTACAGATTTTTTGTATTTCGTTCATGAAGTTTATTAGCAGCAATGGGCTTAAGCAATCTGCCTGCTTCACTCCTTGTTCCATAGCAAAAGGTCTGGATTCCACCCCATTTATTCTAACTATACCTTTTGGATTTTGATAAACTCATTTAATAGTATACATGAGGTCTCTGGGAATATTCTTAGCCTCTAGCGCTCTGTATAGTTCATGCATTGGGACCGAGTCAAATGCAGCTTTTATGTCTAGAAACGCCGTGAAAATATTTCCGTTTCTATCCCAGTTTTCTCCATTACGCATCTAAGAGAAAATATGAGGTCCTATGTTTGTCCTGTACTTAAATGCAGCCTGTTCGTCCTCAAGCATTGGTTCTATCGGGCCTAACCTTTTGCTCTAGTATGGACGTGTAAAGCTTTTATACTACAGAGGATAGACAGATAGGTCTGTAATTCTTACATTCACTCGCATTTTCTTTAATATTACATTAATATTAATATACATTAATATTACATTTCGGTAATATTACATAATTCTCCCACTCCTCTGGTATTCTTTTCTCGTCCCACAGTTTCTGAAACAGAGACTGTAGGATTCTTGTGAGCTGTGGACCACCATACTTCATTAGTTCTGGATATATCCCATCTCTTCTTGCGGTTTCACTGGTCTTTTAAGGAAAAGTTCAACTTCCTCATCCCATATCATTTCATCGTGGACGGCGTCTTCAGCAGGGATGTTAGGAAATTGCTTGAGCACTAAATTGCTCGTGATAGTGGCCTCTCCATGGGAGGCCCAGGTCCCACGCGGATCGTACCGCCAACGAGAAGAAGAAGTGGCGTCTCCTTAAACCATCTGTCCAATATATCAGTTTGTTCTGAGAGAACAGATTAAATTCATTTTTATCATTTCTGATTGGCTTGCTTTTGCTATCTTTTAGCCCTTTTGCTTTTCTCCAAAATAATGTGGTATTTTCCCGGCAATCCGAATCCAGTTCCTTTCTAAAATCTTCCCATGACTTTTGTTTTCCTTCCCGAACTATGCCTTTGGCCTCATTCCTTCTTCTTACATAAGTGACCCATTTTTCGTGTGTCCGATCCGTTTTATATTCTTTCCAGGCTAATTTCTTTCTACGCACTGCCTCTTTGACATGGCCATCCCCCCATTTGGATCTCTTTCCACACATAGAAATTTTCTTTAAACCACAAACATCTAAGGTCACTTCGATAAATTTATGTTTGATGTTAAACCAAAGCGTATAAATGGGGTCTTCTAGATTTATACTTTCTAGGACTGAGTCTAATATTATTGCATACTCAAGCTTCTTTTCGGGGTTTTGCAATTTCATCAGAGGTATCTTAGTAAATATCTATGCTTTGTTAAATTAATTTGTGAAGGACAACTTCCCATTGATCTTTAACTTTATATTTAAAAAAACATTTTTATAACATTGTTTTCGACGTTTCGAAGTACTTCTTCGTCCTCAGGATCTTTGTTTTCTACAATACATCAAACTATTAAACTAATAAATATTCATACCTTAATTTACAATATATCTTGTTACTATTTATTTATTTTTTTGATTACCTTTAAATTACACAGATTCACTACCAAATCTTTACATATCTTCTTACCACCCACTACCTCCTTGGATAAGTAATAAAGCAACCTATGATTTCTCTCTAAAATTCTTTTCTAAATCGACAAGTCCTCCAGAATTATTAAAACAAAGCTTTTTAACTCTCCTTTCTAGTTATCAAGACTACACCTGTATTTACACGGACGGGTCAAAACAACAAGATCATGTTGGCTGTTCCGTAATGTTACCTACGGAGACTATCCGGTACAGTCTTCCTCCCATCTACTCCGTATTCTCCTCCAAGCGCTTTGCCGTTTACTTGTCTCTAATTTTAATTAGTGAAATAAACAATAGGCAAATCCTAATTTGCAGTGATTCATATTCAGCTCTTAAGGCGATTCAAAATTTTCAATTTTCTAGAAACAGCTTATATATATAGCTTCATATTATTAATTAAAGGTAATACAGAATTACATATTTCCTAAGCAAATCAATCATGCTCAATCAAGTATATGCTAAAAAATATTTTTCATTTAGTCTTAGAAAATGTTTGTATCTAAGTATCTAACGGTTGATGGTTGTGAAGGCACCCCAATGATTCTTGGAGATTTAAATGGCAGATTAGGATATGAGAATGAAAAGTGGGATGGATTCGTTGGGAAGTTTGGCGAAAGCAAAACCAACAATAACGGAGAAAGAATTCTCAGTTTTTGTGTGGGAAATTCATTGAGAATAGCGAACACACTCTTTCCGCATAGAGAAATCCATTGATTCACCAGAGAGGAACCAGGAAGAAATGAAAAATCTATAATAGATTATTTTCTGATAAGAAAAGAAACGGTAGGTGAAGTTATGGATGCAAGAGTCAAAAGAGGGTCTGACATTGGAAGCGATCACTAGCTCCTAACACTGGACAAACTATGGAATGATGAAACTCCTCGGAAAAGGCATAAGAAAATTATAAAGAAAATAATAAAGTCCTACAGGCTAAAAGAAGAAGAAATGTCCCGATACTTTCAAGAAGAAATAAATAGGATGGAACGAGATTCTGATCACTCATGAGATAGTGATGACATAGAGCAGAGCTGGTCATCATTCAAGAAAATCATCCTTGATGCTTCTAGACGGGTATGTGGAGAGAAGAGAGCAGGATCCGGCTTTAAAAGAAGTTCGTGGTGGACCGATGATGTGAAAAATAAGGTTCAAGAAAATAAGAAAGCATGGAGGGACTTCCTCACCCAAAGAACACCTACAGCCTATGAAAGGTACAAGGAAAGAAGGAAGGATTCCAAGATAGCAGTTCTTCAAGCCAAACAAAAATCATGGGAAGATCTTGGTAATATTATTGTCTTAATATTATTATTGGTAATATTATTAATCTTAATATTATTGCTTATTGATATCTTCTTTCTGATATAATATTTCTATTGGTCTGTAAACTACATTCAAATCGATATTTTACTTCAAATCCGTCCTTTTCAGAAAACGCGATTATTGTGCAGTAACACATCCTAGTTGTTATCCGTTCTGAATGGGAGACCATAAACCTGTGGCATATCTAGCAATGGCAGTCGACAACATAGACATTATCTTTGAGTCAAATTCTACTAAGACTAAATGAAAAATATTTTTTAGCATATACTTGATTGAGCATGATTGATTTGCTTAGGAAATATGTAATTCTGTATTACCTTTAATTAATAATATGAAGCTATATTTGTCATAATAATTTTTAGTCGAATAATGAAATTTTAATATATAATAAATTTAGTTATTACTTTGTAATTCCATGTTATTGTTTGTTATTTTATAGGGTTTATAGGTATCTGGTACATTTAGAATACTAAAATAAAACTTTTACTTTATTTATTTTCCATTAATTTTATGAAATTAGTATTGGCTTTTAAATGGAATAAAACCATACGAAATTCATAATTATATTTCATTCGATAATAATCAACAGCATATTATATTTCATTTCACTTAGTACTGAAATGGTCAAGGAAATAAATATCAAACTATTAAAATGAAATGCGATTTTATTCTCCTCTAAAATGCTGCTTTCATTACCATTTGATAAACATTTGACCATTTTATCATTATTTTAATCATTTTAATGGGAGGAGAATATATACTCAGAAAATTACTCTGGAAATGGTTGGGCCATCCTACCTTTGGACAATAAGGATAATATTTAGACACTTAAAGATATTAGACGACCCTTTTAAACTTGATGAACACAGGGGTGATGGATGCGGTAGACTCTGGGTTGGGTGGAATCCGCAAAGTTCTCTGCGATGTCTGAATTTAGAATAGAGTGTACTATTATATTGTAGGTATCGGTTAAAACTTCAGAACATATAAAAGAGAAACTAAATAAGAAAGATATTAGAAAGAGTTGAAGGGAAAATCTTTATCGTGAAACAAATACCTTTTTTTTTAAATTTTACTATCCATATAAATTATAAAACATACATACTGAGTTAGTATACCGAATTAGTGTACGTTCGATAATCATATAGGCATTTAATTAGGGATTGATAAATTATTTGCCAATTATACAATTTTGTTTTTATTGAAAACTAGTTTCGAACATTCATCTTCAGTTCTAAAAAACACAAAAAATCAAAAAATAATACAATTTTTTCTGTTTGATATAATCTACTACCTTAAATAAATATAAATATAATATAAATAAATATATAAATATAAATATAATATAATATAAATATAAACCTTGGTGAGTACCAACATGCATTTGATTTCTTTTCTAAATTAAATTTATAAATATTTTATAATACTAATTTATATTACATTTAATGTAATATGTATAATAATACCAAACTGTATTTTGAATTGCTTATTTTTGAATTTTTGAGTATTTTTAGAACTGAAGATGAATGTATAACATTCGAAACTAGTTATCAATAAACACAAAATTATAGAAGTGGCAAATAATTTATCAATCCCTAATTTAATTGATCCTTCTATACCATCATGCGGATGTCAATTGATATGGATATTTACTTCTTATTTAATGGTTCTTCAACTATAAAAGTCGTTTGTTCTCTGTAATGGTGTTGTTCCGTTTTCGGATAGCTACTCTGATCACCCTTTCTTGTGAGACCTATTATCATCAGTTTTTATTCTGTGCATTGCTTTACCGCAAGTGGCACCTTGGAAACTACAGGTACCCTGGCAACAATGAAAAATAATAATCCAATTTTATCACTAAATTTTTCAAATTGAATTTTCTTAAATAACATTCTTTTTTTTCTTTTGATTGTTATCTAAACAAGGGTCGCGAATACCTAAACTTCTAAAAATGCATTGTAAAGACCAAAGACCACAGGTGCCAATTCTAGACTAATCCTGAAAGAAACCTCAACTTATTTTATACGAAATAAAAACTAAATAATAGAGAAGTTTTTCTAAATGTGAATTATCTGTAGCCCAGCAGGAGGCTAAATATATATTTCTATATTTATATATATATATATATATATATATATATATATATATATATATATATATATATATATTTCTTAAATGGAATTTTGTCTGCTTTAGAATGGTGTAATTGGAACTTAAGAACCTTGAACAATTTTTGAGTGAGCGCTTCTTTTTAAGCAAAACAACCTGACACCTAAAATAACCAAAAATGTAAATTATCTATTTTTCTGTGGAAATTCAGCCCATATACACTTTTTTGTTCCTCTTTAGTTGCAAAATCAGACCCTGAAGTTTCCTGGTTCTGATGTATTATATGGTACTATATTACGGAACAATATATAAAATATGATTATTTCAGCCAAAGTTTCAATTGAAAAGCAGCTCCACAATGACATCCTTGATTTGCAACAATAATATATAGACATAGAAGGCATATAGATTTCAAGAGAAAATGCAGTGTTACAAAGCATGTTAATGTATCCGGAATTGTGTAATCTCTCAGGAGATGAGATAATAAGTTGGCAGGAATGATACAGGGCACAAATGATCTTAATAGTTAAAGATCCATTGGAAATATATATACAAATATAATATATATATATATATATATATATATATATATATATATATATATATATATATATAATTATTAAATGTAGTTTTATACTAATATTATGGAATGCATATAACTGCATATCAATATATTATTATAAAACTATATTTACTCATGCCTAGAATCTCTTATCATGCCATTTTTCTTAAGGTCTTTCCATATTTTTTGCTAGCTCACTGCCGAACGTAGGGAAGCTAAAAAGCTGAATAAAAATTCATGCAGGAAATGAAAACCACTTTTTGTCCTTAGAATGGAAAATTTCTACCCGCATTTTACGTTTTTGACACCAAGGAACAAATATGGTTCCATATCGTCCTATGTGTAGTAAAATCCATGTGATGTGCATAACTCCCACTTGCCTGATATTTATGAAATAGTCATGGATTGTACGGGTTGATAGCTTGATGGTCCTATATCAATTTTATCAAATTCTATCGACTAGTTTCACTTACACATGCTAAAATGCATTATCCTTGACACACTTAGAATTCGAAAACGGCTCGTCAGATTTGGCCCAAAGTTGGAGGAAAAATAGGTGTTTGTGTAAAAATGGTTTATTAAATTTTATCAAATTCCATCCCCTATTTTCGCTTATGCATTCGTATTCTTGACGTGCCAATATAATTTACGTCCACTACTTTAGCTTAAGAATGCGCAAAGGTATTATCCTTGACACACTTATATTTAAAAAATGGCTAGTCTGACTTAATCCAAGATTAGAGAAAAGTTAGGGATTAGTGTTAAAGTGGCCTGATATCATTTTGTAAAGTTCCATCAACTACACTTGCTTATGCATTCGCAAACGTATTTTCCTTGGCTCGCTTATGTTTCAAGACTCGCCCCATAAATTTTATTCTCAAACGACAAATCATTGATCATGAAATATTAATAATTGCGTACTCAATAAAAATTGTGTGGAAGCCATACCTGACCTAATTGGCCGGTTTTTTTTCAATATTTTTTTTACTATTGAATACATATTCACTCAGTAAATTAATTATCAAACGAGTAATTATAGTTCACATCTAATTTCAAACCAAATACGTAGCAAAAACCAATGTTTTGTGTTCAACATGGGATGGATTCAGACGTCCCGTAAAAAGTATATTTATACCTAAAATAATAATTTGTATTCAACTTGCCTGCAATATATTTAACAGCAATTCAGACCTTTTAATAAGAGTTTTTGGTTAATCTAATAAGTGTTTCTTCATGCCTTTTACTCAGGAGCGGATCTAGACTTTGCTGGGCTCTGGGCGATATGATACGGGTCCCTCTTGGTTAGGACGGAAAGTTGCTGTAGTGTTTTGGGGGTATCGAATAACTCCCTAGAGGAATCGGGAGCACTGGCCCCCCCTCCCTATAAAACCATAAATTCGTTTGTATTATTTGAGTCAGTTATTTAATTTTTCCATTAAATTAAATAACTGACTCAAATATCGCGCGGGGCCCTGGGCGATCGCTCGCTTCGCCACACCCCGGATCCACCATTACATTTACCTCCAGAATGTTTCTTTACAAACTCATTTTTAAATGCATGATATTCATGACCATTTTATACCCTATTTAATTTTCTCGGATTATCCACGATTATTTTTAATATTATTGCTTAAAACTGAATACCTATCAATCTTTTAGAAGCGAACGATTTAATTTCGTCTCAAACTAGCAAATAACATGATATCTATTTGAAGAAAAATTGAAGAGTGAAGGACAATATATAAGAAATAGAATCTTATTCTAAGCACCACGCCCATAAAAAAATTCAATTTATATACTTGTAGTAAACTTCGGGGAGAGGATCCTTTTCCAATATAACATCTGTAATTTATTACAGAATAATTGATATAATTGTTATTCTTTTTGGTTAAAAAAAAAGTAGGTAAATATAAGAACTTAGAATTTTGCTTGTCAGGCACGCAAACCGTCGCAGGTTGACGGTTTTGGAACCTTTGTAATGTCGAAACCTTATCATTCTACCAAAGGGTAGGTCCTGGGCAGTATGCTATGTTTATCCGTATGTCAAGAAAGATGACATATATGTTCTGGCAACTGACATTTTTGGAACTGTCATGTTATTTATTAAGAGATTTGATTAGGTCTGTAATTCTACCTTTCTTCGTTCCACATAATAGTGACCTGTTTATTTAAATACTAACTGTTTTTCGTGGTTTCACTCGCGTTAAATTTGGATTAACCTCTAAAATGCAAAATAATCTTTTAAATAATAACCAATAATACACTCGAGACCAAAAAAATTATCAGATTAAAGATTTTTTTTTGGTTTTGAACCAGCTCATATACAAGCCAGGTTAATACGATTTACATTACAATCGTCTTTTGCTGTAATCCATTAAGGATTAGTTACTTATGTCCAAAGATTGCAAATAAAGTTTATTCTAAAGTTTATTAAAGCACTATTCTAATTTTATACTTACCACTGTGCGGTTTATGTTTTAAATTCATTCATTATTATCATCTTGTTGGTGTTTTTACATTTTTTAAATGGTGTTGGAGGCCAGGTTAGTCACTCGAGTAATCGCATTAATTGAGGACGTGAGAAACCAGAGTACGCGGCCTGAGCCCTCGGTTTACGGGAAACAGTGGTTCGGAGAGCGGCCCAGAGACAAGTAGCTATTACATTAAGGGCGGCCAAGAACGACAGACCAAGCCAACGACCGCTAAATTGTGATTCAGACTCTCCGAAATCGCTAACAGACCTCAAAACAGACATCTGGCCGGTTGCATGTTGCTCGATGTGTGGATGTCAGTGTATAAAAAGTAAGCAGCCGAATCGCTGAAATGAACCTGTACTCCAGAGTGCCAGCCGCAGGCCCCCTTCTCACCAGCAAGTACACAGATCACCGGACAGCTCACCACTATACAGAACTGAAGGCTAACTGAATTAACTTTATTTACAATCTTTGGGCCTGAGTCACTAATCCTTAATGGGTTAGGATCCTTTGGGTTACTGCAAAGGACGATTGTTATGTAAACCCTATTAATCTGGTTTGTATATGAGCTGGTTCAAACCCAACAATATTTCTTTAATCTGTATTTTAAGTGCAATTCAAAGTTCGCAGGTCTCGGGTGTATATAGTTCAGTCTCATTTGTTGCGGACATTTTCAAGGAACAAAACGACTTTAAATTTATATGAACGGTAATAAAGTTTCATTTAAATGTGTTTCACGTTCACATAATAATTTCATAATTGTCAAAAAGTTCTTGTAATCAACTTGCTTTAACGTGTATAAAGCAAGTTGGCGATGACACATATGCTAGTTGAACTAGTATTTTTCTCTCAGACCTCCATTACATTAGGACACTTCGTCGTCGGGATCAGAAGTACAATATACACGGCGAACAATTGTCTTAGTGTAATTAGGTTTCTATTGCACAGGGAGACTGGTTACCAGTCTCTCGAGCTTAAAAGTTGACTAGACACTGATCTCTTATATTGGAATTATCGAAAGTCGGTTTAATAATATAACAAATGTGTATATATATATTATATTTACAAATAAAAAGGACGAATTAGGTAATAAATGTAGTTGACACAAAAAGTTATAATGTAATTAATGGTTTTTAAGAATAAACGGGGAAATAAGGTGTCATTGGTTTGTCCGTCTGATCACCGGATACCAGGTGGGCGATCCAGAACACTGATATATACAATTTTAACTTGATGTGTTGTTTAAGAAGTTTTATGAAATAATATTTTTCTGAAATATATCAATACTTTTCGTAAAAGTCGCGCTTTACCGCCCACCAAAAATAAAAGTTAAGGCTGTCTAGTTTGAGATAGTATATGGAAGTTCCTCAACTAATTTCAGTCCCAAATCTTTAAAGTTTTATCGGATATGAATGGAACAAGCATGTTAACATATGCTGAGTTCAAAACAACAACAAATTCAAAGAGTCAAAACCAAGTTACTGCCAATTGAAGTTTAGAATTCAATTATTGATGCTTATTTCTCACGAGCCTAAATTTCTTCGATCTAATAACGACATTTTTGTCATTCATCGAAATCTTAACAACCTGTAAAGTTTTATGCCAATCGCTTCAAATTAGCTCGTTCAAACAGACAAACTCTTCAGTTTTATATATAGATAAATTAGTATAAATTATTTAAGCTGCTGCAATAAGTAATAATATTAAGATTTGTTTATTTTTTTGTTAATCTGAAAAATAAAAGTTGAGATGCCCATTTTCAGGGACATGACTTCCTGGTAAGCCTATTAAACTATAAATCGGTGGCTCAAAAAGTGATCCTGAATTTGGTTACTAGTTTCCGAAGATTGCAGTAGCTCAAAAACGACACGGCGTCGCGACACCCATTTATTGTCACACACACACACACACACAAATGGGGAGGAAAACCAATATTTTACACTCAATTTTAACGTTTAAAACAAGTAATTAAAATGTTTAATTAGATTGAAAACCAAATTGCGTTTGTAACCTTTATTACCGAAACATGTGATTTATATATTTAATTTAAATTTAATTTTGGATGTAATCTTATTATGACCTTCAAGTAAAATACCCTTTTCGGCTCACTAATTTTAACCAAAGTCTAGTAAATACATTTATATCGATATAAAAGTCCTATTTACCGAATTTGAGATGTTTTACATTATATTTTAATATAATTTTTGATGAAAGTCTAATATGATCTTCAAGTAAAGTACCACTTCCGGTTTTCCAATTTCGACCAAAATCTAGTATGTTATTTAAACCAATATATAAATTATAAATCCTAAATTTGAGAAGTTTTGTATAGTATTTTAATAAATTTTATTATGGAAATCAACTATGACCTTGAAGTAAAGTACCACTTCCGGTAATCAAGCAGTGACCAAAAAGAGAGGTTCACAACTAGATTTTAGAACAATCTTAAATACAAAATTTCAACATTCTACGCCTAACCGTTATTGAGTTATGCGAAATACGAACGAACGAACGTACGTACGTACGTACGTACAGACGCCACGACGAAACTAGTCAAAATGGATTCAGGGATAGCCAAAATGGATATTTCCGTCGAAATCTGAAAACCGAAAATTTTCGCGATTACAATACTTCCTTTACTTCGTACAAGGAAGTAAAACAATCATTCCTCGGAATCTGATCCGAGACTACATGATAATATTTCAAATATGCTTACCAATTATGTGAACCACCATAAAAGTCACAACAATAATTTTTTTTATTTTAAAGATTGGTCCGACCCAAAAAATAAAAATAAAATAAAACCGAAATTCCTCCATAGCTTTCTGAAATAAAATAGAAACTATGCTAATCACAATTTCAAAGAGACTCTCTTTCCATTTTGTAGCTCACAGAAAGGCCATTAATGTACTAAATTTATTTAATCATTGGACCGGAATGTAACTCATGTATTGAGTACGTAATAAAGCCATTCTCGAGCGATAAGCAAAAAGAAAAAAGAAGAAAGAGCTGAATTCAGTCTTCTGGAAATTGAATACATTACAACACATTCTACCGTATACCTGATGTAGGACATTTTTTGCCAAATAAAAATGGAAATATTCGGAATCGACTGAATTTTTATAAAGGCCTCTACTGAATTCAGCTTATTTTCATATTGACCTCCCACGCCCTATACCTTCCACCTTTGACCAAAAGCAGTTAAAATTTAAAAAAAAAATTATTGATGTATTACTACTTTATATGTTCTTATATTTCTACATACGCAATTAATAAATTGTGTGTATTAATAACGTTGAATATCAATATTGAAATATAGCCATGGACGACCATTAGTACACAAAATAATATTTGATACAAATATCCAATATAAAAATACTAACAACATATATTTAATTATATATCAAAATAGAATCGTACAATGCAACTGTTGAGGGATCTACTGGTCGAACTCACTCGAGTTTCAACGTATCCATAAACTGGTTTAAATTTATTTCAAATCCATAAGTAATGACTAAATTCATAACGATTGATAGTAGGTCTCTTCTTGAGTTGAGTATTACGCAACACGCGTCATTGTGATAGACGAGACTCTGAACAGAAAGGGTTCTGTAATTTATCTATAACCAAAAAGGCGATTAATAATTTTCCCGGAAAGATGGCTGCGTCAAGCTCAGAAAGAATCAAATCTTGTGTTAATTATTAATTCATTTGTTTGTTTTTTCTACTTCGTGGATTAGAGATTGCTTTCTTTATCCCAGCATATATTGAAGAGTTTAAAACTGTAGCTATGTAAAACGATATTTTCCTTTTTCTTGAACCAGCTGATGCATATTAATCATTCTCCTGCTTCCTTGGCTTGACTCAACAATTTGTATACAAATACAGACTTAATGTACACGACAGCAGATATGATAATCCGGATATGGACGGGATGGAGGGTTACCATACATATATAACAAACTACAGGAGAAAAAAACAGAAATATTTTTCCAGATTGAAAACAAATTTCCGAAAATAAGAATAGTAATATATAGGATTTCCAAGCCAATTGTAACCTTTTCCAAATCAATTGCCACCTTTTCCATTTTCAATTGTAACTTTTTCCATTTTAAATGAAACCTATTCCATCTCAATTGTAACCCTTTCCAAATCAATTGTCACCTTTTCCAATTCAATTGTAACTTTTTCCATTTCAAATGTAACTTTTTCCATTTTAATTGTAACCCAATCGGACATGAATTAATTCAATAATATTTATTTTATTATTGAAAAATAATTACTTTAATTACATTAATGATTTTTGAAATAATTTCGAAATATTCTATCGGCATTTTTTCGTTTATTAGATATTTGATATTAAGTGCTAATTTCAAGTAGGTAGTTTAAATGAAATTATTTATTTATTTTTAAATATTTATTATTTTTTATTTATTTAGTGGAGGGAGGGTGGGTTTCATCGATTCGGTGATCGTTTATTTTTTGTTTGTTTGTTCAGGTTTTCAAAGTTTGTTAATGTCAAATTTACTACCGAAATTTTGTTCGGCCACGAGCATTTCTACTTAATTATTAGTTTTCAAAATTCATCGATATAGGTATCGTTTACTAGGTTTTCAAGGGCGTTATCTCCGAATTCACTATCGGATGCGCGCATGCGCATTTCGTTTTTCCGTTGCTATTGAAGATTTCTATGATAAAGGGATCGTTTATTAGGTTTTCGAATGTTCTGATTTTTTTAGTTAGGTTTTGGATCGCGCATGCGCGTTTTGCATTTCCGTTGGAGTTTTTTATGATAAAGGTAACGTTCATACGATAAAACGTAAAGTTTTTCGAGGGTTCTGATTCTGTTATTTGACGTGAATTTTTTATCGAGCATGCGCATTTCGAATTACTATTAAAGTAGACATTTCTTTGGTACCGGTATCGATTATTAGATTTTCTAGAGTTCTGATTCGATTTTGTTAATTGGAATTGTGATTGCGCCAGCGCTCTTCCATTTACTGATACAGTTGAAGTTTTCTTTGTTACACAATTCGTTAAACAAATTAGTTTTTCGCGAGACAATAACTAGAAACTGAAATATTAGAAGGTATAAATTCGAAAAAGCGTCTGCTTGCAATATTATTATAAATCGAAAACTATTCTCTACCATCTAATATGCTGAGCTGTTAGCGAATAACCGCTCTGTGGCATCCATAGATCCTAAAGGAATTAGTTGGGCTGTAATTTGTTGACTCAAAATATGGCGTCATATCAATTCAAGATCCCTTTTTTCAGAACTAATTGGTACTCGAGACCTTACTAAAACTTAAAACATTGGAGATGGCTGGTTGTACGGTCCATTTTTTAGGGTTACTAAGCCATGCCATTAGAGGTAATGAGATGACAGATAGTATATAGCTAAAAGAGCTATCAAATCACCACCCCACCGAAAAAAGTTATCTCTCTGATCAAAGAAAGGACATTGGAAGCGTGGCAAGCGATTTGAAGTACTGCAAGAGATAATAAGTTACGGGTTGCGGAGCCGTACGTTCACCGAAACAGTCCAGATATGTTGTCCAGAAGAGAAGAAGTGGTTCTGACCCGGCTGAGGATTGAACATACTAGGCTCATCCACGAGTACTTGATGAGAAAAGGACCACAACCTGATTGCATCACCTGTGGAGTACCACTGAAAATCGTTTATATCCTCACCGAGTGTTACGTCTGCGAATTTCATAGAGAACATCAACAGTTGGAGGAATCACTTCCAAAAGAAAAATGTAAAAAAAACTTAATGCTGTTCTCAAAGAAAACCAAACTATTCTTTAAAATTTAGTTATCTTTAAAATTTCAAACTTTCAAACTCTAATATAGGACGAAAATGACCCAGGTGGTTGAAAAACCCAAACATTTTAAATAAATAAAAAAAATTATTAAAATATTTATAAATAAATAAAATATTTTTATATGATGCATCAACCTTTTGATTTTTTTTTCTTATAAATTGAAATTTTCATTGTATACAACATAACTTCATACCTTTTAAAATAATGAGCCAAGAAATAAAAAAAAAAATCGCCGGAAAAAACAAGCTGTTGTTATATAGAACCAGAAAAGGAAGAACGCGGGGAAATTAAATCCCAGTTAAAAACAATTTACCTAATTGGTCAATGTTTAATGACAGATTTGGTAGTTGCACCCTCTTTTCCGAGGCTAAGCCACTCTGAAGACAAAAGAGGAAGGGGAGGCGAGAAAAAAAATATATAAACGAAATAAAGCCGCATTCGGAGGAGGGAAATTTAATTATTCTTGGAAGGCTATAAAGGGGTTTATCGAATCTAATTGGTCGAGAATTGAATTACAATAAAAGCAGCTGGATTGGCAATTAGCTGATTGGCTCGGGGCAAAGGAACCAGCCAGAAATTTGTTTTTGCCACAATTCCTCCGCTCTCCGGCTGCCTCCTCGTAAACAAGCGAGTGCAGAAGTTACGAAGGTGCCGCTGTTATTGGTTACTACAAATCAGCTCGTTCCTTCTCAGTAATACTGCGGCCAGCGATAGGGCCTCAGAGGCTTAATTTTATCGTGTTATTGTGAAAGTTGCCTTTAAAAATCCATCTGTTGCAGAAGTTCTATAATTGTTTAATTATCGGTAAGTATGTAAAGCATCGAGGTGATTTTTATCATATCAAGGCAATGCTTACTTCACCTGAAACTTTACCTTAGTGAATTACAGAATCGTGGTGGCAGGAAAAAAATATCAAGAAATAAGGTGGGTAGAAAAATTTCGTACTTTACATTAAATATAAAAAGTTTTTTTTTTTTTTTTGACGTAAGCGAAAACTATAGAAACTGTTCTACAAAATACTTTGTGATTTACATTTCTCTTTGAAAGTTTTCGATGTTTTAGCGCTTGTCCGCAGTCACCCAGCAATAAATGACAGTAGGGATTTGTGCAAACATCTGTTGTGGGGTAATTACCCTTATGTACAATTATCCTTACTTTCCTTTACTACACTTAGAGCTTCAAGCCCTCATGACCTGCAAAGTGGGTCTAAACGTCGGCTTCTAATAAATAGTTTTTACTGTTTGTGATCCACTTTCTTGACCGTCTCCCGGACTATCTCATTCCTTCATACACTGAATTTATTTTGTCGAGGCAACTTCGGACAAGCAAATAAAAACAAAAGTTTTTTTCGATACAATTATTCAATAATATTCCAAATCCCACTTTCATAACCCAACGAAGATTATAAAATGCGGTTAATTGTATCCAATTACCTTAGGCCATACATTTTCTTTAAGATGGGATTTGTCAATAGGCGTTCCTTTGCTTCTTAAATTGATTAGCTTACTCAAGAAATAAAATTTTAATTACATTTCGTGGCATAAACCATTATATTTTCTTCTTTCATAGATATGCATTGAGTTGATAGTTACCAAATTTTTTTTTAAGAAGAATAATATTGAGTAAAAATTTTAACATAATCTTGCTTTTTTCAAATTAATTATATATATATATACTTAAGCATTCTGATGTCAGCAAAATTAATAATCGGATCCCTATCATCCCAAAGAGCAGCAAGCCATCAAATATATATTGGGCCATAATAATAGGCACCGTAGGTAGTCTAGAGAAAACATTCTGAGGGCTTCTATGTATTAGATATAAGGCTGTTAGTTATCTTGTGTGTAAATGGACCTGAGAAATATAATTATTGACGGCTTGAATTGCAAGATTTTATTTGATGAGAAATCCTACACACTTGTAAGGGACAACATGAATGCCTATTGAGAAACTCATCTAATATTTTAATTTGGGTATTGATTCTTGTAATTAACTCATTTGAATATCAATTGTGTTTAAAAGGTTACAAATTGCAAGGAAAACCAAATAACAGATTTATGTCGGAAATATTTCACATGAAGTAACAAAACCTTTGAACAGAGAATATCATGATTAAATATATTTATATATACATATATATATATATATATATTTCATCATATATATATATATTTCATCATATATATATATATATATATATATATATATATATATATATATATATATATATAAATATATTTAATCATGATATTCTCATATTCATATATTTCATCATATATATATATATATATATATATATATATATATATATATATATATATATATATATATATATATATATATATATATATGATGAAATATATGAATATGAGAATATCATGATTAAATATATTTATATATATATATATATATATATATATATATATATATATATATATATATATATATATATATATATATATATTTCTGGAACCTCAAACCACCTTAGAAAAGCAGAATGAGAGAAACATAGCAAATTATAAATCGTACCTAATAGTAAATAAAACATTACTATATAGGTAGTATACCTGTTGCATAGAACATGTAAGTTTTATGAATGTGAAAAAATGTGAAAAGTGAGAATATATATATATATATATATATATATATATATATATATATATATATATATAAATATATTTAATCATGATATTCTCTGTTCAAAGGTTTTGTTACTTCATGTGAAATATTTCCGACATAAATCTGTTATTTGGTTTTCCTTGCAATTTGTAACCTTTTAAACACAATTGATATTCAAATGAGTTAATTACAAGAATCAATACCCAAATCAAAATATTAGATGAGTTTCTCAATAGGCACTCATGTTGTCCCTTACAAGTGTGTGGGATTTCTCATCAAATAAAATCTTGCAATTCAAGCCGTCAATAATTATATTTCTCAGGTCCATTTACACACAAGATAACTAACAGCCTTATATCTAATACATAGAAGCCCTCAGAATGTTTTCTCTAGACTACCTACGGTGCCTATTATTATGGCCCAATATATATTTGATGGCTTGCTGCTCTTTGGGATGATAGGGATCCGATTATTAATTTTGCTGACATCAGAATGCTTAAGTTGTGCCTCATTCTTTCTGGATGTGCGATATACAATATTTACCCAATCAGGTTTTTGGGATGATTTTCATTTAAAAAATAGCAAAACACGAGTGCAATATTACTCTTGTTCTGCATTTATTAAGCTATATTTCATGTTCATTAACTTCTTTATCAACCTTCGTTAGTTGAGGTGAGAAATTTCCAACAAGTTTAATTTTTGTTTTTTTCTTACCCTTAATTAAAATAACCCCGTTAAAAAAAAAAATCGAATTCAAAACACATACCTGTTACGTGGTTTTCATACAGCATCCACCATTTGTCGCGATGTAAGTTATAGGTGTATGCATGAAATAAAGACTTTGACAAAAAAAATCCTTTTCATTAAAAGAAATAAAAATGATGCCATGGGCATCCGTCAATATGAGCGAGGAAGGGTTCGAACTCCCATTTCCTCCTATGCTACTTAGTTTTTTAGGTACATTTTGTTTTAAGTGAGTTAAAAGGCTTTTTGTTTGTATAAGCATGAATATCAAATTTGAAACTTTTTCTCCCCAAAAAAATTCAAACATCCCAGTGAAAATAGGCCAGCCCATTACAAAAAAGTAAGATGGACGCCCATGAATAATGCAGACATATTTTCCCTATTTTATGTAGGTAAAGGTGTTCCAACATAATTAAAATAATTAATACGAATATTTCGTCAGTTTATGTATGAGGACACATACCAGGTTAATTTCTTCGTCTCATTTTCATACAAATTAAGCCCCAGTGGAGAGGACGGCTTTCTATATGGAATACAGATATGTATTGATTTAAGTTTGTATTATCGAGGATGGGAGGAGTGTGAAAGGACAAAAGTTGCTCCATAGCCAGGAGAAATATAATACCCTGGCCCGCTACGTGAGTTGGGAAGAAAGGCGAAAGAGGGGTATTGCGGGGGGGGGGGGGCAGTTACCCCGCAGATCGCCATTTCTGTCAGCCCCAACTTTTAACTAGAATAATGTAAATAGCTGGGAATTTCCCCTCTGTTCCATTGAGCATCGCCTACTTATCTTGTTTTTTTTCCTTTTAACATTTTTTCTTTTTTATTATTCGGGTTGGGGACAATGCAACAAAAGCTGTATTTCTGATGCTTGTGGCGACTCAGCATTTAGGAAAAGTATTGCCTGATGAATATAAAACAATTCTTTCCTCTTTTGTTTCCTTGAGATTCATAACCATCGGTAAGAACTAAGTGTTGATGTATACTTTATTGGTATCGCATTGTATTAAAATATAATTATATAATTATAAAATGTGATTTTTTATTTACAAAAAAGTATACATCCAGTAAAGGATGGTTTAGTTTGGAGAAGATGCACAAACAGGGAAGTATACTCATTGATTGATGAGCCTGATGTCGGAAAAATTTTGAGGAATGGTAGGCTGCGCTGGGCAGGCCATGTAGCAAGGATGGGGACTGATGACTTCCCAAATAAACTGTTTAATGAGCGGCTACGCGGAACATGGCCGAGAGGCCGCCCTAAGCTGCGATGGTTGGATTGTGTTGAAGAAGATAAAAGGACCCCTACTCGGAGTACGGAATTGGAGAGCAGCTGCAGTTGAACTGGCGGAAACTGCTTGAGGAGGCCAGCACCCAGTAATGGGTAGTTGCGCCGATTGAAGAAGAAGAATACATCCAAAAAAGAAATGTTCCTTCTGGCATGATTTTTGACTTCGGTGCCAAATTTGAAAAAAAAAAGCTGGATCTGGAGTCTCGGAGAAAAGCTGCGCACAAATGGATTTTTGTTTATTCGATTTTTCGATTATACGTATCTTGAATCGTAAAAGCTCTAATTGGAGGCGGGAGGAGGAGTGGGGTTACAAATATTTTTTCTTGTACGTTCAGTTTTGAGATTAATATCTATCTAAATTTATGATCTTTGAATCCTGGATTTACTTAAAATTAAGAAAATAATAATAGGATGCTATTGGAAGATTCTAAAATAGACCTTAAGTCTCTCCTATTGCAGTTAAGAGCTAACCAGTCTTACCGATTCAGGCGTCATCAGGGCCGAAAAAACATAAAAACAAACAAAGCAGACCTGAGAAAATTCATCTTACATCAATAGTCTAAAAAATATTATCCAAACAGAGATAGTTCATCACCCTAAAATAATTAAAATGTGCTTATATTATCTTGTGCCAATCCATATAAAATCATCTAGCACATGAATGAAACCCATGATCTCAGATTTTGACGATTTTCTTTATTGTTGCATTTTCCTTCATAATTAACCAAGTAAAATTTTATTTTGATATCGTAAATACTTGAATACAACCAGCTCTCTCTCTCCGAAATTACAAAATACTTTTAATTATTCTTACCTGTAAACAAAAATTGTATAAACCTATTTGAATGTTATTTTATAAATAATACATCTAGGTAATGAAAATATTATATATATAGAGAGAGGGCCCCGTTACATCCCCGGTTGGAGTGGATTTCTTTAAAGTAGATTCTTGTATGGATCTCTCCTTCTTCCCGCCTCTTTCCCGAAACGAAATCCTGGCTACGCAACTGAAATGAAACAAATTAAAAAAAAATCAACAAAATCTGAGGCCTTGGGTTTCGTTTTAATTTTGGTTTGGATGATTTGAAAAGGAATGGCCTTATTTTGATTTTCTTTCCTGATAGTGCTTTAAATGTCTAAACGATGACTTATTAGGCATTTACTGCTATTTGAAAGTCTTGGAGCTAGGTGTTGAAATCTTCTAATAATATTTTAACAGTAATTTTTTCGAGCTTTTAACTCATTAATTAATTATAATGACAATCACCTTAATAAGAAAGTAATAATTAGCTTACAAACAAAGTATTTCGGATATCAGTTATTCGGTCTTTTTTCTTCTGAAGGATATATTTTTCAGTGATTTTTCAGAAAGATTGTATATATATATATATATATATATATATATATATATATATATATATATATATATATATATATACATATATACATATATAATTGTCCACTGAATTGTCCTAGAATTCGAGTTTGTCAGAAAGGGTATAATAAATATACTCTCCAAAAAAAATAAAAAAGGCCAGAATAACTGATATGACAACCGAGTGAATGAGCCTACAGAAACAGATAAGGTAATGAAACAATTGGATATTAATAATTTAATAACGGGACAGAAAAGGTAAAGATTATAGTAATTCTCCTTGAAAGCGTTCCCATCAACCTTCTCAACGGTAAGAACGATATTGTCAATTATAGGGAGGGTTCTTCTTCTCAACGCCTCATTTCAAGAATCGATACCACCGCTAATCGTCTACTTTCTAAGTTATAATAATTACACAAGTTTCACCTTTTTTTTTTATATCATAAAAAATCTTGTTTAATAAAAATTACAAACTTCGTTGTCAAGATCGTTAGTGTAAATGGAAAATGAAAATTAATGGATGAGCAATTATGATTTTGTAATAAATTCTTTAGCATGTTCGTATCATATTAACGTTTCGGGGATCACATACAAGAGCTAATGGCCATATTGTACCATCAATTTTATAAATGTGACAAAATAATAATTTATCTATTGATAATTATATTCATGCAAACGAGAAATACGTCTTCTTTGTTTTAATTTCTTGAGAAGTCTTTTAAATTTAAAAAATAAAAAGAAATTTGAAACTTCTAATATATTATTCGAGCTCGTTTCATATAAACTTTTATATATAGGATAAGTTTATTTCCGCGTATCTATGGCTTCACCCGTCCTCAGCTAATGCGATGATTCCAGCGACTATTCTGGCATCTAACACTATTTTGATAAAGTAAGAATAACAACAAAATGAAAATAAGGAATAAACAAAAAAAAAAACGCACATGCGTAAGTAAATATATCACAACTCGAGTGAATTGAAGCCTTACTGAATCAAGTTTATTTGCAATGTTTGGCCAATGGTCACTAATCCTCGAAGGATTACTGCAAAGTCCAATTGTAATGTAAACCCTATTAACCTGGCTAATTTATGTGCAGATTCAAACCCAACAATATTTTTTTAATCTGTATTTTCTAAATGAAATTCCGAGTCGGTATTTTTGGTCTCAATAAATTTTTAAATTACAAATATTTACACCCTTTCTGACAAACTCGAATTCTAGGACAATTTCAGTGGACAATTATATAAATGTATATATATAATCTTTCTGAAAAATCACTGAAAATATATCCTTCAGAAGAAAAAAGGCCGAATAACTGATATCCGAAATATTTTGTTTTTAATCTAATTATTACTTTCTTATTAAGGTGATTGTCATTATAATTAATTAATGAATTAAAAGCTCGAAAAAATTACTGTTAGAATATTATTAGAAGATTTCAACACCTAGCTCAAAGACTTTCAAATAGCAATAAATGCCTAATGAGTCATCATTTAGACATTTAAAGCACTATCAGGACAGAAAATCAAAATAGGACCATTCCATTTTAAATCAACCAGACCAAAATTAAAACGAAACCCAAGGCCTCAGATTTTGTTGATTTTTTTTTAATTTGTTTCACAAAAGGCAAGAGCAAACTTTATTTCTTCTAAATTTGTGTTGTTGTTTGTTTATCAATTCTATGGCTGTTTATTTCGAGTAATTTGAAGCAAAATTCCTTGATATATTAAATTTCGAAAATTTGAAAATTTCCGATTTATTTTCTAAATTGTCAAAATATTGATTGCTCATCATTTTTTGACTGAAATGAAGCAGTCCTTAAAGAGTTTAAACTTTAGAAATATTGGTTCGATTTTTTTTTTTTTTTTTTTTTTTTTTTATAAATTAGAATAGTTTTTTAAAAATTATTATAATTTGGGATAAAACAAGTCTCATTTTGTTGAGCATCAAATGGGCTACTATTTTTTATATTTTTATCACGATTAGTGGAATATATTTTTTTCTACATTAATATTTAATTTGGAGTCTAGGACATTGTGTTTTCGCAGTTTTTGGCAATTTACTTTTTATAAACAATTTATAAAATATTGCACGTTGTAGCTTATTGCAATATTAACAATTAGTCATCTTTTTGAATTCTGTCTGACTCCTAAAAGCATAGAGATACGTGAATAACTGAATTAAAAAAATCATTTTGTATTATACTCGTTAAATAAATAAAAAATCCGTCATCTGATCTGGACAAGACTATTTTCTGAGGATTTCTGAGGATTTTGTCTGTAAAATAATGCTCTGAATACCGGACTAATACTTGTTTGGCGATTTGAATACAGAGACAATGGTTGGGCCAATTCCAAAAAATAATGTGTGTTCATTATTTGTTACAGGCGAAGGATTAATTGAAGCTATTTATCCACCAGGTATGAATATAAATTTTGATTTGGAATCAGAATGTAAAACTATTTGGTCAGATCAATACTAACAATTGAAATATTCACGGATCCCAGCCTCCAATTCCTTGTAAGAGAGCTTCGGACCATCACAATGAAGCTGAATAAAACAGAAGATTTACTTCCTAAAGAATCACCACAAAGAAAAAAACAAATAAAGGAGGTGTGACCAGTGTTATTGCATTTAATATTTCATTTCATTATATAAGTATTTCAATTATTGCAGTGATAAATGTTCCAGAATACATTTTTGAGTTTTATTTCCCCAAAAGTCTACTAAATAACAAAAAAATTAAAATTAATTATTGTTGGGTCAGATTGACCCGACCTTCCCACTTTCGTTTCACCCTCAAGCTTTACCATTACAGGTTAAACGTTTTTGATCTACACTTTTGAATAACTCCTCCTTAAAACACAATGGACATTCCTAAAACTAGAGTTATCCTGGTATTTTAAGTGCAAAACGAGCTATTTCCTAAATTAAATACTGCTGATAATACTAATTTCGAATTTTTTAGTTGTACCTTTAGTCTACTGAGGGTGCGATTGAAAGTATTCTTATTACTAGTTTATTTTATCGTTCTTTTTTGGGGTGATAATCTGTTTTCATGTTCCAACACTATAATCTGCCACATGCAAGTGCAATACGTAATAGTGATATAAGTAATCATTCATTTTATAATTACGAAATTAAATAAATTAATTAAACTACAGAAAAATAAAATTAAAGTCAAACATATGATAAAATAAAAGCACAGTCTTAGCATAGACTAAGGGTGTCGCCTTGAGGGATACCCCCCTTCTCTCCTTCCTAATAATTTGAAAATCCAAAACTTTGGAAAAAATTTGCAAAAATTGAGGTTAGACATTTTACTCAAGCCATTTAAAGCCAATGCCAATACTTTAACAATCAAGAAATTGAGATGTCGGTAAAATGTTGTGTATGAACAGAAAAAAAATAATATTGTTGTCAGGTGTCAACATACACATCTCGCTAGTGAAAAGTTCAAATCCAAAATAGAAGTGGATAATTACAGTATTTACATTATGAAATTGGAAAAATAAAAATATTTTAGATGGTTGGGATATATAGTTAACAACGTTGGAAAATTTTTGATTACCGCCCTCCAATAAATTGCTGTAGTTTCGTCTCTAAAAGCGGTGGATCATTAGTAAAGTATATTAATACTTTAATAAATTATGACTTTAACAAATTATTTCAACCTTCCAATGGCAACTTTGTTCTGGCCATTTTCCTTAACTCACTGAAAGGACTATTGTTCATAAAAATTATCAATAATCTCTCCATGATGGAATAAAGTTATTGGAAAAATATTCCTTGAATAGTATACCCGGGCGAGAACTCTCGCATTAGATATCAATGCTTATTCTAATCCCTAATACATTCGAGGTGTAAGCGATGTTAGGGAAACAAAATATAATATTAACAAAAAAGTTTATTTAACATAGAGATTTGGTGAAGCTACATAGTTTGTAATGACTATGTTGAAGTTACAGTTCATACTTAATTAGTAATTAGCTTACAACACTGGAAAACATATCTTCAATTTAGCAATTAGGCAATTAGATCCAGCAATAACATTTTCTATGTATAGTACTCACACATAGCAGTGCCCTTTAGGGTTGGACATGGGAAACAATATATAATTTCCCACTCATTAAAAATTTTTGTAAACAGACTCAAATTGATATAAAGTTGCCATGACAACGGCACGTACGCAAGATGGAACGGGGCCCGTGCGTACCTATATCGTGCGTTATCTATTAGAAAACGGTAGGATTTTAAGCTTTAAAACGCTGGACCAATACGCTCCATGCAATACACACAACGCTAAATACAATACACACTAAATACGCTAAATACAATACACACACTTTACAATACGCTCCAGTATTTGTTCTTGATGCCCGCGTCAAAATCTCTAAAACCCAGTTTATTCCGTCTCGATCCGCCGACTTTCAGTCGTCAAAGTTTTGAAACCTTCCAGTTTTTTCATCACTTTTATTTAAGCCCTTGTAAGATTTTAGGAAACAAAATTGGAATTCGTCACATCTCCGTGAAATTCTCTTTCTTTTGATATCTCACTCGTCAAAATCCATCGCTCCTGAGAGCTGGAAAAGAGATCTATACTACCGAAATAATATATAGTAGTGATATAGCTTATTTAAAATACACGCAAGAATAATTTATTTGAAACACACATAAAAGTCATTCTGAAATATTGAAAAAGTCAGCCTTTTTCATCACCCTATGACGCGTTTCACACTTATTCGGATTTACAAGATCCGTTCTAATCCTTCCGGTGACATTTACCAGGTGTCTGGCATGTGTGCGGTCAAATTTCGTACGTATAAGAAAATTTCAACCCTCAGTTCAAATCTCATTGCACCGGACGCAAAGAAGCAATGACATTGAAGACTTGCTCATTCCACTATTGCAAGCAAGACCACTCCTTTGGTATAAATACCTGGGAAAATATAAATGTTTTGTACTGGTTTATACCAGTACCTAAACAATAATTTTATTATTATTATGTATTATATTATATATTATATTATTACACATATTTCTTTCAGAACTCTTGGAAATGATCTCATAATTTTTCAGTTGACATCCGCATGATGGTATAGAAGGATCAATCTAATTAATAATTAATAATAATAATTTTTTTAAATATCCTGTTACTGTTAGGTACTACTTATATTATTAAGTTAATTACATTTTAAAGCTTACAATATAATATTAAATTTTATTTCGTATTACTCTTGTTTATTTTTCGGGTAAACATATCCCATCTTCAGAACTTTCATTCTCTAATTGGATCCCTTCCTGTTGTCTTTTTAGCAATACAATGTAATTCAATTTTTATAAATTCATTTTATTGCCAGGAGATGAGCCATTGACAAAAAATTAGTCTATGTCAACAACTTTGTTATTTAAAGTCATATTTTTATAGAAGTGCCCATCTTCCCGCAATTTATATAAAGTGAAAAATATTCTATTGTAAAAAATGACAACAGGACAGGATTCGATTAATGAATGAAAGTTCTGAATATGGGGTGGTTTTCCCAAGACGTGAACAAAAGTAATATGCAATTGAATATTATATTGAAAGTTTTAAATTGTCCTTTATTTATTATTATTCGTTATATTCTCCTCTAGAGGACCGTCTTAGCAACAATCGTACGTTATCTATCCATGCTGAATAACAATTGTTAGATCTCCCGGATGAAAACCTGATATGGTCCATGTAAGTATGAAATAGTCTGATTTGTTTATGCGCCGCCGGATACGAACCTGATCTGAACCGCAGCATGGTTGAAACATCATGCTTGTGAAACCAGCCTTACACTCATTAATACTGTTTACACATCAGTAATATTATTTTTGTCTGAAAATGCGAAATGTTTAGGTGGCAATATGTTTATATGTTGTAAGGTGTACAAAATATTTTTGTTTACTTTACTAAAATGATTTTATAGTTTGTATACGTTAGTTTGCATATGTTAAATTAGCTGTATATACATATATATATATGGCACTATATCGATAGGAATGAAGATGTAATTAAAATGATTCTTATTTATTTCTAGCCATTGAGACATCAGGCACAAATATGCATGGAGGTCACTGTTTTTAATCCGTCTATATAATCCGCCAAGTCAAACCTTTGATATAATAAGGAGTTGAGGACAATAGCAATGCAATGTTTAACAGGGCAACTGGAGGAGGTTGGGACCGCATTGTGGTCGCTTTGTCCCTTTGGCCACTTTGTTTCTGGCCATTGTCCTTAGTCCACTGAAAAGATCACTATTGAGTTTTCAGCTGCTAACACCACAAAACCTCCGTCCGACCTGGATCACGTACCGTCCCAGTAGAACTCTCCCAAATCTACTTATCCTAGCTAAATTTCGCTTCAAGTCAATTTGTGCCGAGGCAAGCACTGTCTAATCATAAGGGACACATGGATAATTTGAAAGAAGTAGTTTTCTTATTAAAAATGTAAAAACAATTGATCGAAATGGTTGCAACTGTTCGCATACAATCTATAGCACTAGTCAGTTCACAGTTTCATATAACACCATTATTTCTTTAACGAACCACCATTTCATGAGTAAACAACACCGCTATCCACATTAGGCTGAGTAGTCTACATTCTAGACCTACTGTACCGCGATGGGTTGGTTTCTTCTTAATTATAGTTTATTTCTTAATTGTTATTTCGTTGTAGTAACTGGGGAGTCTGCAGCAATACGGAAGTAGCTCCATTTTTTACCGTTTTTCAGTCAGAGTGGATTCTAAGAAGAAAATTCCGGTCCTCTCTTTCATAGACCCAGCGAAGACTCTCTTTGAAATCGATATTGGACTTTTTATCGCCAAAAAAAAAATTGAAGCCTTGTTTAGTATTAGGAATGTATTTTTGTATACAGATTTTCTGTTTAATACATTACAAATTATTTAGACTTCAATTGATTTTAAACGATTAAAAATCATCTCGTTT